>CM040183.1:35811053-36201053 GCA_022606455.1 Callitettix versicolor | reverse complement strand
AGTATTTATGAAAAAACTGTCAAATTAAAAATACCCTTATTACAGACGACAAGGCTTGGTCTTCTCTCAGCTTTTTTCTACTGAACGCTCTTATATGTATTGCTCCTTCGAATGTCTCAGTCTTAAATTTCCGTGCATGTTAACATTTCGAATAATACAACGCAGTACCTTATTTATAATTCACCATAACAAATGACTCCGACTAAATATTCGTAAAATCTTGCGAATTATAAAGACTGTACTGCATCCAAAAGCTCGGACCTCCTGCACTACTTCAGTGCTTCACTGTTGCAGACTATGTCTTCAGATTTTTCAATCTTAAGGTCTTTTTGATGTGAACATTTCATTTATACCACTGTGCATGAACAATACCTTGCAGAACCATATTTTGAATGTTTGAACATCTTTGTTTTTGATTCCTTGGCTCACCACAAAACTTGCCCTTACCTCCAATCTAATTGTTTTAAATTACTTAACAGTCATAAATTTAGTAAATCTAGTTCAGAGTGTTTCCTTTGAGGAGGTAGTCAAAGATCTTCATAGAATTTCATGAACACCAGTCCCAGAACGTGATTTTGCAACTCTTAAATTACATGCCTCCGTTAAACCAAAGCGTTCTGTACGTATTTCATACTCAGTTCGTTTTTCTTCATTTTTACATGCGATTTCCATCAAGCGTCATTCCTAAATATATAACTTTATTTTGTTTGTTCAGTAAGGCTCCATTTTTTCCGTCGTTACTTTCAAAGAATGATTATTTCTGGAAAAGATTTGTATTGTTTTTGCACCATTTATATAATCAAAGAATGGGTATAATAATTAATCTGTATAACTTATTTATACTTTAAGAAGTATTTTATGGTAAAACCACAATGCGTATTAGTTATACTAAAGGCTATTTTGGGTTTTAGAGCAAAAAAGGAGTAAGGGTTATTAGGAGCGAAGACAGTGACTGGACTATGATCTACGTCTTAGTTCCTTTAACCAGAGTCGTCAGTATGGATTTCTATATGTCTTGTTAGATCTACTATCCAACAATAAGGGATGAATAAGGTGGATGAATAAGGGAATATGGGACTTCATTTGAGGGCACGAGTAGTTCTTGGCTATTTCCTGCAATACAGACTGAACGGCAAGACCTATCATAATTTTTACCTTTTTGTGAGGATATAGCATAAAATGTTCAATAAAGTTGGTCCACTATAATTTCACTTACCATAAACTGTTAAATTGGCGGAACACTTTACTAGCGCTGTCGTGTTGCTGCAGCCAGGCAATAAATTGAATACAAACTGCTGTCTTCTGTTCTTTGAGCTACTGGTAGAGTGTAATTAGACGATAGCATTGTTGTAGGCGTCAGAAATACTAATAAAACAAGTTAAAGACACTTTGTAGTTGTCTAATGCATTTTAATGTAAGCTGCACAGAACGTCGCCTGAATCGATAAATGGTACGACTTGAGTTGAACGACAGTTGAAATCTCAGACAGCAGTTGATCTGTTTGTGGTTTGAGTGCGGTCGACTTGAACACAGAAATGTAGACGTGGAAATCTACATTAATATACAAGTGCTTGAATTCAATTCCAATGCTACTGGTATATCGCGACACGTTCTCGTTGAGATAATGGAAGCTAAATATATAAAATAATATTTGTACCGCATGTTTTGTTGGAAATCTGATTTCCCCATTGTACGATGAGCAGCGATAAAATCTACAAACGTTGTCACTTTAAACTTTCGTTTGTCTTTTGAATACGAAAATTAACTGCCAACAGATTTTTGGCGCTAATTGCAACAGTAAAATAGGATTATAAAAAAAAATTATAAGACAAATATATAATGTTTTTTTTATAATTTATAATGTCCGCCATTTTGAAAACTTTTGAACGAATTTTTTGGGTAACAAGTGTGTCTAATCAATTTTTGGTTTGTTCTAGTTTGAATTACGAACGTAGAACAAAGTAAGGCATATTGTATCAAATAACCTACATAATGAATGCAATTGTCTACTAACAGGTTATGCAAGTATTAAATATAACTGTAATATTAATTTTAATATAAGTTCATACTGACAAGACGTAGTAGGCCTAAATGGTTTTTGCAGCTATTTTACTTAAGAAAAATAGTGTCTATAAACATGTGCTACAACACAGTTCAGCGTCTAGCTGTATATTATTGTACAGTATTCGTTTTTTTACATAACTGCGAAAAGTCGTACAGGCCAACTAATTTTTTAATAAAATAGTCATGCACGTGATTATAATGCGTATACTGAAGGTCCTTAGACGACTTTTTTCAAGTATATAAACTACATATAAACAAAAATAGATCAGCTGACTTTCGTGTCGTTTGCTCGCAGCGAGGCGGACTCGACCACATGGTGTAAGTGCTTTTTGTTCGTATTTGATGCGCAAAACATAAAAAAATACTTTTGAATCGTATTCTTCTGTCTTTTACCCACACCACAAACGATTAAACGGCTTAAAAGTCTTCCAAAACTGTTGGTAAATCTTTCAAAACAAGCGTTTTGTTACGCATAGAGACAAAAACGTCCTGAAAAAAATAACTCTTCAATCAAAAGAAAAGTTTTTTCAATTTATACGAGATTTTTCTGACCTGTCATGTCGAAATTAAAAAAAGGATATGAAAACTTAAACGTTTGAAGAGCCAGGCCTCTTTGGCCCTTTTTTCACTTATGTCTAATTCTCCAGGTAGTATTGCTAATTCTAATACCGATTCTCATTGTTATTAAAGTCGTTAAATAAACAATACTAGCCAACATTTTATCAGAAAATAATCCTGCCAACAAAGAATTAAAAATATAAAGAGCTATTGACAGCATCTTTCGTAAATAGTATTTTTCTCCACTTAATAATAATATTTTTTGGATTGAAGTTATAATGCTTGGAGAGTTTGGCTATGCTCTCTTTTCTATTTTACATTGCTCTACGAATCGTCTGTGTTGTTTTGGAGCTCCCATGTAATCGGATCTTTATCTGCAAAAACTACATTTATATTCGGAATCAGTATCATTTCTAGTTTCCAGTAATACCCTACATTAGATAAAATGAAAATAATTTACCCTTAAGATTGTACCCTTAAATATTTTTTGTTGTCAACTACTATATTTGCCCTCTATTCAGGCTGTACAAAGATCTGTTTTGTAAAATTTCATAGTGATCGATAACACGGTTTACGAGTAACATATGCGTTACTGACGGGCAGACAATCGAACGCAAGTGTGCCGGAATTTATAAGGATACTTGACTTAGACTACGGACTCTAATAAAAAAACCTTTAAAAACAAATATAGTAAAAATTGATTATTTAAAACGTTTTTTAAAGTTATTTCTAATAATACCTCTCACATTTTAAGTGGCATAAAAGAATAATTAATTCTCATTAATATGTTAAATTTATTTCTCCACTATACATTTATAAAAGTAACATCTGAAACAACTTGGTACAAAAGTATCTTTAACGATCGCGTAACATACGCTATCTTCATTTTTTTTTTATGTGAACTAAATATGATAACACTAAACCAAGTCTCTCGGAAAGGGAAACTATCCTACTCTTCTCTACGTGTAGAAGCAAAAAACTAAGAATAGGCATATTTTTTAAAATCATACGCTAGAAATAACATTACACACTCCCAGGCAAAACCGAAACAAGATAGATCCAAAGATCGGGCGGACCTCCCATCCTGGTTGACAGGCAGAATTGGTCTGATGAGGGACTTACACACAGTCGAATGCACCCATGACTGTCAGACTTTCCTATGGTCTGCTGGAAATAAATAACTTTCACTATGGTCTGGTTTTAATGTGTATTGTGTTCGATCGTTAGAAAAACAATAGAAATGTAAAATTCAAACGGTGAAATGTTTTCCATCCCAACTGGATGTAAAAATAAATACAATATAGTTCCTTGACATCGGGACTGAAGCCCAACAAGACCTGTATTTAAGACTTGAATCTCATTTTGCAATAATCGCATTAGTACTGCAAACAATGCATTAGTACAGCACAGCGTAACATAAGCTCAATCCTTTGCCGTATTATTGCCTTAATGGATCTTAATAAACACGTGAACACATCGTAAGGTTTATTTCTGTGACATGGTGAATTGTTGGAATTACAAAGAACAAGTTATGATTCAGTGTAATATTACGAAAACAAATATTTACTAAAATACCTCAAACTAAACAAACCAAATAGGTCGTTTATAAATTTCAAAATGTTGTTTCGTTTATAGGTCTTTAAAAATAACAAAAGTAGTGTTATAGCTCTAAAGTAAAAAACAGATGACAATATTTGAAGTCAACTCACCAAAAAAAGCTGCAACACTCACCTGAAACAAAATTTCGTAATATTTCATAAAATAATTCTATATTATAACAATAATATACAATACTGTTTTATATTTCCTTTGTCTGTTTAACTTTTGTTACTCTTAAGAAAACAAGACTGCAATGAACTGAAAAATTCGGTACAACAAACTTATCTTTAACAAAATGTTACTTATTAATAGAATATGTGTAATATTTGTTTAAATTTAACGTTTGCTTTTATTTCTGTAGAACCATACACGACGTTTGTTTAAAAAGAACTTTGAAAATAAAAATAATATTAAATTTCAAGAGGCTGAAGATTTAACGGTTAAAAATGTTGTCACTACTAGAACACAGGCTAGGAATTTAATAGAGAGAGAGCGATAAGTTAGGACTAGTTAGTCCTCGGTCAGATGGTCAACTATCAGTAGTTGTTTCCTTTGACTTTTTGTGGTACTACTAATCACTTGACAATTTTTATTTTTGCTGCTTTGAGTATCAGCCTTGAGTGTTTGTTTTCTGTTTCAGTTTTTCAACATTTACTTTTATGTTTTTGTGTTTTAAAACACTTGAGAAGCAGAGTCGATACATCTTCCGAAAAATCGTGCATTGTTCTCGATATAGAAACGATGGCAATGTTCGATTAAAAATAAAAACGAATCGATTTTGAAAGATCTCAAAGTTGTAAGTTCCTTTAATCTTTTAAGTAGACAACTTTAATACAATTTTCGTACGTAGCAAAAAGTATTAGGGCAACTCATATTTGGTTCAAAAATCAGATCTAGTGCTACTTTGTATTCCTTCAAAAGTTCTTCTTGAAAAGTGAGTTATCGAACTTAGATTCGAGACCTTGAAACGAGTGCCGATTTTGACCTCTAATCGCGATTAGTGATGTGTTGTTAATGTTTCTACTGTGCGCGTGTGTGTATTCTACGTTTACAATTTTGGTCCGTAAAATCGATTTTGGTAATATTGTGGACAAATTCGTTATACCGTAAAATCTATTCAACAGTTTCAAAATGACGGTTTCCCAATGTTTCTAATTCCAGTATGTACAAAATGAATCTGATTGCATACACGATTTATTTTCAATCAAAGATTAAAACGGAGATATTATTGCTCATTATTGGCAACATGATAATCATATTTAAAAAAATGTAAAATAAATTATTTTTTGAAATTGCTTCCGTCACGTTAGCTCTTACAATAACAATTAACTCGTCTAATAATAAGGTAAACGTCGACACTGGTAAACTGTAAGTTGTACCGACAGTACAAGTCACCCAGTAACACGTTTTGACCTTACAATAGGTTACATTACATGTACGATATAAAAACAATTGCTTCATCGTCCACACAGAAAAGCACTTGAGTTCGCGCGTATAACCTTGACAAAGGTCACGCCGTGTGCACCGCAACAAAACCGCGAGCTTCGGTTACAGCTATTGTTGTGCGTTGCGTAATGTTCACTAAAGTAGTTCAGTAGGTTGTAAAACACCTGTCGCATGTGTGCGTACGTCACTGCGGGTCTAAGAAAAGCTTTTATTGATTACAAATCACCGTGAATCACTCGTATCAAATGGTTGCACATGTTGTGCTACACATATAACTGCGGTGGACTTGAAGGTTTAAATCACCTCGTGGAAAACACGTTTGGAAATCACCAATATTAAAAAAAAACATTACCGTTACTTAATTAGATCCAAAAGTTCCAATTTTTTCATTATTCATTATCATTTTTATTTACATTACTTAGTGACTTATGTATTACTATTGGTACAAAGAACAGTACCTAGCAATAAAATTACCTGCTTAGTCCTCAACGCTCTACAACAGCGCTCGTAACATTTCCGCCAGTTTAATCGGTAACCGTAATACTGAAGGAAAACCCTTATTAGACCCTTATTAGAAATTTTACGCTCGTTCTCCATAAAACGGTCAAAAGTATGATAGGTCTTGCCGTTCCGCCAATATTATTGGAAACAGCCAGCATCTATATTCGCAATTGTTAAATCAAGGGCCGGCATTTTGAAACGAAAGTGAATGAGAAATACTTACACACACTTCGTTTGGCTTTAATAGAAGATACTTTCGTACAAAATTTCAAAACAGATTTATGCATACAAATTGGTCAATGCGTTTTGCCAACACTGCGTACACTGTAATCGTTAAATCAGAGGCCGCCATTTTGAAACAGAAGTGAGTGGTAAAACGTATTACACACACGTCGTTTTGGCTTTATACAAGGTAGTTTTGTACAAAATTTCAAAATAATCGGTCAATGCGTTTTGCCAAAATTGCGTACACTCGTTAAACCAGAGACCGGAAAAATCTTACACACATTACTCCTTACGAAATTTATACAAGGTACCTTAAAAAATTTTATAACAATTGTGAATGCGCTTAGGCCAAAACTGTATAACAAATACGCAAACCAAATAAAGAACTGTCGAATTAAAACAGAGATCTTGCTCTATTATTAACATAGCTTTTATTAATGGCTGCCCAAAATCTGCTCCCAAAAAATCAGTAAACAATACATATTATTACTACCAACAATACTAGGTTAAAAAGCTTTGTTCTCTTTAATTTCCTTGTTACACTGTTTACAACTGATCTGACGTCTTTGTTATCAGGCTGCTGTTTTGTGTTTTACAGCTACTCTCATTACATCTACTTCAAGTTTTGGAACTTCTGAATACAGTTGACAATGGTATTTTTGATACAACCCCAGAGTTCTATATCGTCGTCCAAATGTGTTTATTCATTTGCTGAGCCCTGAATATCTCGCCAAAAGTCAGAGCATATTTCTATATCTTAAGTTTAGTTTTACTTTTCTTCTTGACTATTAAAATTAAACACCAAATTAAAAAAAATAATTACAATTTTGTTTTACACTTTTTTTTTAATACGATTCCACAGTCGTAATCAGCTTTAACTTCTGCACAAATCAACACTTCAAAAAATACATTAAGTATAACAAAACGAACTCTAATGTGGACGAACGCTTATTGCAATGGAATTTGAAATAGTAAAAATGTTTCAAATCAGAATTTTGAAATCAGAATTTAACACACATTAAAAGTTGTGATTTTTAAAGGATTTCTAAAGGTCACCGTGTTTGAACTGTTCGCTGGATAAGAAACATGACCAAAGTTATTAGAAATTTGAATAATATTTAACGAATAATTGCTGACGGTAGTACGATAAATACACACAAACATTTTAAAAATTTTAACAATTTATGAAAACGTATTCTAGAAGTCACGATCAGGCCTCACTTCAAGGTATAGGACATTAACCGTTCAAAAAGCTCATTTCTTAATTGAAATATTCGCTAGTAAATTCTTGCCGCGTACGTTAGAAAGTATTTAAAGATATCGAAATTTATCTATCACTAAAACATCGTTGAGAACGTGTACATAAATTTAAAAATGCATATCATTAATTTCTCAAAAAGCCACGACGCAGCGACATTTCTTAAAACGTTTCGGTAAAACTGAAACAAGACGAAAATATTTTAACGAACGGAAACGAAACGTGATTTGTGTTTGTCGAGATTTGCGCGATAACGTTTCTAAAAACCTGTTTCAAAATTTGCAGGGTTTTATTTTGGTTACTTTCAGCATTCCTCTGTTAACACGTGTACCCGTTATTTATCTCCGATTGTATTACTCCGCGAACACACATACTGGATAAACACGTGTGGGCGGGTTTAATTAAAATAGTGCATAAACAAACACAAATATGCGCATTATATTTTATGTCTTTCTTTCTATTTCGTTTCATTATCACTTGTATAAATCATTTTGCAATTATTTATACTTTTAATTTGCGCAAAACTGTTATAGCTTAGTTAAAAACATTTCGAAATAGAAACATACATTACCTCATGTAATTTATTTGTTTGACTTTTAAGTTCATAAAATCTATACATTATCTTTATACTAAAATCTTTTATTACAGGCAATTTTCATTTATTATTAAATTAGCATTAACAAAATTTTAAGGAATGTATTTTCTTCGTTTGAAGTAGCCTACATCATTTTTTAAATATTTTTTAAATTTTGTAATTATTTATCTGATAAAAAAGAACGTCAACACGCAAAATGTTCATTTATGTATTGAAATCTGTAGTTTTAATTCGTCAATATATGACCGATTTCAATGACTTTAGCGAATTTCTATTGAAAAAAATATTTCTGTTATTGATTTTTTTGTGTGTTTAACGTCCGACTATTGTGCACACTTGGGCTAATGCAGACGATGGGATGATTTATAGCGTATGAAAATTAAAAGACCTGGCCGGGAGTCTAACCCGGGTCCTCGAGGTGAAAGCGCAGTACGCTATCAACTAGGCCACAAAGGCGGCTTTCTGTTATTGAACCAAATATAAAAATCATGTATTATTTTTCTTCTCATTTTTATTTTAATTACGATAATTTGTTCGAAAATAAGACACTTGATTTTTACTTTTGGTTCAATGTTTTTAAATTATAAATACATTATTTACATGTATTGTATTTTATTAAATAATCTTGTATTTATTGTAACAATTGTTAGTTAAATTATTTGTTTTTTTTAAACACGACAGATTAACATAACTAGTTTTTAACAACATAGCCTGAAACTTGTCAGCTCTTCAATGAAATCAGCTGATCATTACTAATTAATGTACACATAAAATATACATGTTCTTTGCTTTACGCGACGCACAAAATCCAACCCCACAGCAGCCCTAAAACATGACGCAAGTTAAGAAAATGGAAACAAAATTAACAAGAATTAATTGTTAATCACGGTCATAAAACACTTTAAGTTTTGAAATTAACACTTCCGTTGAAAAATACACTGCAAAGATTTTAATGAATGGTTAGATCTGATGTGTTTTTAACATGTCACTTTTACTTCCACCTATAAGAATTGGCACTTCACTGCTTTAGTCCAGCATGCGATTCAAGGAAAGTAATGTGTTATTACCTAAAGCGAAGATGAAAGTTTTACTTGTGCGTAAAATAATTAAAATGCAAAATATTTCCAGTTTAACCGCCTCCGACAAACTGCAATGTAGTAATATCCAAGTTGTGGGAACGTGAGTGCATCAAGCTGTGAATGTAATTAATTATACATCCGCCCCTTTGGTACTTCCACGCCGGTGGTCTGGATTTGGCTGGACAGCTTGCAATAGAAGCACCCGTAGAATAGGTATTTGGTATA
The DNA here is from genome assembly GCA_022606455.1 of Callitettix versicolor. Classification (NCBI taxonomy): domain Eukaryota; kingdom Metazoa; phylum Arthropoda; class Insecta; order Hemiptera; family Cercopidae; genus Callitettix; species Callitettix versicolor. The sequence continues at coordinate 36,191,503 of CM040183.1, read as the reverse complement.
AAGGTTTAAACGACTTGTGTGTTGGTATAAACTATAGATTTAAAGCCACAAAAGAAAGAAAATCGACTTAATTTCTCAAAAGAGCATTAGATTTTGTTGAAGATTTAGTTACATATGATGATTTTTGACAGTACACATATGGCTCATTTAATATTGAACAACTGAACATTTTGACTATATAACTGAAACCAGTGTGCCAAATTTGAAATTAATTTTTTTACGGCTTCCAGAGTAAATTGTAAAACCAAAGTAAACTCAATGGTGGTCAGGATTTGTTTTCAATTTACTCCCAAACTATCAAGTCCATTACTTCAAATTCGTTATTACGGTGTGACTATTTTTGCTTCGTATGTAACCAAAATTTGAACGGAATCTGATGAATGAATTTTGAAAATTTGAACTTATTTTAATTTGTTTATTAAGTTTTGTTTGGATACTTATGGACCACACTTGAACAAAATTTGATTAAAATCATTTTGATTTTAAAATTCATTTTGAGAAAATCCATCTGTTAACATTTTGCCCAGAAAAGGGCTGAAAAATTCCCTCTTTTTAAAATGTTCAACATTATGTAAAAAATGGAACCGACATGACAAATGTGATCTAAATCAGTCAATTAGATTTAGACAGTGGTGTGTGTGTGTGTGTGTGTGTGTGTGTGTGTGTGTGTGTGTGTGTGTGTGTGTGTGTGTGTGTGTGTGTGTGTGTGTGTGTGTGTGTGTGTGTTTTATCACTCGGCTTTTAGTCCGATTTGATTAAAATTTGGCACGAAAATCGATTTTGGTAATAGCTCTGACATGTTCGTTAACCAGAAAAATTTGATTAACAGTATCAAAATGGCGGCCATTTCATATGTCTAAAAATGCGTAACATTTTTATCTTTATTTTTAAAAATCTGATTTCACCATTGTAATAAGCATTAAAAACTGCACTAATTGCCATTCTGAATTTTACAAATGATTTAAAAATGAAATATTTAATTTGAAGGCGTTCAAGTTTCATTTTCATATTTTAATTGTAATTTGATAATTTATGTATAGTTTTAATGCTGATTTTGAAGGTGAAGTTAACCCTTGAAGGAGGGTGAAATAAAGGAAAACTTTTTGGAATTCGCTTCTATCACGTCAGCGAGACAACTGCGTGGCTGCAATTATTTCGTATTTCGTATAATAAGAAAGTAAAATTATAACTAGCTCGATAAGGTCAAATTCGAAACAGATTGTGAAGCGAAAATTGAGACTGCAGCAACACAAACAAAATTGCACTGGTTATCTCGATCTGTGACAATTTGATGTGTAAAAATCGATTTCATTAACAGCCGTGCGATAGTATCTAAACAGAGGACAAGAACGATCTGATCTGTCACGGTACTGGATACATGCACGACTTCGTGAGGACAGTCACTCTTATAAGTCATAGAATGGCCTCTATCAAGTTGCGTTAGGTGATTGACTTAACGTCTTTCGTTACCTCACTGAGGCACAACTTTATTTTATTTCTATTTATATCTAACAATTCATAATTATTTACAAATAATGGCGGCACGGAGCCGTCAGCGAAGCGAATTATCAGAAGTATTTTGTTATGTTACCGTTGTTTTGAAAATTTGGTTTCACTATCGTAAACAGCATTACAATCTGCATATATTAGCGTTTTAAACTTACAAATTGCATTTAAAATACGAAAATGAACCCTGACCGTCGTCAAATTTAATTTCGTAAATGTCAACGCATTAGGAAAATTTAAAATGCTGATTTATGCTGTTTTAACGCTGATTACGATAGTAAAAAAATCATATTTTCAAGAAATTTATAAATTTTAAAGTTTAAGATAACTGTCATTTTGAAACTATTGAACGAATGTTCAATTTGTTATCAAAATCGATTTTTGTGCCAAACGTTGAATCAAATCGGACTAAATTGCAAACACAAGACCCCGCTGTGGTGTAATTTTATTTTATAACCTCTTTTTACTTATTTTACTAATTTACAAAGATGAAGTTTGAATTATAAGGTCGTGTGTTCTATTTAAATTTCAACGCAACAAATAATATAACATTATCAAGAGAAAAGTAATTAGCGTATAATATAACGAAAACATATACATAAAAGCACAAATAAAGGAATTAAAAATTATATATATTTATACCGTGTAGTGAAAAAATAAGAATTTCTTTTACACATTCACTGCGTAACTAAAACCACCTCCTCTCCACCAGCAAGGCAACCAAGAACGACACAAGCTCTGGATGGAAGCAGCAGCACAAGAAAAGTTTGATCTGAGAATGATCAGTTGTTTTAATATTCTGTAACTGATAATTCCAAAGCGTACAAGCTGTCACCGTATCAGTTCCTTGTAACAATAAATGTTGCAGCTCCACTAACGCCGCTCGTTCTTTGCACAGTGACAATGCGATTCAAAAGTAATTGTTGACACTAAAGTCAGATGATCCATTCTTGTAAATAGTTTTAATTTAATAACATGGTATAAGTTACAGAAATCATCAAATACATGTGTGTTTTTAAAATCACGTGCCTAACCATTTTATTTAAAACGTATTTCAGAAGCGCAAATCTTGTTAAATTTACTACACTGACTATTCGTAATGAATCTTCAATTATTACCAAAATTTGAACAAAACCTGATTTGGAATAATAGGTTGTTATTTTTGTACCTGTTCTATAATTCTAAAATGGGCTTACCTTAACGTCAGACGTCGAAAATATAATGCGACGCTGGTACAAGTAATTGCATAAACTGAAAAGCATCTTTACTTTCGTGAATTTATTTATTTTTTGTACGTTTTACTGTTTATTTTATAAAAGAAAATCTGATGGAATTCGACAGTAGGTCTGGTGTGCCCAATTCTCGGTGCTATTTAAAAAAAAATGTTTGAATAACTTTTTTGTTAAAAAACTATTAAATCTACCATGTTCACCATAATAAGTGCCTTACGATTTTGGATATTAAGGACCCAAAAAAAACTAATGTGTCATTATTTCTCCAAAATAATCTTTCAAAATGCGCTGACAATAAGGATTGCTTCACATTAGTTTTCGTACTTTCAATGGAGATTTTAACTCTGATTACGAGCTTTTCAAAAATGTGTAAAGTAAAAAAACTTATGATTTTTAAAAATTTAGATTATCCGCCATTTTGAAACTGTTGAACAACAAGTTTTTCTATCTAAAGAACTTTTCCACAATCGATTTACGCACGAACTTTAAATCGAATCGAACAAAAATTGCAAACGTTAGATTTTTAACGCACACCTTGTATATAAGTGTTTTTAAATAACCATCAAAACGGAGGTTATCCGGAGGTCAGGATCAGCTTTTATTTCAAGGTTCCGGAACAATCGTACCATGGGGGCAATTTTCTAATGTAGAACCAATAATAAATACATAGCCTATATATAAATAGTGAAGCACTTGCACTTTATCAACCGCTATACATCATAACACTGCATACAATTATAACAGAAACTGCTAGTTCTTTCTTGGAATATCTCTTATTAAAACAGATGGTGAAACAACTGGCTTTAATTGGCTTTTCTGACCGAAGAGTAACCAGCAATTAAAAGTGCGGACAGCTTTGTGATATTTTATGGCCAAGATAACACGTGAACACTGCGTAGCGTTGCATATGATGATATAACTTCAAGTGGCTGAACACTTAAACAATGACACGTCACTTTATTGAGGTTATTTTACAAGAGAATTTTATACAAAACTTTTTTTAAAACATTAGAACATATATATGTAGAATAAATTATCGTTTAACGAATATTTAATGAAACATTATCTGCACAAACTTTCTCACTATCAATGACGTAATGAAAAAGGTTCTAATAATAAAACATTTTAGCACTCAAAAGTAACTTTTAAGCTAGCTCAAAAATATCAGTTAGAGAAATACAAAACAGCTAAAGCAGATACGGCAAAATTAAATTTTCGGTTGACAAGCTACATCCAATATGATCTAAAATGGTATTAAAACATAATACAAATGTTATTAGGAAGCCCGTTACAAAAAAGTAAAATATAACTAATGTCACAACGTAGGTCTCTCGTACTTTACTCAAATTTTAACATATGTTCAAATAATAATCGAATATTTGTACCAAATTACAAATATTTAAGGAATGTAAATCGAAAAACAAAAAACAGGGTTTAGTTTTCGTGTATATATATATATATATATATATATATATATATATATATATATATATATATTGAAAGAGAGAAAAAGAACCTTAAAACCTAGAAGTAGAACTTTCTAACTCTTCAGATTGTTTTTTTACAAAAATAAATATTTTGTTTACCCTTTGTTATAATGAGAAGGGGAATATAGAACACCCACAAAAAACATTAACAGCGTTAAAATCAGATATGTATTCATACGTTTTTCTTGGCGTTTTGCATGGAAAAAGTGCGGTATCCATTTTTTTTTTTTTTTTAACGTCCAACTGTCGTGTGCACACTTGGACTAATGCAGACGATGGGATGATTTAATAGCGTATGAAAATGCAAGCCCTGGCCGGGAATCGAACCCGGGTCCTCGGGGTGAAAGTTCAGTACGCTATGTACTTCGCTTCGGAAGTACAAATACTAAAATTGGAACGATTCAGAGAAGATTAGCATGGTTCCTGCGCAACAGTGCGCAGCGACGCTGATGGAAGTGTATTCAGTAATTCATAAGGAATGGTGCAGAGCGCTTGTTACTCGCCAGACGATTTATCTCCGCTGTTAGAAGCGTGTAACGTTTGCTTTTAATTAAATGAACATGTAATTGGCGTGAGCATTATGCAAATCAGGGAATGGAAGTTGATCGGACGCACAAGGCTCTCTCTCGGACACACGTCTTGAGACTTGCGGTACATTACTTACAGCACAAACGGAAATTATTCATCACTTTTACATCCGTACGTCTTGTGCATGGTTTAACGCGTGACAAGTCGTATTTAGAGCTGTACACGATAAAGGCAAGCAGCTGCCTTGCTTACGTTATTTAAAAGAGTATTTCGTACACAATTTATAGAAAATTAGCCTTTAAATATTTTTAAAGTAGCACTTTTACATTAATTTGAAAGTACGAAAATAAACCTTGACCTCCGTCTGATTCATTTTCTTATTTTAAATTAATTTGCGAATGTTAATTCGTGTAGGTTTTTTATGTTAATGTGGCCTAAGTGGAATCAGATTTTTAAAAAGTGTAAAGTACAGCTGTTACAAGCTTTTTAAAAATTTGTTCCGTCATTTTGAAACAGTTGAACGGATCTTACTAAAACGAACACTTGTTAAAAGTTACTGTATTAAAACTTTTTTTTTTGTTTCCAAGACCCTAGAGATCTTCAGCAGACTGGTCTAGTCAGTGGGTTGCTGGAACTTATTAAAGGCTATTAACTTATTAAAGAATTTATTAACTTATTAAAGGTTTGCTGAACTAGGTATTTTTAAGAGGTTTAGTTGAAGAATAGGTCAGTCGATCGCAGTGCCTGGGGTTGTATTATCCCTTTCCTCTAGTCTCTAATCTAAACTAAGATTAAAACGTAAAGGCTAAAGTGCTAAGACACACACACCAACGTAACATTTTTTAACGATATATACCAGTAGTTCGAAGAACAGCAGACCTTGCAGTATATTCGTAATAATATTATATTCTTAATATTAAGCGCTCGTACAATTTACCGCCAATTTAACCGTAATTTTTACGAAAAATGATACTGGGCCAACTATAATGAAAATTATGCTCTTTTTCTATAAAACGATCAAAATTATAATAGGTGTTTGCCGTTTAGCCAGTATCATAGTAAATAAGCAGCAAGTACACCTTTCAACAGTGAATCAGAGCCGGCCAACTTGAAACGGAAGTGAGTAGGATAAAACCAAATTTCAAAACAAGCGGCCAATACGTTGATTAAAATTACGTACACTCGTCATAGTTAAATCAGAGGCCGTTCTCTTAAAACGGGTGTAAATTGAGAAAATGTAACACATACGTCATTTCAGCTTTATATAAGTTATTTTCGTACCCGATTTCAAAACAATCGGTCAATGTATTTAACCAAAACTCGTTATTGTTAAATCATAGACTTAAATCATTGTTAAATCTTATAACAAAAGTAAATGGGAAATGTTCACAGATATCGTTCGAACTTTATACGAAGTAGCTTTTATCAAATTTTGAAACAATCGGTCAATGCGTTTGGCCAAAACTGCGTAACGAACAAACACACAAACCAAATTGCCGAACGGTCGAGTTGAAACAGAGACCTCGCTTAACTCGGTCAAAAATGGTATTCTAGAAGGAAAATCCTGGAACTGAACCTAACAAGGTAACCACTTTAAATAGATCATTTTCCAAAGGAAATTCTCTAATAAGTGGTTCGTAAACATTGCTACTGCAAAGCAAAATTTACTTGTACAGTGTTAACTTGTGCTTTATAAAGTGATTAGTCAAACGCGAATCTACAGGAAAACACCATTTCTAGACCACCATTCAAGTCATTTTTTAATCATTACAACTTATTAACGCGCACAATTTTGTTACTGTTCAATTTGTGAATAATTAATTATAACAAATTTGTACTCCTAATTAAATTGATATATCGTATTTTAGTCAGACCTAGTATTCGAAATGTAGACTATAGGCTTAGTAAAGTGTTTTGTTTTTATTTCTGCAAACACATTTATATATATATATATATATATATATATATATATATATATATATATATATATATATATATATAAACTCTGGGAGAGAGAGAGAGAGAGAGAGAGAGAGAGAGAAAATACGAATTTATTTTTTTTATGAGTTAAACCCAGAAATATATGTTAAAACATAATGTATAAGAGTCAATTTGCTTTAACAGATCAATATTTTAGTAGGTACATATTTGTAGTTGTGATCGGAGTTGGCCCGTCAAATGGGCAGGTGTATTTTTCGTAAATTTATTCTTTCAAAAGATGTTGGAGTAAAGTTAGGTTCCCTTGATTGTTTCATATCTCTAGACGCTACTTTTATCACACAGTTTTATTTAGTCTACAACACCAATTAACAAACTTAAAAGAGCAGTTACATAAAAACCGCCTCGTGAGGCGTAAACGTCGCTAATTAATTATATATTTTTATTTTCATTAGTTTCGTCCTTGCTTCTAATTGTCTGCCATAGACCTCGACACAATTCATCGGCACTACATATTCAAATCCAAGACAACAGATTCGATGTTCCTACCGAACGTGAATCTACATGAAACCTCCTTTCCTAACCCACCATTCAAGCCGTTTACGCCCATTACAAAATTACACAGCCGCGTTTACGACTTTCTTCTTGAAACTTGATGAACAGATAAAATTCCAAGGAAATATTTAAACTCAGTGTGCACATTATAATTGTAAAACCCGGTCTTCAAAACTACTATAAAAGAACATGTTGTTGCGGGTGAAGCTGACCTTGAGAAAGGGCTTCGCCGTTATGGCGCCACGGGAGAAAGCGGGGTCAGCGGGGCAAGGGGCAACATGTAAATACATTGCCATTACTGCGTGACGTCACAGTACTAGAAAAACTTATTTTGCACAACTAATTAATCCGAACTATTTATTGTGTACAAAGTGGTTAGATAAGATCATTATAATACAGTCACTATAATATATAACAGTAACTGTAAAATGATTTACGTCTGTTTATTTCTAAATAACCGCGGCAAGCGGCTTTGCAACTGACGTGAATGTAGTCAATTGAAAACAATATTTCTTTCTAGCATACACTTTTTTAATCTAAAATAGCTTAATTAGCACTTTAATAATCTCATATTTTCAATGGAATTCGCAAATTTTAAATGCTAATTGCAGCAGATTTTAATGCTGATTACGATGGCGGATTTAGATTTTTTTTAAGTTTAAGAAAATAAAATAGATTTTTTTAAATTTTTATGTGTCTGCAATACATATTAAAATGAGAAACGAAGTTATATGACTAAAATTGTGAACATAAAAGCGCTAAAACACACGCTAGCGCTAAAATTTAAGAACTTCTCAAAACGACGACTAGACGTCAAGATCGGAGCTAATTTCAAAGTCCCAAGTTTCGGATCTTACTACGATGGCGGCTCTAATAAGTCATTTTCCAATCAACATTCACTAAAGAAGAAAACGTTAATAAAGAGTGAACAGTGCATGGAAAAGCAAATGTTATGTAAAACAATTAGCCAACATTTACGCATTTATTAAAAAAATATCATCGTTTACCGAAAATTTAAAAAATATTGTAACGAAGAACAAGTATAAGTTGCAAAAACATTGCGCATACTTTCTTACATTAAATACTTTCTCCTAAAATTTCAACAGGAAAACCAGCTGTTGAGGTAAAAATTACCTCCAACTTCCTTTGTCTGTATTACCATATCGTAACATTTCTTACCTTTTCACCTTTATATTTATAGAGTAGATTTTGTATTATAAATATTAAATTTTATTAAAATAATAAATAAATAAATTTTGTTTTTAGAAGAAGAGGAAAAAGTGGGAAAAAGAAGAAGAGAAATGGAAGGAGAAGAAGAAAGGGAATAAGAAGAACAACAAAAAGAAGGGGAGGAAGAAAAAGTAGAAAAATAGGTAGAGAAAATAAGATAACTCATCAAACAGGAAGATGCCATTTGATATCCATATACAACAAGAGGTTGGCTTTTGCGAGAATCCAAACATTTTTTCCTCACTTGACGGAAGGAAATGTTATTTTTTGTGTGCTCGCAACAAAAAGTATTAATGAATTTCTTTATACCTACTAAAGCACAAAACGTCAAGACGGAAAATGACGGTGTTCATTTTTGAAGACCTTAATATTTTGAAGAAGAAAAATTAACTTTGTGACATCTATCAAGAATGGTTAGTGTTGACGAAGTACCTCGCCGTCCGCTCGACAGGTGTGTGTCTAGCAGGAATGCGGAGACTCGTCGGTACGGCCGAGAAGGCCCTTCAGAAATGTCGTCATTTTCTGGCCCGGGCGTTTTGACAAACGTTGGCAGAGCAGAATGGCTTTACCGTTAAATTCAGCGCGCGCAGATAAAACAGTTATTTTTTAAAAAAAGAAACTCGCCACTCTAGTGACCGATAAGGTACATTTGCCTTGACGTGTAAATGGGAAAAATTACTTTAAATACCCTTATGTGAGAAAGAGGGTGAAAATTGAAAAATAGCTACAGCGGAACGTAAATCAGTGCTTGTCTAAAAGTAGATCATGTTAAAGCTGTACCGTTTCGAAGAAGCAGTTTATTCCCGATAGAGGATTATCTTATGGTAATGTAATTGGAGATTGTTATGCGGTCGCGAGAGCAATTTATAGAAGCAGTGACATTTTCATGGCAGTTTTCCACGACCGCGACTGCGCATAAAACCTGCGACGCGCATAATTTATCGATTAATAAATCTTGTTGATAAATATTTCAATAATATTTTACTACATTACCATCGAATAGAAAATTTATTGGCCGGTATAAACGCGCGCAACGAGCCGTGAAGGGATCGCGGCCGTGTTTTCACTTTATCGTCGTTTCGTTTTTATTAAAGAATTTCAGTTTTTCTCAGTTCTGGATCATAAAACGGAATAGTATGCAACGGTGACGTCATTCTTGAAAATTCTTAGCTTTAAAATTTTCAAAGTACATACGAAAATGATACGTGAGCATTGTCAATGCACCTTGATACGTCCGTAGCGACAACAGAGAAACCTGAACTTGGAAGGACAATGTTTTGAAGGGGATCAAAAGATATGCGGCAACCACAGGTTGATACTCCTTCAACACAAAAACTCTGTGACGCACAGTGTGAGAAACGTAGAATGCGTAGATCAAAAAGAAACAAACCTTTTGTTTTAGTGAAATAGCCTAGTGTTTAAGTGTATCATTAGTGTCTATCACCGGATGAGACTGTAAATCACTATGACCATTATTTAAATGTACTTTACTTGTTAGGTTGTAAAATGTAGTTTTGATTCACTAGCGAAGCGAGGCCTCTGCTTCAACGTAACCGTTCGGTATTTGGTTTCTTTGTTACGCAGTTTTGGCCAAAACATATTGACCGATTGTTTTGAAATTTGGTAAAGCGATACCATTTACAAAGCCCGAAAAATACATGCGTAAGATTTTTTCCAATTCGCTTCCGTTTCAAGATGGCTTCCTCTGATGTAACGGGGACGATTTAAGCAACAATTTTAGCCAAATGAATGATTGTTTTGAATTGTGATAGGAAGTTACCTTACAAGCCTGAAAATTATGTAAGATTTTTCTCTCATTCATTTCATTTTTAAGATAACGGCCTCTAATTTAACGTGACAAGCGTAGTTGCTGGCTATTTCTTGTAATACTGGAAAATCGATATCTATAATAATTTTGACAACTTCGTAGAGGAGGAGCAAACAATTTTCAATAAATCTGGTCCAATAACAGTTTATCTAAATATTACAGTTACCGGTTAAATTGACGAACATATTTATGGGCGCGTCAGATCTTTGGTCTGAAACAATGGTCAGACAATTAAAAATATACTACGAGATCTATTGTTCCTTGAAGTATCAGTTATAAAATAAATTTTTTAAAAGTATGAAGTTGTACGATATATAAATAATTAGAATAAGGAGTACTTTGAAGTGATAAAGTAAATAAGAAAAATGAATACAGTATATTTATTCTTCCGTGACTGTATTACATCGAAACAAAGAAAGCAGTCACATTCGACAGAATGTAAAAAAAGTCTGTTTCTAAACACAGACTTACAACAGAAAAAATACCGGAAACAGTTACAGGAAAGCGTAACCTTCACTACCCTCGTACCACTTTACAAACATCACACAAACGACTTCAATACGAAGAGCAACGTATGTATAAACAACGTAGTAGCGACGTAACTATTGGTCAACGTAAGCCGACAGAACTTTATTTGAGGTACCGTCTACAATTTAGAATTTAGAAACTTTTTCATTACGTTGCAAGAACATTGGCTCCAGTTAGGAAAGATGTAGGAGTAAATTTATCACTAACAACTGGGCAAACGCCTAATACGGAGACCAATTCCGCTTGGCGTGACATCTTATAGACAGGACTGTTGACTTTAAACAGGAAACTGCAATTTCCGGAACCAGAATAAGGTAACTGCCTCTGAGAACCCACCCATCCGTTGACGTCTCTACTACTAAAGCATTTATCTCAGAAGATATAAGTTTACCATATTTGTAACTTGAAATGATCACAGGATGCAGTCTTCTTGACGGAAGCGAATTTCTTATTTGTTTTTTTTTTTTTTTGAAAATTGTATTTCACAGTTATAATCAAAATTCACTGATATTTAAGTAAAAATGTGAATCTAACCACTGCCAATTTTATTTTAGTTTTAAAAAGTTAATTTATACAAATTCGTACTCAAATTACGATAATAAAATTGGATTTTCAAAATCCCGTACGATAAAAAAGTAATGGTTTTTAGTATGTAAAACGGCCGCAATTTTGAAAATGGTCAACGGAATTTTCTGAGATGATGGACGTCTCCAAGCTGTTACCAAAATCAATTTTTCTTCCAAAGTTGAATCAAATCAGCCCAAAATAGCATACGTGAAAGTGATACCACATACTGCAGGCTTGGACTGAATCAATAAACTGATTTTAATAAAATTAAGTACATAGATATTTTTACCCATATCTCTGGTAACATGTTTAATTTTAAAAACAAGTTTTTTTGATGTATTTTTGTTAAAAATTGTATTTTCTCAAAATTTGATCTATTTACTCGGGGACAGTAACTTTCTTTTATTTAAAAATTCATACACTGACTTGATTTATATTTCTACATAACATATATGAACGAAATTTGAGCAAAGTGTCATAAACGATTTTATTCATTTTTTTGTCGCCAGCTTTTTAACAGGATTTTTTCGGAGAAATGTCGGAAGTTTGTGCGATGGTTTTGCACATTATTTTTCACTAACTTTATAACACAAAGAAAAACGACACAATAATAAATAAAAAACCCTGCAGAACTAATTAGAAACATTGGTTGTCTTAATATTAATAAATTCCCTGCTCGTTTCGTGTTAAATACATTTAAAACAAACCTGAACTGACTTTGCCAAATTAGGTTCTAATCTGACTTTACGGTGTCAATTAACGATTCTGAAATCACAAAACTTTACAAAATTTTTCTGGTCTAATTTAACTCCGGATTAAAGTTGAAATTTATAGAAAGTTTATGAAACACAAAGTGGTTTACAAGTCGCTTGGTACGGTTGAATTTCCGTTGAAATGCAGTGATCCTAAGATGAAAACGCGGCACGCAGTTGTCTCGCTCACATCATGTACGCGAATTCGTAACAATTTTTATTCCACATTTTTTTGAAAATCTGATTCTACCAATATAATCAGCATTAAATTCTGAATTTTTAGCATTTGGAATTCTCAAACACAGTTCTTTTTATTATTATTAGCGTGTTTTGAACTCAAGTCCCTTTTTGGTTTAAAAGCAGAAGCCATAGCACTGAGTCAGAAATTCACATAAAAGCAATCTGCTCACTGGTAGACTTAAATTCGCTTTAAGAACATTAATTATTTGTATACGGCAAACGTGACTGTTTTTACTTCAATTATTTTTGTATTTAATGACCGGTTTGAAAGCACTTGTGTTGAATATGTTACAAGCAAAACAATATTAAACCAGTACGTTTTTATGCCAAAAACATTTGGGAGAAAGTTACAACCAGCCGAGACACGTTCTGCAAACAGACGAGGAGAATAAGCCAATTAAGAAATCGGAAGGTTATTTCTCAAGGCCGCTCCAGCTCTGACTCATTCTAAACTTAAGAAACACACGAGCTCAATAAATTTGTTACCTTAAGAAAGTCGCGAAGCCAGATCACTTCTGGTTTCGGGTCGCCAACGACTTCGCAAGCGATGACGACTGTGTCGCCCTCTATGGCCTCACTGGATCGGGGCTTCGTCAGGAATTTCGGTTCTTTCGAATATCTAAGGAAAGAAACAAAATAACAATTGTTAATTTTGTACAGGTTAAATTAAACCATTCTTCAAACCAAAACTACATTTAAGATTAATATAAAACTCTATTAATAATTAATTGTTCCAAAAACTACACCTGATAACAAAAGTACATTGAAAATTCCATTTCTTAATTTCAAACTGATTTTCAAAATTCAAAATGCTAATGTACGCAGTCTTTAACGTTGATTTTAAAATTTATAAATAAATTACAGTTTTAATGCACTACACGCATGTGAGTGTGTACACAACTACTTAATATGCTTGATTTCCACTTAGTTAAAGCCTCAAATATAAAAACAGATTAACCATCGGTAGATAAAATAGATTAAAATGTTTTGGTTAATCGATGGTAAAACCAGATTTTAAAATATTAAAATGGAAAAGTAATTCATTTTGAATATTTGTATGAATGAGTATAGAGTTACTATTGCACTGAAACCTTTGAAGATCTATTGTGTCCGATTTGTATATTCCTGAGGTGCACAGTTACAGTACCTTCTTCAGCTCGACTCTCTTCATAACGTCTAGGTGGGTAACTTCCTCCTTCCAATTAATGACTTCCCACTTTCTTATTGTGGTACTGGCAGATGCTTGCTCTGCCAATTTCCTTTCATTTTTTTCTATCGCTTGGCCCTTATTATGGAAATTACGTTCCATCCGGACAACCTTTTTATTGTGTGGTGAGATCCCGCTTATTCTATTTTACATTCATGGGGACACCCACAAGTAACTAAGGAAATAAGGTCCGCCCGTATAGAGCCCTGAATGTATGGGTACGGCTAAGGCAAACCGCGAGGTCGCCAGGTCTCCCAGGGCTCCGTTTGATACACCATTAGGCCGGTGTCATTCACTCCATCAGCACAGGGCACTGTACAATTTAGAGTTAGTTAAGCTATGTACGGTACTGAATACATGTTTGTATTGAGTTGATGAGTGAGAGTAATATGAGCTAGCATTTGGTATTGCAATACTATACCATTGGTATACCAATATTGCAATATTGGTATTTGCTATTGCAATATGTATTGCTTAGTAAAGTATTATTATTGCATAATATGAGCTAGTGTTTGGCTCACTTTAGCTGGCTCTGTCGGCTTTAAAGATTTAAAATAACCGGCATTTTGAAAATGTTTAACAGATTTTAAGCTATTATCAAAACAAATTTAAGCTATTGCAAATTTTATGAAATCGAGCAGAAATTGCGAACGTAGCTTGTTAAAACACACACACACACAAGCTCACCTTAAGGTCCCAGGTGTGGATCTTTCTATGATAGCTGTTGATTTTTCCAACTGATATTTGACCTGGCCTTGTCGGATTACCCGATTTTCATTAAAAACTGAGTTATTCAAATAAAGTGTTTCAAATTTAATAAAGCTTTATAGCCTCTAAATGCTAAAAAAATTTATTCTTTAGTGAATATTTGTCATTATGGTTATTTATGTCTTGGACATACTTGTGCACAAAACATATAAAAACGGCCTTCAAACAAGCCGAGTATCAAATTTAAGTTTCGAAATGCAGATTTATCGGCGGTTGCTTAGAACAGAATGGAAAACTGTTATGGTTGAGCTCAACCACGACGGTCCTGCGTATATTAAAGCAGCGAGAGCTAGATGGAACTCCGTACCATAGTTTTCGCTTTGGTACTCATGAGGGATCAGGATTATCGTATCTGCAGCTTGTCATACAGCTGTATGTACAACTAAAACGGACATATTAGCTCAAGAACCTGTGGTCTGAAAAAGTATTAAATCCTTTCTTCCGAACAGCTGTTTCTAAAATTACCAGAATAATACCTATACTACAGAAAAAAATACACAAAAGAAGAAGACGAACAACAAATTTAAACAAACAACTAATTCAGTGTTTTAATGTTTTTTCAACACAACTAAAGCGTCAATACATAAGAGAAAGCATGACCAATACTACAAATAATCCCACGCCTTCTCTTCTGGCTTTCTGCCACGTTCAGTATTGAAGCTCGCTGATCCGGTGGTGGAGATTTTCTCACACGTTCTATTGGCTATTTCGCTTAATGTATTAATCTACGGAAACACCTTTTTCACTTGGCGATCGTATTGGAACAACTTTGTTACTTGGACTTGCTGAAACACGCGCGCCATAAACATTATACTGTGACGGATTAGGTTTTACACAAGTGAGATATTCTACACTGTCAGCAAAGTTATTTGCTGTAGCTTAACACGCGAATGTTTCCACAGCATGATATGTGGAGCAACCGATATTGTTCAAACGCAATTAATTATATCTAGAAAATTTAAAAGCAGCGTGCTCGTTGGCTTGGTGTGCAACGTTTTAAAGATTTCGTGATGTATTGACGCCAAGTAAATGTAGACGTATATTAAGTAACGACTGGAATAATCGTGAAGCAAAGAACCCGTACTGAGGACCCGTAGGCATTGCGTTTCAAATACGAACTACTTATTATTAACAAGAACTGACCAGCTGACTAAGTGTCTTCTGCACTGCAGCGACTCGGACTGTACAGCTTGTTGTCTACGATTTGAGTGCTCTTTTCGTATATGTTGTTCCCATAAAAATGATTTTTGAATGGTAAACATCTTACACACACAACACACACTACACACACACACACACACACACACACACACACACACACACACACACACACACACACACACACACACACACACACACACACACACAATCACAGAGGAGCGGAATCGGACACTGGAGACATGGCAGCGACAGTGAGACGAATCAACAAATGGACGATGGACATACCAACTCATAGGTAACATCCAGAATTGGTGCAACAGGGATCATGGGGAGTTGGATTTCTATCTCACACAGATTCTCACTGGGCACGTTTGCTTCCGAACTTACTTGTTCCGTTTCAGGCTGAAACAGACTTGGCTTGCCCCTCAGTCTTCCAGCAGTGGAGGAAGATGCGGAGCATGTGTTTTTCCGGTGTCGGAGATTCGACTAGGAAGGATGAAACTGCAAACATATCTGCGAGGCAGCATTACACCGAAAAATCTGGTTGCGACAATGATGGCTTCAGAGGCCAACTGGAGGGCAATTGCGGGAATCGCTGCAGTGGTCATGAAGAGGTTGAGGGCTGAGGATCGAGAAAGGAGAGCCAACGCTGTAGAAGAGTAGGCGGTCAGCCAGTCCACCTTCCCACGAAGTAATGTCTGGCGGCGGTTCCGGGGGGGAGGGCTTACAGAAGAGGAATGCTTTTGGTGGTTTTTAGTGGGTAACAATATATCTTAACCTGAGTTTGAGCTTGAGTTTGAACTTAATTTGAGTCTCACACTCTGAGCTAGTGGGGTAGTGGCCCAGGAAGACTATAAAATATTTTTCCACCTTTTTTGGCATCGTAAAACACACACACACACACACACACACACACACACACACACACACACACACACACACACAATCAAAATTTGCTTACACTTACAATGAGTATCCACTCAAAATGTATTTTGAACTCGGGTCAACTGCTTCCAAATCCATTGCACTGGCATAATATGTGAGGATACAGTACTATATTTCAAATAAGCACCTATATTCTTTTACATATGGAGCTGAGCAAGTCGTTTTCCACTCATAACTCGCTACGCTTGCCTACTTCCTCTTGTAGACGTTGATCTTTGGCTGAGAAAAAAAAATCACACGAGTGTGTGTGCAAAATGAATAGTTTAAATGAACAAGGAATAATGGACCAATCAAAGCGAAGGATCTGTTTCAACTCGACTTTCTGGCATTTGATTTACGTGTTTGTTTGATCCGCTCTTTTTGGCGAAACGCATGACCAATTGTTTTGAATTTTAGTACGAAGGTGTCCGGACGACGTATGTGTAATTTTTTCCCTATTACCTTTCGCTTCAAAATAGCGGATTTTTATGTAACGATGACTAGTGTAGGTACGGAGTTTTGGTCAAACGCAAAGACCGATTGTTTTCAACTTTGGTACGAATGTACTTTTTATAAAGACCTAATTACGTACTTGTTCGATTTTGTCCCATTAATTTTCGTTTAAAGATGGCGGCCTTTGATTTAACGATACGAGTGTAGTTTGCAGGTTGTTTCCTGTATAATGGTTGAACTGAAAGACTTATAATAATATTGACCGATTTGTGAGGAAAGAGCATAAAATGTCCCATAAAGGTGGTTCGTTACGGTTCCCGGTTAAATTGGCGGGAAATGGTTAGGAATTTAAGCGATATCTACTGTTCTTTCAACTACTTGGCTAAGGTCATGCATTAAGTACTGTGGTCACTTACGGTATGTCGGGCGATAAGACGGTAGGCACGGGTGCAGCTGAAGTAACAGCGGGGGGATGTGCGTGAGTCACGGTAACTTGGCACGTTGTCTGTGTACGGCCAACAGCGTTCGCTGCGGTGCACATGTACACTCCCGCATCTCGCGGCGTTATCCTTGCCAAGGCTAGCTCCACGTGGCCTTCCGGGTCTAAATTCATAATCAACCGTCTGCTGGGTCTCAGTCTGACCCCGTCTCTGTGCCTGTAATACAACAAAAAACACATCTTGTCGTTCAATTATTTTATAACGTGAAACATTCACTTTTTTACATAAAGTAATAACCATAAAGCAAGGTAATGTCGGTTGAGTGTCACAATAGGCCAATCGCAGCAAACAGCTTTCTCGCTGACGTGCTTGAAGCGAAATTCCAAAAAATAACATGATTTCACACATCATAAACAGCGTGAAAATCTTCACATATCAGAATTTTATATTTTAAATTTCCGTTTAAAACGCGAAAATATGAAAGCGGTCAAGGTGCATTTTCGCAGCTTTAGTGTAATATAAAAAAATAATACGTTAATTTACGCCGATTTGATTCAAACTTTGCAAGAAAATTTATTTTCAAACTGGCGATTATTTCAAATCGTTAAGCAAACTTTTTAATATCGTTAGAAAAATAGAGTGAGATCATATTAAAAAAAAAAAAAAAATGCTTCCATAACGTCAGCGAGACAGCTGCGTGTTGCGATTATAATTATTTAAATTATTTTGCTTATGTGTGTGTGTGTGTGTGTGTGTGTGTGTGTGTGTGTGTGTGTGTGTGTGTGTGTGTGTGTGTGTGTGTTTTAGCAATGTTATCTTGGTAATTGTATAATTTATTCAAACTTGTTTCAAAAATCGATTATAGACCAACCTTGGACATGTCGTTAACTAGAAATATTCAACAGTTTCAAAATGGCGGCAATTTCGAATTTTTAAAAATTCATAACATTATGTTCTAAATATTTCTGAAAAAAATTTCGCCATCGTAATCAGCGTTGAAAATTGCGTACAAATAGCGTTTTTAATTTTCAAAATCCGTTAAAATTGTGAAATGTTTTGGCAGCGGTCAGGATTTAGTTCGTTTTTTTTTAATTTGATTTAGAAGTTTAAAATGCTATTGTATGTAGTTTGAATACTGATTACGACGGTGAAAGTAGACTTCCAAAAAGTGTTAATATATAGAAAAATACTTTCGGAAATTCACTGTTATAAGGTCAGCGATTAATTTAAAAGTAATTTTGTTAAATGTTTTTCAGTTAGTTTTTATTTGATTTAAATAAACATGAATTTTGGTAGAAATACTTAAGTTTTCAATGGCCTGTAATGGAGCGGAGTTGCTTATTTATAATAACAACTGATAAACACTTACCACGTATCCCTTTGGTGAGCATTACAAAGATAGTTAAAAATATCACTTTTTTAATTACTAGTATTACAAAGCATTGTAGTACATAAGGTACCAAATAGTAAGTTCATTATTATGAATAAAAGGTAAAATTTTAAAGTGTTGTTTTGTAAGTAACTATCAGTTCATTCTTCAGATAATCATAACCTTTAAAATATACATTTTTTTTAAATCGATGGATTCATTATCACTAATGCACATTTGGCAGTAGGTGTAAACATGTGTTCTAACATTCATAAACGAAACGAAAGTCCGTGGAACGATTGTGTGAGCTTGACTACTTATCATCTGTAATGTGATAAATACGTAGTATATTTATTACATATTTCAGCCTAGTAACTGAATCGATTTTTGTTTGAAAAATTAAATATTATAATCGAAAAAGTGATGGCAAGACTTCACAATATCTCTAAAGCGGCAATAGCCGGAGAGCTCACCCTACCAAGAGCGTCATGAAAGCGTTGCAATGTCATAAGTTCCCGCTAGTAGTTCTGCGTGCTCTGTAATAACTAGAGATGATCGTATTTGTGAAATATTGCTATTTGTGAAAACTGCTACTGCTACTTTTCAATATCTGTTAAATTAAACTGTGAACTGTGAAATAATGTCTGACTGGCCTGTTATGTAGCAATTGCTTTTTCATAGGCTAATGCAAATCAGATAAAAACAAACAAAACAGCAAATTAATGTTGATCTACACAAATACACAATTCTTCTTCACAAAACCACTTGTACAAAAAACATTCCCGATACTAAATAAATAATACTAACTAAAAGCTAAATCTGGCGGGAAAGATCTGTGGTGCGCGCGCAGTTAGCAATAACAATATTTATCTTTTCTCAGTAATTCCACACTAACAAAAGTGTGAACTTTTGGTTGGTAGGCATGAAACTGTAAACCCATTAAGCAGACGCAGAGCAAATCGACGCGATCCTAACGGAAATGAAAGAAACTAAAGAAAGGGGTTGAACAGATTCCGGAGATTTCAGTTCACAGTTAGTAATACTTGAACTCAGCCATTCACTATTAGATAAATATGTAAAATCACACTATCTTTGAAAAGTAGCAGTTCTATGATACCGTAAACATCTGTAATAACAGGGAAGCGGAGTCAGCAAGATTTCATTGACATATTCGTCACGTATTGTCCCACGTACTGTTGCAGCAGAAGACAAGAATTATGTCCTTACCGCAGGTTACACAGTTCCCTATTCTATAATCTCGCCTCAGTAGTTGGTAGGACGTATTGTCCCACGTACTGTTGCAGCAGAAGACAAGAATTATGTCCTTACCGCAGGTTACACAGTTCCCTATTCTATAATCTCGCCTCAGTAGTTAGTAGGACGTATTGTCCCACGTACTGTTGCAGCAGAAGACAAGAATTATGTCCTTACCGCAGGTTACACAGTTCCCTATTCTATAATCTCGCCTCAGTAGTTAGTAGGACGTATTGTCCCACGTACTGTTGCAGCAGAAGACAAGAATTATGTCCTTACCGCAGGTTACACAGTTCCTATTCTATAATCTCGCCTCAGTAGTTAGTAGGACGTATTGTCCCACGTACTGTTGCAGCAGAAGACAAGAATTATGTCCTTACCGCAGGTTACACAGTTCCTATTCTATAATCTCGCCTCAGTAGTTAGTAGGACGTATTGTCCCACGTACTGTTGCAGCAGAAGACAAAATTATGTCCTTACCGCAGGTTACACAGTTCCTATTCTATAATCTCGCCTCAGTAGTTAGTAGGACGTATTGTCCCACGTACTGTTGCAGCAGAAGACAAGAATTATGTCCTTACCGCAGGTTACACAGTTCCCTATTCTATAATCTCGCCTCAGTAGTTAGTAGGACGTATTGTCCCACGTACTGTTGCAGCAGAAGACAAGAATTATGTCCTTACCGCAGGTTACACAGTTCCTATTCTATAATCTCGCCTCAGTAGTTAGTAGGACGTATTGTCCCACGTACTGTTGCAGCAGAAGACAAGAATTATGTCCTTACCGCAGGTTACACAGTTCCTATTCTATAATCTCGCCTCAGTAGTTAGTAGGACGTATTGTCCCACGTACTGTTGCAGCAGAAGACAAGAATTATGTCCTTACCGCAGGTTACACAGTTCCCTATTCTATAATCTCGCCTCAGTAGTTAGTAGGACGTATTGTCCCACGTACTGTTGCAGCAGAAGACAAGAATTATGTCCTTACCGCAGGTTACACAGTTCCCTATTCTATAATCTCGCCTCAGTAGTTAGTAGGACGTATTGTCCCACGTACTGTTGCAGCAGAAGACAAGAATTATGTCCTTACCGCAGGTTACACAGTTCCCTATTCTATAATCTCGCCTCAGTAGTTAGTAGGACGTATTGTCCCACGTACTGTTGCAGCAGAAGACAAGAATTATGTCCTTACCGCAGGTTACACAGTTCCTATTCTATAATCTCGCCTCAGTAGTTAGTAGGACGTATTGTCCCACGTACTGTTGCAGCAGAAGACAAGAATTATGTCCTTACCGCAGGTTACACAGTTCCCTATTCTATAATCTCGCCTCAGTAGTTGGTAGGCCACACTGTGCATTAGCTTGGAATTTCCTTCCATTATTTGCTACAGTAACGGCAAAAAGTTTTGAAAGCCGATCGAAATGGAATGGGTTTTGTCTATTTTTATCGCTTTAAAAAAGTCCAACTATTAGTTATATCAAATAATGAAACATACATTACAAGCTGTAATAGCTAGTTTTAATAATATAAACTTAGTTTATATTATCATTCAAATACGGCAAAAATGATTCAAATTATGCGTCACATTTAATAAAAGAGGGACATATACGTCGAGAAATAGAAAACTCCATGAAGGTACTACATATGGAAGAAAAAGGAAGACGTATGAAAATTTTAGAGAACTTGGAAATTTTTAAATCTAAATTAAAGGGAGAAAACATAATAAATGAACAGATATCGTCGCAAGCAGATATTACGTTTAAAAATCTAAAAATTTTCAAAAATTAACAGGAGGGACGAACGTTGAAAAGAATGTTTGAAAGGAGCGAATCAGAAGCGAGCGGAAACGTATGATTTTGAAGAGCCAATCAGAAGCGAGCACGTCAAGTATAATGTACACGTGTTGAATAGAGGAGGGGAGATAGACAATTATAAATAGGACGGGCCATAATATTGGTGACCAGTATAGATATAGTTTTTGAATATGGAGGTTCTCCAAAACGCGTCAACGAAAGTAGAATTGACGAAGCTAGGGAAGTCAGATCATTATACTGAACATAGTAAACTTAGTTTAGTTTATTAGCAGCAATAAAATAAATGTAACCCACTCCGTTTCGATAGTTCCGTAGTTCTAATATGTACTTATATGTGCTATAAAATTCATATATGTTGGGTAGAATGCAAGTGAAATAAATAAATTAAAATTATATTAAACCACATAGAGTTATGTAGATAATGTTAACATATTATTATAATATACGAGTATTACTGTCACTCTAAAGGTACCTGAATTAACACAAGTCACTCAGGGCATAAATAGAGTGTTCTGTGTTACTCTTCGAGGCACTTCAGCACTGAGATCCAATACAAAGAAATCAGTGACTCTAGGCTCGGTACAGCTGTTTTAGAACTTAAAATTGAAACGTATTCCAGATTACGATTTTAAAAGAACATTTAAACTAAAAAAAAATCAAAACAAAATTATCATTGGCAAAATATAAATATACACTTAACTTGGCTCAGTATTTAATAAAATAAAGTCATAGGTTTTATTTAGAAAAATGTAAAAGGCCAATGGCCATATGGAAAGCTTAATGCCACATGAAAATTTACAATGCAGTAGTTTATATATCTCGCATTAAAATTTGGCCATTAATTTCTGGATAATTTTATTTTTTTTAAGAAAATGAAACTAACACCAGTAGTTTGTACGCACTTTAAAACCCTTAAATACCAACATTAATGTAACATTTACCCATTTTGTAAATGTTATTTGGTAAATGCAATATTATTTGTCTTCAAACATAAATTAAATACTTACCAAGCGATACCGACAGACGGATAAGCTTCCACTTGTGCGAAGAGTCTTATTTCTCCGCCTTCCACCACTGAGCAGTTGGCGTCAAGAGGTCCGACAAACTCGGGTGCGATGTAGGCCCTGATCCCTTTATCCACCACTAGATGGCAGTGGCACGACACGGAGCC
Organism: Callitettix versicolor; assembly: GCA_022606455.1. NCBI lineage: Eukaryota > Metazoa > Arthropoda > Insecta > Hemiptera > Cercopidae > Callitettix > Callitettix versicolor. The sequence continues at coordinate 36,168,552 of CM040183.1, read as the reverse complement.
GAGATCATTGGTTGCAGATATAGTATATTCACCTGAGTCTTCCAAGAGGGCGCAAGAAATGTCCAGCGTGTAAAAGTGGTCTTCGACAAAGAAGTTGTGACGTTCTGAAACCATCAGGGTAATGTAAAATAATAGAATAAATAAATAATCAAATATAATTAAACTATAACACCATTGTATATGATAAAGAAAGCGATTATTAAATAAATAAAAGGACCGGCAGAAATAACTCCTTTTTTTGAAAAGTGAATAAAACAAGAAACATATTAGTGACACTAAGTGTAATTATTTAACACAGCTTTCATTCATTTCACACACTGTTTTTTCTGTTTTTAATTTATTTTCACTTTTAAAACCTTGCCTTGAAATTCCCCGTCAAGTCTGATAACTTCTTGTAATATTGCAGCAATGTCTTTTCAGTTAGCAGCTTTCAAATCATGAGTTTAAAGATTTTAGCTTTCGGATATCCTTTAAAAAAAGCGTCATGCTGAATTAACGAGCCAAATCATGGATTGTTCTTGGTTTCTTTTTAAAAGCTTCAAATTTCAGTTATCTCAAAAGAAATCAAATGATAAGTTGCGGGTAACTGAGCAAGTCATGAGATCAGACGCCCGGGAAACATTTCTCTTGAGATATTCATGGGTTATCTTGTAGGCTGCGCAGTAACTCATGTTGAAACCACAAATTCGCGGTCTGATTCAGTTTCGACCGCGAAAAATGTTAACAAAACGATTAGCATAAACTGTAATTGTTTGAACATTTTCATCAAAAAGTATTACTCAGTCACTCCAGATTAAGTCTTAGTAACACGCTCAAAGTTAGCACCACACTTGCCGGAAGAACAAAGTTAATTGGCACATTTTCAAGATTAGTCTAACAAATAGCGACCCCTGTTTAGCCACAATCATACAGCTGTTTGTATGGATGAAATTTTGATTTCACAAGTGTACGTATTTACAAACTTTAAAAACACCGCTTAAAATATGATGTATAGGTATTCACTTTAAGGTTCTTGGTTTTTAGACCTTACCGTTTGAAGATAGCTTTTACAGCTATTTCCCAATGGAAATTCACTAACTAGACATTCACTAATAACATGGCTTTTTTATGGAATTCTAACTAATAAATAAACTCGTTGGCGTGATGGTAGCGAATTTTCTAGACTTTTTTATCTTACACTTTTTAAAAAAATTCCTATTTCACTATTGTAATAAGCATTAAAATCTGCATCTATTAGAATTTTAAACTAATTTTATTTAAACTATGAAAACTATTTAAACCCTGTTCGCCGTTAAATTAATTTGTGTTTCAACGGAATTTATATAAAAAATTAATTACCTCTCTAAAAGTCATCTAGAGGTCCGGTGTATAAATTAACCAAAATAACCGCTACAATACCTCGTTTCCCAATTTTATTAATATATACAAAATTTACTGAAAAACTAGTTTCTTTCGTTTACTAGTTACGCTTTTATATCGAGCAATAAGCTGCCTGTTGGGTCATCCGTGAAGCCAGATCGCCCTCCGTGATATATCTGATACATAATTTTAAATCCACTTTTAAAACGAATGCGCAACCACTGATGAACATAAACAGTTTAAATTGTTACTGATCACCGAAGAGATGGATAGAACTATTAATTTTCTCTTGGTTTGGTAACGGATTGTGAAGGCTGTGCAATTACGTCTCGTCAGGCTGCCTAACATCACACTCATGACGTTTATTATTCATTCAAGAAACCTGGTACACGACGTTCATGATCTGCTCCAAGCGAAATATTAAAATCTAATCAACATCGGTTCGCACTTATCGTGTACGCAACAATTGCATTTAATAACACTGTGCATAGAGTAGTAATTCTTACGTTACATGATTATACTTGTGTTGAGTTCATCAAATGTGAATCTGTGTCACAGATGTTTTTTTATGAACTTTAATTGGTTAAAGAAAATATAAAGAAAAATATCTCGCGGAAATGACGGAAGCGAATTTTCAAAAATAATTTAATCTTAATATTTTATGAAATTCTGATTTCACCATCATAATCAGCATTAAAATCTACATGTATTTGCGTTCTCAAGTTTTAAATTATAATGAAAATAAACCCTGACCGACGTCTAATTATTTTTTTAATTTCAACCAAATTAACTTATGCAGTTATTAATTCTGTTTACTATAGTAAAAGCAAATTTGTAAAAATATGAACTTTTGAAGTTTTAAAAAGGCTGCCATTTAAGAACTAACGAATTGAATTTTTTCAGTCAACGAACTTGTTGAAGCTAGCGACAAATCGATTTTTGAATCGAATCGGACCAACATTTACAATACAAGAATGTTTTCACACATATTGTAATCTTGCCTTTATCGCCGAATTAATTTAACAGACATAAAGGTACTGACATTAAACGAAACAATTTTATAAGTTACATTCTTTACTTACCGTCTTTAAGAATTTCCAATCCTTCATGAAACCAAACAACTTTGGCCGCCGGAAGTCCGGATATTTGGCAGGTAAGCCGCACCGGATATGTTACTTGAACCCGTCTGTCTCTCAGCCTCATTGTGAATTGAGGCGCGTGTTCTAGACTCCCGAAGTCTTCTGTTACTCCCCTTTAACCCAATGTTACAAACATTATTATATTGTTGCAAATACTAATTATTGTATTGTATTGCAGCATCTCCTTAATGTTTATTGCAGTAATGTCCAGACTTTTGTATAGCTTCACCTTCATATCGGTTGTATTTAATGCAAACCCATCGTTACGTATAATAATAAAGCTTACGTTTATTATTTTTAATAAAATAGCCGTGGTTATGTTCAAAACAAGATTTAAAAAAGTTTTATGCATTTTAAAACTTAACGCTTTGAAAAAAGTATTCATTTTGAAGTTGTAAGCGTATTCTAAAATTTGTTAGCACTGTGTATAGGCATATTTGGTAAGGGGTGTAGCTTGACCTCGATAAGTAAAAGTTTGAATGAAGCAAGTATTGCTGCGAAGTCTTGTTTATAACGTGAAGCAGTAGGAACAGAAACATTGTTGTTTAGAAAGAGATGTTTAAGTAAGGACTTAGCCAGTCCTTGATGCGTAAGCTAGTTTTGGAATTGTGGGGGTAATGCTGGGTCAGTCATGTTTATTTCGTGAAGCAGTAAGCATAGAAATATTGTTGTTTACTAAGAGATGAAGCCAGTCCTTGATGAATAAACTGGTTTTGGAATTGTGGGCTAATGCTGGGTCAGTCATATTTATTTCGTGAAGCAGTAAACATAGAAACATTGTTGTTTAGTAAGAGATGAAGCCAGTCCTTGATAAGTAAGCTGGTTTTGGAATTGTGGAGGTAATGCTGGGTCAGTCATATTTATTTCGTGAAGCAGTAAGCATAGAAACATTGTTGTTTAGTAAGAGATGAAGCCAGTCCTTGATGAGTAAACTGGTTTTGGAATTGTGGGGGTAATGCTGGGTCAGTCATATTTATTTCGTGAAGCAGTAAGCATAGAAACATTGTTGTTTACTAAGAGATGAAGCCAGTCCTTAATGAGTAAACTGGTTTTGGAATTGTGGAGGTAATGCTGGGTCAGTCATGTTTATTTCATGAAGCAGTAAGCATAGAAACATTGTTGTTTTGTAAGAGATGAAGCCAGTCCTTGATGAGTAAGCTGGTTTTGGAATTGTGGAGGTAAGGCTGGGTCAGTCATATTTATTTCGTGAAGCAGTAAGCATAGAAACATTGTTGTTTAGTAAGAGATGAAGCCAGTCCTTGATGAGAAAGCTGGTTTTGGAATTGTAGGGGTAATGCTGGGTCAGTCATATTTATTTCGTGAAGCAGTAAACATAGAAACAGTGTTGTTTAGTAAGAGATGAAGCCAGTCCTTGATGAGTAAGCTGGTTTTGGAATTGTGGGGGTAATGCTGGGTCAGTCATATTTATTTCGTTAAGCAGTAAGCATAAAAATATTGTTGTTTAGTAAGAGATGAAGCCAGTCCTTGATAAGTTAGCTGGTTTTGGAATTGTGGAGGTAATGCTGAATCCTATGCTGGATACTATGTTTATTTCGTGAAGCAGTAGGCTCAGAAACATTGTTGTTTAGTAAGAAATTGAAGTTTTTCTTGATGACTGAATGGATTTTGGAATGATGGGGATAATGCTGGGTACGTCTTGCTTATATCGTGAAGCAGTAAGCACAGAAACATTGTTGTTAAGTAAAAGACGAACCACGTCCTTCATGTGTAAGCTGGTTTGGTAATGATGGGGTAATGCCATGTCAGTCTTGCGTATATATGGTGATTAGCTCACCATATAATCAGAAAATTGACAAAGTGGAAAGAATATTTTGATGCTAGAGTCAACTGCAAGAATTTTAACGTAATGCAAGGTTTTCTCTTGATCAAATTACTATAGAAAAATAAAAAAATAATTTTTGGGAAACGTGTAAATGGTCTGTGTACATGAGTTAGGTTAGTTTTCCTAAGGAAAGGATGTATTGCTTGTGAATAGCAAACTTTAATAGCAACATTTAAAAGCTATTAAATAGAAAACAAACTTTTTTAAAGTTGTCTAACAAAAAGGGTTTATAGTAGAAAATTTTAAAATTTTCGCGCAGGAAACCACTGGGATTGTTTCGCCTAGTGGAGTGTTCGCCTTTTTTCCAACCGGTAATTCTTTTGCCTCGGTTTCACTCTTTGGAGATATGACAGGCCTACGTAAAAATACTCTCTTCAAGCTTCACCACTAACCAAATACACTCCTCATATTAACTTATTTAATATTTGTATTCCTAAGTCATGTTATATTAGCAAATTTACAATAAAGCAAACGCATTATTGTAGAAAAGAAAATATTCAATAACATAAATAATTTCGATTTTAAAAAATTCGACCACATTGCACATTTAAAAAAAAAGCAACAGACCACATTGCTTTATAAATAGGCTTATATGTTACATGGAAAAGTGACAAGACATTCTGTAAGTTGTTAAAAACAATAATAAATAAATACAAAAGTAATATTAATAAAGGTTCCTTTATTAATAATATTTTCATGAAACTGAGAAAACTCAAATTTATTGTGTAAGTTATGTGTCATTGATGGCATGAGCTTCTTAGTGATTATAAGTGTTTTGTCATAGATTTCAAGTGTTTGATCTTTATTTATGTGTTGTTTACATACTTTTCTTAGAAGAAAGCCTATTGTGGCAACACAAGAATATATTTCACACATAGCAGTGTAATTCAAGGGAAAATCCGCGAAAAGGAAATATGACACAAATACTTGTCATGTTGATCCGTTATTGCATTTTCTTGTGTTGGAAAATTACAACTTTGAAATATTTACTCTCAAATAATAAATAAATGTACACAATTTATGAATTTACAATATCTTCGTAAACCAATAGTGATGCTTGGTATAAACAATTAGGTTCAGTTTTTTCGTGACCCATGCAACATGCACGATTTAAAAACAAGATGCCAGCCTGTGCGAACACGTCACAAATGATTAAATGAAGGAGAGGTGACGAACACAGATAAATGAAGAAGGGATGCGAATTGGAAAAGAAAAAAGGTGTAGATAATATGTATGCATGCGTGAAAGTGAAAATAATTTTTATTCAAAAAAAATACAAATAAAAATTTCAGTTTTAACACAAAACACAATCAACTTTAAATTCATACTATACAATACTATCGCTTAATTGAAAATAGTATGGCATTTAATGATCGAAAAATGTTTCCCATCTAGAAACATGACTTTGTTTTAAGAGCGACAATGATTGTTAAAATGAAAATTAAAAACATTTAAAAAATATTAAACTAGAAGTAAGCCTATTTATGTGATCCGTTTTGCTCCTCTACCGTGGGGTGAGCTGGGGTAGTGTCCTCAGAAGTGTTTGAGGGCGGTTAAACCCTAAACTTTGTTGTTTTCTCATTTCATTAAATATTTTGATCTCATGTCCTGTATGGAAAGCAGTAATAATAAATAAGTAACAGAATTAAATCAATAATATATAATTACAGAAAAATATAAATAATTAAAAAATAAAAAGGCGTGTTCGTATAACAAATAACAATTAAAGGGAAGGGTAAAGCAATATTATTTTAAAATTTCGATTAATTGAATTTTTGAGAATTGGTTGTACATAACATTTGAAAATGTAGGTTTCTTACAGTTTTAACATTTTCTGTTTGTTTTTTATTTCAAAGTAATAAATATTATTTCTAATAATTAAAAATAATTATTAAATACAATATTTAATGTCTTATGGTTGATCAGTTAAAGAAATACATTTGGTAGACATAAACTTTTATTTTTAAAATAGATTTATTTTAAGTAATTTCAATTTTCACACATATAAGTAATTATTAGTAAATTTAAGAAAAATTATTGTGGGTATATACGATTTATTTGTGACATCTATTCTCCACATATTTAGTAGCAATTAATAAATAATAATAAAATTCAATTATCCTATAATATGCAATAATTTATACATTTTTTAAGAGTAAATTTGTAACTTTTTTTAAACCGAAAATCAGTTGTAACTTATAAGGAAATAATTAAAGTAAGCTATACAGAAAATAATTTTAACAAACCATAAATCAATTTCTATTCTGTAGACATTTATCTGCGAATGGGCAGCAAACATGAATGCTTAAACATTTATCTGGTGGATTGTTTATTATAATAAAAGGAAGTGGCGATCTGCATTCATCTCTGTTTAGTCCCTTCAAAAGTTTGTAATGTAAATTTTTAGAATGTTGTTACTTTGCATCAGTTCAACAGACAAGACAATCACGCTATGTATTGCAGAAAGAACACAACACTGTACATCTCACCACAGAAAAATGAATGCACACAGAACCCTCACGCATGTAGTAAATGTCGTTAACCAGATCAACGAAATGTTGCACTTCTCCACAACTAGACTGCGCCAATGTAACGACACAACGAGCAGTATTGCCAAATTGTCTACTCTCCATCTCTAACAATGCAGTATGCACAGGGGAGGGGCTAGCATGCACCAAATGGCAACAAAACTGCATATGAAGTACACTGCGCGATCTTCTGTTAAAAATCTGAACTATAAACCCAGAAAATAACTCCCCAATACAGGTAAAGCTTCTGTGTGTATTCTGTTTGTTTTAAGTTGGACAACTCAGGTACAGACTCTAATTCTTCTACCGGTACTATAACCGTAACAGCTGTATGAAGAGTATGTACATTGGTCTCGTATACTACACATCCAATTGCTACCTTCAGCTTATTCGTTGTACTCACGCCTACATCAATCTAACTGGCTTAAACTAAAACACATTCATTCCCCACACAAACAGGCCTAAATATTGATAAGTTCATTGTAAACTGTAAATATGGAACAATTAAATACCTTTTGAGGTTACTATCGGCCTCCAGTAACTTGGGGTCGTCGACTACAAGCAGTCGCGCAAAGGTAGATACTCGTCCAAGTTTATTGCTCGCCTCGCAAATGTATCTGCCTGAATCGTCTTGTGAAAGGTCACGAATCGTCAAGATACAACGAGTGCCATCCTTGGAAGCTGTGATTCTATCTGTGTTGCGCCTGGCAACGTCCACCTCCTGCCCATCAACATACCATCTAATGTCTGGGCTGGGGTCACCTTTGATCTGCAACAGGATTAGGTTCCATTATTGTACTGTTCACGTCGTACTGTATTTCAATCATTAAGTATTAAAACTATAAAAAGAAACACACTTTTGATCAAAGGTTGTTATCAATTATGGAAAGCTGAACAGAATTTAATAAGTATGAGATTATTTTAAAGGGTTGATAACGTTTATAAAAGATAATCACGGCAGGCAAATATCTCATTCAAGTGATATAAACGAATTTGCAAAAGTATTTTTTATTATATTTTTGAAATTCTGATTTCATTATTATGATCAGCATATATAAGCGTTTTAAACTTTTAAGTTACATTGAACATAAAACACTGACCGCCGACTTAATGTTTCTTATTTTTTAAAATTTAATTTAATTTATCCTCTCTTTACTTAATTTCAACAGGTTTTGAAAATTCACAGTGCTAACTTTTTAATGCTGATTACGATGGTAAAATAAATTTCTCAACAAAATAAATCAAGCAAAAAAGTTATGATTTTTAAAGATTTCAAATGATCATCCTTTTTAATCTGTTGAAGCTACATCTATAACCGATTTGTATGCCACGTTTGAACTAAAATTGTGTACTAAAACACACACACACACACACACACACACACAAACACATATTTTATTTGTTATTTTAATAGGAAAATTAACTATTGGAGCGACAATCGTGGTAAAACCCAGACCCGGGACCTTGAAATGAGAGGCGAATGAAAAGAAGCCGTGATATAGGCTATATATATATATATATATATAGACGGTGTCAATATATATATATATATATATATATATATATATATACATATGAATGTGTGTGTGTGTGTGTGTGTGTGTGTGTGTGTGTGTGTGTGTGTGTGTGTGTGTGTGTGTGTGTGTGTGTGTGTGTGTGTGTGTGTGTGTGTGTGTGTGTGTGTGTGAGTGAGTGGGTGTCAAAAGGTTTAGGATAGGTATTCATTTCAAGGTCAGCCTATTTTATTCTGTACCGTGAAATTTGCTCTAATATTCATTTTTTCAATGGAAATTCGTTAAATCATTGAAATGTTATAACGTTTTGTAAATTCACTGCGCCACGTCACGCGAAAGAGATGTGTACAGTGATTATTGATTTTGTCGATAGCTCTTAAATCGATCTTTCCTAGAAATTTTGTTTGGGTGCATAACTGTTAAATTCGACACTCACAAATGTCAAATGAACGCTAGCGCATGTGATACTTGTACAGGATTATTACTGTTGCAATTTTATAATTAAATGTAATATAGCTAGGCTAAGTACTCTAATTTACCTCGCAGTCCAAGGTTAGTGTCCTGCCTTGTAGGGCCTTCAACTGTCCCGGTAAGTCGCGGAGTATGTCCGGAGGGAATGCCGTGAAGCCAACTGCAATGGGCTCCGTATTGGTGACAGACTCGCCCCATCCGTAACGATTCCTGGCGGTCACTCTGAACTTGTAAGTACCGCCGGGTTTCAGGTGGAACGTGTCGAAACACGTACTGGGTGTCATGCCAAGCTAAACAGTAAAAAAAAGTCTTAGAAACTAAGAACAGGATGCCTTTACCATGTGTTGTACCAGCCAAGGATCGAGTGCTTTTTATATTGGCAGTTCTCAAAACTTTTTGGAAATGTTATAAATTAGCTAAAAAAATCATAACAATTCATTACCAGTTTTTAGTATAGATCCACTTAGATCTTTATAAAAGATCTTATAGAATCGTACGCGTTTCTGTCTGTCGATAACGCAGTGCATTAAACAATGTGATCGATCACAATAAATTTTACGAAAAAGATCTTTGTAGCTGCCCGGACACGTAAAAAATATTTAGCTTAGTTAAAAAATAAAATACTAGTTTAACACTATTCTTCATCTAGTGTGGATATTGAAAACTAGAAGTGTTACGATTGAAATATACATAGTTTTGGCATTTAAAGAGTTTATACAGACCTCCTAGACCTCTCCAAAAATTCCATTTTTCATTTCCCTCCTTCTAATATCGACTTGTTAGGTCTGAAAATCTCGAAAAAATTATAAACCTAGTTTGGACCAAAACAAAGAACATTTTTTCTGGTTTTTTTGGTATTACACAAATATTTGTATTTATGGACCTCGACAAAAGCAACTTTCGAAAAATCCACCAACTTTAGAAGGGTTCGACCTTTAGCAGTATGGGTAAGTACAGTGCGATTCAAAAGTCACTTTTATGTTCGGTTATCAATTACGTTTCAAAAAGAGACTATCGCTACGGAAGACATGGTAATCAGCTGATCCATTCTTGCTGGTATATCTTACATTTGAAGCAAGACCCCCTAAGGATCCTCGATACTGCTTTAAAAGATGTGCTTGTCTATTTTAATTACAACATTTCATTTTATTCTTTAGTTATTAACATTTTCATTAATTCAACATGTTGGTTATCCGTGTTGTATAGCTATCCTTACTAGTTTAAAATAAAAGTGACTAATATATACCAATTTTCCTTGTTTTCTCAGTATACCATTAAAGGTATTTTAAAGGTAGATTTTAAATATGATTAAAATGAAATTAAGACATTTTCATTTTAAACAAACAAAAAAATAAAAAACGACAGTGCGGGACAAGCTGGCAGAAGTGAAAATTAAAAAAAACAAGAGTTAATTGGTGGATTATGGGAGAAATTTTTAATAGGCCTTGTTGTTAAATTGAAATTATACTTAACATATATTAAAGAAAATGAACCTGCATTATAGAACATAAATTTTGTACGTTATATCCAAATGTTAAAGCTGTAACAATTGTGATAGTTGGGCTGGAGCATACAGTACAACAACGTTCAATAATAATTGAAATACTTATTATTAAATTTATTTACATAAAAAGTGCAAAAAATATTTAACTCTCTTATGCCACTCGTCGGAGTCTCTGAAAATGCCTTCCATACTCGTCTCTCATTCTTCCCTCTCCTTCTCAGATCCTCCATCCTCACTCGTGGTCTTCTCTCTCTCTCTCTCTCTCTCTCTCTCTCTCTCTCTCTCTCTCTCTCCATTCTATTGACGTGACCGTACCACTTCAATTGCTTTTTCCCAGTTGTTCAATTAATGGTTCCATTCTTAATTTTCCTCTAATTCTAATATTTCTTTCTTTGTCAAATCGAGTTTTATCGACAACCCGTCTAGCTATTTCATTTCTGCTGCTGTTATTTTACTTGCAGTTCTCAGATCCATAGGTGACATAAGTAGAAACACTGTTTTATATATTACCATTTTGGTGTTTGTGCTTATTTCCTTCTTACCTAAGATTGTGTTTTTAATCTGGTGGTACGCATTACTTGCTTTTTTGACCCTGTTTTGCACTTCCTGGTTACGTTTCCCATTCTTCGTGAATATTGTTCCAAATATACATATTCCAATTTCACACCCTTAACTTCTATACCTTTCATCAATGGTTCGTCTTTCCCAACATACATAACTTTGCTTTTATTTACATTAATTGTCATACTTTTCTTTTCCAAACACTCATTCCAATTGTTTATGATGTTGTAATGTTATTTATAATTCAAATATTTATAATTTATCTTATTTATATACATAATTTTAAGGAAATAAATATTTTAAATGGTAAAAAAGTTGAGTTAGCAGCGGATTTTGAAATGACGTTCCTTCGTTTCTTAAACAGAACATTCCACTGAGCTACGAATGCATTAGAAACAATCAGCTCAGTTCTAGAATTAAAATCACTTCAAGAATATTAATAACGTGCGTTTACTGTAAGGGTGGCGCTTTTGTATATGTTGAATGAACACAAGCTCGCTATCACGAGTTTCTATTTTCGCCCCATTAAAAAAAATCTGTACTAACTCATATAAGAAATTGTAATAAATGACAATGCGAAAGATATTTACAATACAAAAGCAAAACATTTATTCGTTTTCTTTAAGTGGAATTAAAATAAATAATTGTTATTAAATTGGTTGAAACCATTTGCGAGTAGTTTATACCCACCTTAAACAAATAACGCGTTGAAAATTCCAAGACCATCATTTAAGTAGTAATAATTGAAACGCCAGCCAAATTACTTTGCATTAATTAACTTTACTACTTACTTGTGTGCATTATCCCTCGTTAGCACAAAGCCGGCTTCTTGCCAAAGGTTAACAGTCTTATGAAAAATTAAGGGAGCTTTCAAAACAACATTATGAAAGTGAATTACACCGCACGTTGTTAGTCTAAACCTAAACTATAGTTTTAATTGGTTGCTGAGCAGATAACTTGAAACATAAAATAATAACCACACGGAAGAAGAAATAGAGGAAGCTTTAAAAAGGAAGGAGAGAGAAATAGAAAGAAAGAAAGAGACGGGGAATTTATAACGAGCTAAAGCGAAATTGCGATTGGGGCTTGGAAGATGTAATAAAACGTTAGCGAATTTTAGTGATTATAATTAATTAAAAAATAATGCGTACTATATTGCTATAAGTGCTAATAAATTAAATAACACGATCAGTGCACACGACCGGAACCAACTTGCTTTTATCATGAATAAATCAGATTTAAGAACAGTAATTAAAAATATAACAGTAATTACAAGAAAGTAATTATTTTTTATGACTGTTACTATTTCACTTTACTGACTATAAAGAAAGTTATCTAGGTTATGGGGGAAGTTTAAGATTTTGATGGATCTTGAAGTTTTTAGGTCCCCTTAGTCTAGAAACACATTTAAAGAGGAAGTGTGTGTGGGGGGCGTGTGTGCGTGCGCGCGTAATATTTGTTACACAATTTATTTAGATTGAGCTATTTTGTTTTCTAATGATTGTTTCAACATTTAAATCGTTAGCAGGAAAGGTCTTGTAACGGTTACACTCAATTTAAAATACTGAGTAGTACTTTTTCCATATAACACCTCCTTCACTACTCAGCTACCAAGGTGGATTTTTAACTTTAGTCAGCAACTGTGTTTTGTTTAGAAAGCAGAAAGCATGGGACATATATCCACCCCTACATATATTGTGAAGCACGTAAGACGTATATATCCGCGTAAATTTTAAATGGTTATTTTTTATTAAAACATTGTTTCAACTAACCAAAATTATTTATTTATGTATAATAATTGGTTCTGTAACATAAAAGCTCCTAATTTTTTTTACCCTATAGTATATAGCCGCCTCGGTGACCTAGTTGTTAGCTTACTGGGCTTTCACGCCGAGGACCCGGGTTTGATTCCCGGCCAGGGCTTGGCATTTTCATACGCTATAAATCATCCCATCGTCTGCATTAGCCCAAGTGTGCACAATAGTCGGACGTTAACCACAAAAAAAAAAAAATACCCTATAGTTTTACGTATAACGTAGGGATTAGGTTCAGCTCATGACCGGGATGATTTCAAATAATACAGAACAGTAATTTTTATGAAAGGAAAACTTACCTCATTCCACATAGCACCTCCCTCACTACCCAGCTCCCAAGCCTCAATTCGGTACGCAAGGATGGGGGCGCCGCCCCGGTGTTCAGGCTTCGTCCAGGATATTGTGATCCAATTCTTTCCTGCATCCGTGACCACGGGTTCTGACGCAATAGGTCCGGGAACATCTGTAACGAAATGGAGTAAACGGTTAAGGAATATTTCTTTACTCCTGTTGCAATAAAACTGTACAACATTCAATTAAATCCTGCAGTAACGTCGCTGCCTGAAATAGCCAATATTAGATCACAATTTATTTTTTTTTTAATTTTAAAGCGAAAAGCACATTGAGGCTATTATCGCCTCCCTAAATGTAGGTGTGAGTGTAAAGTGTTAATAGTCGTAAGTGTAGTATTGTAAGTGTAAGTGTGTGTTAGACTCGGGTACCGCGAGGGACGTCTAAATCTTCTCAATAGGTGCAGCTTGCCTGCACCCCTGCGGTGTCAGATCACAAAACTATCACGCTGACACGTGAAACCAAATTTCGGAAAATATTTTTAATCTTACAGTTTTTTAAAAAATCTGACATCACCATAATAATCAGCCTTAAAATTTGCAAATTAATTTTAAATTTACGTTGGAAATACGAAAATGAACCCTCACCTTCATCAAGTTCATTTGCGTATTTTTAATTTAAGAAAATGTTAAATACTGATTTATGTAGAGATTAACGATTATTATGATGGTGATCAGGTTTAAGAAAAAGGTAAGATTAAAAAGTTATGTATTTTTTTAGTTTTAAACAGGCCGTCATTTTCGAAACTGTTGAACAGATTTTGATGGGTAAAGACATTCAAACTATTAAAGTTTTTTTGCGAAGTTGGAACCAAAAACTTGTTCACAAAAACATAAACTCTCTTTTCTCTTCTCAAAAAACTTTATCTCTCTCTCTCTCTCTCTCTCTCTCTCTCTATATATATATATATATATATATATATATATATATATATATATATATATATATATATATATATATATATATATATATATATATATATATATATATATATATATATATATATATATATATATATAATGAAATATTCGTATTACGGATCTCTTTATAACGAAAATCTCTCAATTCAAATGTCTGGAATCTGTATAGCGGCAAACAGGTGCGCACTTGTTATTCTTCTACCCTATTTATTTTTCATTTTTCTATATGAAAACATGTCATTCGAACGTTATAAATAGTGCGTTGTGCGTCAACTGAATCGAGTGTTTTGTACATTTTACAAGAAGTGCATTATGTTTCTACATACTTTCACAATACAGTGTCATGGCGTCTAAATGGATAATTGTATAGTTAGATGTGGATTGTTGCGTGAGTTACAGAAAGGTGTGAAACAAGTAGATGTTTGCAGAAATTTTAGTTTAGCTAGTTCTTCTGCTTGTAATAAAATTGCAAGAAAAATGCTTCAAGAAAATCTGAAGCTAGAATTTTAAGGAATTTATGTAGTATTCTGCCTTTTCTCACAAATACAGTATTATTTAATAAATTCTATATTGTTTTTTTTAAAGACTGTATGTGGTATAGTTAGTTCAGTAACCTTTGCACGCAGTTAAAAATTAAAATTAAAAATATTGTGTAAGACGTTTTACAAATAAAAGCTTAGTTTATACACACTTTGGTCTAGTTTTTTCTACAGCGAAAATCTCTTTATAGCGGCGAAAATTATAACACCATTTAATATATATATATATATATATATATATATATATATATATATATATATATATATATATATATATATATATATATATATATAGATATATATATATATATATATATATATATAGATATATAGAGAGAGAGAGAGAGAGAGAGAGAGAGAGAGAGAGAGAGAGAGAGAGAGAGAGAGAGAGAGAGAATACTCACGTTCGCATTTTGGATCGATTTATTTTATTTCAAACCTCACATAAGATTTTGGTAATAGCTTACAAAATTTCGTTACTGAAAGAAATCCGTTCAAAAGTTTCAAAATGTCGGTCATTCCAAATCATTACTTTCTTAATTCAACACTTTTTTGAAAAATTAATGCCATATTGTAATAAGCGTTAAAATCTCCATAAATTAGCATTTTAAATATTCAAACTGAAAATACGAATATGACTCTGACTGCGGTCAGGCCACGCTATCTCACTTCTGACAAAAGTTTAAAATTCTAATTTATGCAGATTTTAACGTTGATTGTAATGATGGAATCAGACATTCAAAAACGTGTAGGATAAAAAAACACTTTTTATTAAACACAAATTTAGAAATTAGCTTCCAATACTTCGACGAGGCAGCCGCGTTTCACGATTATTTTTTCAGTAAACGATTTGACTAGTATTTGTTTAACCTTAAGTAATTTATCGTCAAATATATATCTACCAGTGCCCAATAACAATACTGCATTTCTTATCAATGTTTTATTATATTATAATCTTCAGCGTCGTCACAACTGAAGAAAACACTGTTTTCCCAAAGGGTATATCGTTTTGTTAAGTGATAATTTTCATTCTCGTGAGCAATCTGTTCTATGAGATAAATAATAATTAAATAATGATGGCTCGCTGCTGTCTCGCTCACGTGATTGAAGCTAATTTCTAAAAGTATTTCTTATCGCACTATTTTTGAAAATTTAATTTAACTGTCGATCGATTTATTTTATTTCAAACCTCACATAAAATTTTGGTTTGAAATAAAAATAACAGCATTAAAATCTGCATATTAAACTTCCAAATAATTGCACTGAAAATGAACCCTGACCTCCGTTAAATTAAGTTTAATAATTTCAAAACATTTTTAAAATTAAAAATGCTAATTTATGCAGTTTCTTTCACTTATTCAGATGGTGAAGTCGGTTTTTCAGAAATATTTAGGATATAAAAGTTATGAATTTTATAAAATTTGAAATAGCTGCCGTTCTGAAATTGTTGAACGAATATTACGCTGGTTAAAGAACCGGTCTATGCTATTACAATATATTTATATTTTAAGACTGAATCAAATCGAAATAAATTGCGTACGCGGGTGTGTTAAAAAATAAATAAATTTTAACGACCCTTTAAAAGTGAATTAAAGGTCAGGATATGCGTTTGTGTCAACGTCCCGAGTCTAGGTCTTACCACGATGGCCGCTCAAATAGCTCATTTTCCAATGGAAATTCTCAAGTAAACATGTGTTAGTAACCTCCATGACCTGAATCACTACTTGATGGCCGGTGCATGAACTTGTCTTGGGGCTTACAGGGTGAACAATCCATGTTGTTTGATCTCTTTGATTGATTCGCCGATTTGATCGAAAGCCAGATGTTTTAATCCGGAAACTAATTCTGTGCCAAGTATAGCAACAGGTCAACTGTCAACTAATTGATCTAAATTGAAATCTGACGAAAGACAAAACGTAAACTTTAAAGTTCTGTTCAGTGTAAAGTTGGCAGAACTATATAGGCGATCATCATGGTAAGACCCAGAGCCGGGTGATTGAAATGAGCGCCGATTCAGACATTTAAATCACTTCTTCAGGGATTGTTAAACATTTTAAATTTAGAATTTTGTGTTAAAAAATATTTAGTGTATGTTTTAGTAATTTTGATTCGATTTTTGTTAAAACTTGGCCATTTCAAATCTCAAACAATCCATAATGTTGTTATGTTACACTTTTCTGGCTGAGGCAGCTGATGGGTTTTTTGAACCGACCATACATCTAGCTCTCACTCATCTACTCGACACACACACACACTGATATTGTTACTTTGGAACTCGTAGTTTAAAGTAGATTTCTTTATTGGCATAACCAAACAACGATAAGTGCTGTATACATATCGTGGAAAGCCCTTAAAACGACGGAGAAATAAGTTATCGCTATGGCTATTCTGTGTAATCCTGGTTTTATCCTATTATTGCTTTTCAGTTGTTAGGGTATTGACGCAATCATGCCAGTATTTTTGAGTTAGTGCGCGAAATACTTTCGAAACACAAAGCGTGTGTCACAAAGTAAATGTTTAACGGCTTAATTGTCTTAATCATGAAACTAAGTTGTGTGGATACATAGTTTTATTTACATCCATTATTTACAAATAGAACTGTATATCTTATACTACAAGTATAACAAACTTCATTCTTTTTATGTACACATAACAACATAACCGTTATTTTCTGTTTACACTATATTAAACAAACGTATGTTTATATGTTTTAACTAAAATATAACACAAAGGCTTTTTATTAGCGCTGGCCACCATCCACCTGCCGTGAAACAGGCGATACGTGTATTGTATTGTATACGTGTATTGTATTGTATAGTGCACACGGCGCGGCGGAGTTGCGCTGAGCGGAGCAGACTACGCTTACAACTTGTTTTTATTGTGTGGCCACTGAAACCGTAACGGTGCTGAGCGTAGCTGGGCTGACTCCACTTCCCTCACCACGCTGACCACTGACAACTTCTCTTAGATTTCAGTTTATTTTCATTATTACACAGTGCTCAGTTCAGCGCTACTCCCCCGGCCTGTGTTAGTGATAGTTTCGTGCCAGCTACTTTGCCAATAATAGCGTGATTTAAAGAGTAATATGTTCCCGTGTTAGTGTAGATACCATATCTCTATTAAGGTAGTGTAAGAAAGTTCGTTATAGAGAACGGTGATTGTTGATAACAATAGAAAATGAATTATATTGTTGTTATTAATAAATTATAATAAAATTATTGTTACAAAATTTTAATAAAAGTTTTAAGAATAAACAGAATTTAATGTTTTCTTTTAATGAAGTTCAATTTACAAAGTTCATTGTTACACCATCGATAAGCTAACAAAACATATCCCTTTACTTTAGTAAAAAAACTCTTTGTAATTATTTACGTTTCTTTCTTACATTTAAGTACAGGATATATAACGCGTGATAATCAAGAAGAAAACACCCTGACATTTATGGTTTTACACAAAAATAAACCATGCTTACATTTATGGTTTTTTATCCATATTTTAATGGTGTTTATAATGAATAAACGAATTTGAAAAAAGTGATAGTTGAAGGCGTAAGAAAGATTGTAGAATTGAAGTAGGTTTTTGAAAAGGAACACGGTAAATTGTCATTTGAAACTGTAATTTTTTTCACTTATTCAAGGACGAAACAGTTATTTTATTATGCATCGGAAAAAAATAAAATCTGAGTTGTGATAAAAAATAAAAATGATTACAAAAACAACAAAGTTAACAATTTTTTTTAATTAAGATTAAAGTCATGATTTTTTTACGTTTTGGAAAGAAAAGAATTTGGAAACACTTTATCTGATTTTGATGGATAACTAACTTATCCAAGCTATTAAAATCAATTTGCCTGTCATTTTGAATACATTGGTTACGAATAGGCTTTCAAAATGGCGACAGTTTCGTAATTGAAAATAAAATTTCTTAAACGTTTTTAACTGGATTCATTTGTACGAAAATAACAAAAGAGTGGGCGGATGAATATTTTACTCATTTTTTTCTTAACTTCCATACTTTACGTCAGTTAGATTAATGTGGACAAGGGATGAGCGTTAATGTTAAAAGTAAAGCAACGGAAGTAACTGCAGCTCGAACTAAGAACCTTAAGGTGTGCAGTTCAGAAACGCAGCAGACTGATCAGCGCTGTAATACATCGACCACTGAGTACAGATGATGACGGATGTATTTTTTCTGATCTATTCAAACAACCAGACACGTTATCTGAATATTTGCGAACGATTTATTTTTTATTAAATTGTTGATATCTTCATTAATTTTTAGACAATCAAAGTTTAGGATTTTTGTGTTTCCAGAAGAGAAATTCGCATTGAGGTTGGTCATAGTTTAACTTCCATGCTTAAGATGACATTAATTATTTATTTTATTCATAGTTACAAGCAAAGAAAGATAATTAAGTGTTGCAGATTCAGTCCACGAGCAGTGCGCATGCGTCGAGAAACAAATTACAGTAAAACTTACCTAAAACGGAACATGATCGTTCCAGTATTTTTTCCGTTTTGGAGTTTTCTGATTTATAACAGTACTTAATTTTAAAAAAATCTGTATAACCTAGCCACTGTATTTGTTTTGTCACAAAACAAAAAAAAGAAAATACTGTATGTATGTACTTAGTTACAATAAACTTAATACAGTGTGTGAAAACTAGGTTAGTTATATTTTTTAAATCAACTTATTAAAATTCATTCTCTTTTCTAGTTTTGTTTCCCAACATTTCTTTTAAAGCTCATTATCACGGTGTTTTAACAAGAGAACGCTGAATGATCTCTTTTGCTTCTTGGATTACTTCCACACATGGTAGTTCCATGGTACATTTTTAGTCGCAAATTCCTGAAGGCCATGCAAGTAGCGCTTCTCCAAAAGTGCGAAATTTCAATTCCGTTTCATCTTCTTGGTAGTCATCGTCCGTTTTTACCGCGGGCACACCTTTGCGCTATTTTCGATAACAAATCGGAATATTTAATGTCTTCTGATGTGGAAAGTTCATCGTCAAAAATTTATGATGACTTCAGGTTGAACAACTAGCTTTCCTTGTACGGGCAGTTAAATTACCCACGTCCAATATAAAAATTAGCCAGTTATACTTCACTATGGAAACCATCTTTAAAAAAACAATGCTTCACGGTTTCTGAAAGAACTTTTTTGTGACCTGGTGTATCCAGTTAAACGCGTCAATAACATTCTGTTTAACTAGTTCAGAAACAATGGAACAGGTAGAAATATCAGCAACAAGTGAGTGCAGCACGAACTTCCTGTAAAAGTATTTCAGTGTATAAAGTACACCCTGATCCACTGGCTGTGTAACTGAACTTATGTAGGAGGAAAAAAGGGTTAGCTTTACATTAGACAAATTAATTTTTGGAAGACAGGTAGCATTAACCACAAACAACTTGACTTTACAGTTTTGTAATTTAATTCGCCCGTCAGAAGAATGTAGCCACTTCCATTGCAGAAGCTTTTTTATTATATCGCCAAAGTTCTGGGAGGGAACTGCAGTCCATGTGTGTCTCAATTCCGTCAGTCATGTTTTGTACAAATAAACGTCCTTCATCCCTCAGCCATTTTACAGCCTGAAGATTTCTTACAACGTACAGTCAATGTCTTTTAAGATAACACTAATAGGCCCGTTTCGTCACAATTGTAGATATTTTTAGGTTCGCATCCCGCAAAGAAGTCTAACTTTTGTTTCCCAGTCTGTTACTGTCTCCATATCAACACCATTCGCTTCACTAAATACAGCATTGAATTCAGTGTTTTGACAACGTGTAAAACTCTCGAGCCCTTCATTGGCTTTACCTAACGTTCTTGTTATCTCTAAAGCTTCGGCTTCTGTCAACGTTCCTGAAATTGGCGACACGTTTCACATGTCCGATGTTGTTTTTAACTACACAGCTTTAATTTTATTTTTTTCAAAACGTCATAAGTTTACGTTTTTTCGCTTTAAATATCGCAGTTAATTATTTAAACTGGAAGTTTGTTTTTTCGTGTTTTTCAACAATTTCAATTTTTCTTCTGGCGAAAGCGTTTTACTTTTAGAAGACATTACTAATTACTGTACTGTATAATACTGTATCACAAAAATAAGTCAAAAATATTTTAAAAACAACTATGTTACAAAATACTGACTGTATAAAAACCATATATTTTTATTACTGTAAATATAATTCTCACATTCGAAAAACTATCACTTGCATGTCCAGCAGTGGCACAAAACTGAGAACTGGTCAGTATAGTTTGTATTGCAAGAAGGTTTAAAGGATAACTGTAGAATGAACAATATTTACAGCCCACACAGCCACATATACAAAAGTTGGGAACAATTCCTTTATGTAATTCTCAGAACAAACGCTACTTATAGAAACAGAAAGTAATGCAAAGGAGGGTTATGATTCATAGACACTGTCCCATCAATGCCTGTACACTCTGCTAAATAAGTAATATGATAAGTACAGTATGACAAACAAATTTATTGTTTATAGAATTTATTGCAGTATATATTCTTTTTAAATAGTTATTATATTAAAATGGTACCAATAAAAAAATCCGTTTTAGCGTTAGACAGTTGTTTTCCGTTTTGAAGTGTTGCATTACACTGGTGTACATATACAGGTTGCAATTTATTTTCCGTTTTGAAGTGTTGCATTACACTGGTGTACATATACAGATTGCAATTTATTTTCCGTTTTGAAGTGTTGCATTACACTGGTGTACATATACAGATTGCAATTTATTTTCCGTTTTGAAGTGTTGCATTACACTGGTGTACATATACAGGTTGCAATTTATTTTCCGTTTTGAAGTGTTGCATTACACTTGTGTACATATACAGGTTGCAATTTATTTTCCGTTTTGAAGTGTTGCATTACACTGGTGTACATATACAGGTTGCAATTTATTTTCCGTTTTGAAGTGTTGCATTACACTTGTGTACATATACAGGTTGCAATTTATTTTCCGTTTTGAAGTGTTGCATTACACTGGTGTACATATACAGGTTGCAATTTATTTTCCGTTTTGAAGTGTTGCATTACACTGGTGTACATATACAGGTTGCAATTTATTTTCCGTTTTGAAGTGTTGCATTACACTGGTGTACATATACAGGTTGCAATTTATTTTCCGTTTTGAAGTGTTGCATTACACTGGTGTACATATACAGGTTGCAATTTATTTTCCGTTTTGAAGTGTTGCATTACACTGGTGTACATATACAGGTTGCAATTTATTTTCCGTTTTGAAGTGTTGCATTACACTGGTGTACATATACAGGTTGCAATTTATTTTCCGTTTTGAAGTGTTGCATTACACTGGTGTACATATACAGGTTGCAATTTATTTTCCGTTTTGAAGTGTTGCATTACACTGGTGTACGTACACAGGTTGCAATTTATTTTCCGTTTATCCAGGTTTCCTTTTCATAAGAGGTCCGTTTTAGGCAGGTCTTACTGTAATTTGTTTAATAGAATTAGTGGTGCAACCAGTATTTCACCAGTAATTCATAGTACGCACTTCCAACGAGCGCACAGTGTAAAAACTCAGGAGCCGTAACAAAGGAGATCATAGGGGAAATCTTTACTGGCCCCAAGTCCAAAATGAGCCTCGTAAACGCCCCATAGCTTTAAAATTTATGCTATTTTTACTTTTTATTAATTATTGTTAAGAACAAATAATTCTCGTTTGGTACCAGAGATGATGTTTAAAAATGTTCGGTACCAGAGATTATTTTTAGAAATAACTAAATATTTCGAACTAACTTGTTAAATTAACTGTGTCGATATAAGTGTCACGCTGGACCTGCAGTTGCTAACCTTTTACAATTACATGAAGTTGAAAACTTGAGGAAAAACTGGCCAGCTGTTTTACCTGAAGCAAAACTTGTAGGAAATAACTTGGGTATTAATTCACAGTTAAAGCAAGGAAGAAAAAATAAAATACATTCAAGATACTCCTACGGAACCAGAGGAAGATTATATGGCTAACGTATTTTATGCCATATTAGACTCCCTTATGTTTCATCTTGCCAATGGGTATCAGAACTTGAGAGCATTGCCAAGTTGTTTTCTCCTATAATTAAGGCTTTAGATAAGGATGAACTACTTGAAAAACTACTACAAACTACTGGGAAAAGTACCCCAATGACATAAATGCCTCATTTGATGATGAGATTGTGCGCGTACAAAATGCGCACAAAACGACATTTGAAAAGACTGGTAAAAGCCAGAAAGAGCACAAAGACCTTTTAAACATTTTTAAATAACGACGAAGGAATTTTTCCACAAATATGCAAAGCTATCAGAATCTTTTGCACAACTACAATAACAGTTGCTGAAGGGGCTCGAGTATTTATCAAGATGCCATTAATAAAAACTTCCCTCGTTCAACCCATTTGAACCGTTATGCCTTACATTCGATTGAACAAGAAATTTCAAGAAACATAAATTTCGAACACAGTGTGTAAGGAACTTTGCTACTGCTAAGCTAAAAAGGCTACTGTAATTATTTGATTCTGAATTTTTAAAAGTGTAAACTTTCAAATCCAGCGTTAAGTAGCCTACAGTTTTTCTTGATATAAGGTTATTCAACATTTTTTTCGGGGGAGTGCAATTTTATTTGTTGGAAAAAGGATTCAACTTTGAATACTGTGCATTGTGTTTCCATTTAATTTTCTATTTCTTCTAGTCACTCTTTTATCATATATGTGTAACATTTAAATATGAAATGTAACTCGACCTGTGGTGGTGTTTGGGCAGAGACCCAGCAAGGGAGGTAAAACAAGAGGGGCCCCACTGGGTTTTTCCATAACGGGCCCCACGATTTCTGTTACCGCCCCTGTAAACACTCTCTAATTAGATTTCACTTGTTAGGTTATTTTGTCTCAATGTGTAAGCTTGAGCAAAGCTCACATACCACTTTACACGCGCAAGAGTTCATCTATTTAACAACCCCTCAAAAAATGATCTGGATGTAATTATCGGCTTTCACTTCAAAGTCTCACGTTTACCATAATGGTTGCTGTAAAAACATTTTACAGTGGAAATTTGCTGCAACGGAAAATCGAACAGATTATCTAAAGGTCCACTTTTAGGCCAGTGTAATTATTTACATACCTTTTAAGAAAAAGTAACAATTACAGAGTTTTAAAATTGGTTTATAAGTTACAATTTAAATTTCTCAATTTATGGGGTTGAAATGAATGAGCAGTAGAAGTGAGTGTTTTGATTTTGAAGGTGAAATATTACTACTATTTCGAAGAATATAAACAATATTTTTTAAGATTTTTTGACCGAACAAAAAATTAAAAAAAAACATTTTGGCCAGAAGATAGGAGCGAGCGCCGGCCGTTACGGTGTCACGGAACACAACAATATAACGCAACTATTTCTGTCATTCTGGCGCGGCGTCAAAATTCTGAGGCCAAGTGTAAAAATGAACCTAGCAAAATGTATTAGTCAAATTTCGTATTTAGACTATGTAAATATTTGTTTGAAAAGACAATATGGTTTCATTTCATTCAGTATTGCAAATAGCAAATGTTAACTTAAATGAGTCATTGCGTTTGTCATATCCTTGAATTTTTCTATATATAATACAGGGTGTACCATAATTCTCCGGAACTGTTTTGTAAGCTTGATAGTGGCGAACATTAAATATTATTAGCTTTCTGTCAGAAAGCAATTTTGTTTTATTTTTCCCTAAAAAATACACTCAGATAAAGCCAGAGCAGGTTATGATGTCGTTACAAAAGTAAACAGATAGCCTTTACTTTCTTACCATACGAAGTATAATTAAAGTTTATTAATCTTCGTATAAAAAAAATCAAACTTAATACGGAACCATCAGGCTCTCTCTCCCCCTCCCTCCCCTTTCTCTCTCTCTCTGTCTCTCTTTCTGTGTGTGTGTGTGTGTGTGTGTGTGTGTGTGTGTGTGTGTGTGTGTGTGTGTGTGTGTGTGTGTGTGTGTGTGTGTGTGTGTGTGTGTGTGTATTCATGCACGCATTTGGAACAATAGCGATCGTATTTTCGATCTGATTTGATTAATGTTACAAAAAATCGATTTTGGTAACATCTTTGTTAAGTTCCTTACCCATCAAAATCCGATCAACAGTTTCAAAATGGCGACAATTTCAAAGTCTTTAAAAATTCTTAATTTATTATCTTATATCTCTATTGCGATCAGCGTTATAATGTGCATGAAACAATTTGAAATGCAAAAATAACTTGACGGCGATCAAGGTTCACTTTCGCAGTCTCATTATAGGCTAATTAGAAAGTATGAAATGCTAGTGTTTATACCGATTTTATTTAAATTTGGCACAAAAATCTACTAAAGCTTGGACACAAGTATTTTATCCAGCAAAAGCCGTTCAACAGTTTTAAAATAGTGACCATTTTTTAAAAAAGTGTAACATTTATGTGACAGCGGTCAGGGTTCATGTTAATATTTTCAATGTATGTGTAATTTGGATGTTTAAAATGATAATTTATGCAAATTTTAACGCTGATTACGATCGAGCAATCGGATTTTCAAAAATGTAACTAAAATGTACGTTTTTTAAAAGATTTTGAATGGCCATAATTTTGAAACTTTTGTACCCCGTTTGAATGAAATCGGACCAAAATTGCGAGCGATAGAGTGCTAATATAAAAATGCAAGTATACGAGTATAAAAATGCAAGTATATTATTTTAAAGACTCCTGAAAAAGTGATCTAGAGGTCGGGATCGGTGCTAATTTCAAGGTCCCGGGTCTGAGTACAACAATGGACGTTCCAATAAACTCATTTTCCAAAAAAATCAAATAAAGAGCTGAATATTAAAGTCTGTACATTTTTTAAACAGGTACATCATCTGTTCACTAGGTTACGTTATGGGGTTCCTACATTTTTTGTAACAAAAACCAAAAATAACAGCTAATCGTAAGTGTCTGATGTGTTTAATAAATGTAGTAATGTAAAAGAGTCATAAAATACCTCCATTTAAACAAATTTAAAGTTTTCTAGCCGTAAATAATAGTAGAAAGTAAAGTAATCCTGTGCTTCCAACATCATTTTATTTCAATTTTGTGTCAAAATGTAATATAATTTTAATTTTTTCGTAATATTTATTTTCTAAACTGTTTTTAGTGATTTTTCATTGAAATGAATTATCTAAGCGGCTATTATGGTACGACTCACACCCGAAACCTAATATTATCATCTGTCGTAATCAGAGTTAAAAACATCAAAAATTAGCATTTTTAATTTTAAAATTCCGTTGAAAATACGTAAATGATCACTACGGCTGTCAGGGTTCGTATTTTCTGTTGATTTAACAGTTTAATATGCTAATTTATGCAAACCTAATCTTAATGTGTCACAAAAACTGATTCTTATAGTACCTTAGACAATTTCGTTTCTTAGCAAAATCCGATCAACCCTTTAAATTGAGGTCAGATTAAACATTTTTGAAAAACTCCAACTTTTGATTGACATATTATTTTTTTTTTTTTTTTTTGAAAATCTAATTTTACTATCGTAATCCGAGTTAAAATGCACTCAAAACGCGTTCAAATTAGGAAAATTACGTCATCAGGGTTCGTTTTCTACTTCGTCTTAATTTCAAAGTTTAATTTCTTAATTTATGTAAATTTGATTCAAACTTACACTAAAATCGATTTTAATAATAGATTCGTTTTTCAGCTAAATACGTTTAACCGTTTAATAAAGGAAACTATTTTAAACCGTTAAATAAAATCGTAACTATTTATGATACATTTTGTTTTTTTAAACTTGATTTCATCATCGTAATCACCGTTAAATTTACCGTTTAGCGTTTGAAATTTTAAAGTCCTGTTGAAATTACGCAAAAAATATGACAGCGGTCAGGGTTCGTTTTAGTATTTTTAATGTAATTTGAAAATTGAAATAAGCAGATTTAAAGCTCTTTAAAACAGCGAATCGGATTTTCAAAAACGCTTTCTTTTTAATTATTGGAAATGCGGTTCCATCACGTCAGCGAGACGGCTGTGTGCCATCATTTTGTATGTTATCTTATACATATGATCTTATTCGTATACATTATTACAAATAATGAAGTTTTTCAACCCATTATTAATAGCACAACAGCCACTTTGTTAATATTCTCACTACCTTGGTATCCGGTTAAATAAGCCAAGAAGTCACTAATGGCGCAGTCCCTGGACTCCCAACTACTCCTGATTGCCTGCAGAGTGTTGAGGCCATCGTCAGGTGTCACTTCGATAATTAACATTTCCCTTTGGTCACTCCACGCACTACACTTCCCGTAGCGGTCCGGCGAAAGACTGGGTTAAATTTAGCCGCCCCGATCGTCGTTGTGAATCACCCGCCCTCAATACGCGCGGTTTTTCTTGTCACCAGCTGATTGTAACATGACGGCTGTTTGTAAACATTGAGCTACGGAATCCCAAGATAAATTATGGTTTCTTAGTGACTCATTTCGCATTCACTCGTTAAAGTATGCAATTTGTCGGACAATGTGTATTCAAATTTAGATTTTTACATGACAGGGCTTATACACTTTCACGTCTTACTTTTTTTGCGAAACTTATTAATTGCAGCAGAGATGTTTTACGGAAGGAAAATTATAACTTTTTTTATCTTACAATCATTTGAAAAAAGTGTTTGCCATTATAAACAGCATTTACATCGGCACTTTAAAGTGCAAAATATAAAATAATGATCCCTGACAGCCGTCTGAATCACTTTGAAACTTTCAATACAAAATTTTTAATTGAATTTAAATATTTAGAACCAGTAGCTCAAAGACTTCGTAGTATGTTCTTAATTAATCGCTTGGCAACCGCTTTACGAAAGCACTGTAACGCGCTAGTAACCTCTTTCCGCCAATTTAACCGTTAACTGTAATACTTAGAAAAGTATTACTGGACCAAATTTATTGGAAATTCTGTACTTTTTCTCCATGAAGCGTCAAAGTTGTTATAAGTCTTTCCGTTCAGCAGGTATTACAAGAAACAGTCAGCAACTGCACTCGTCATCGTAAAATGAAACGCCGACATCTTGTGAATGGAAAAATTCTTACACATAAATCGTCTGCGTTTTATACTAGGTATCTTCGTATCAGATTTCAAAACAATCACTCAATAATATATTGGGTCAAAACTGCGTAACAAACACGCCAGCCAAATACCGAACGGACTTTGCACGGTCAATGATAATTTATTAATGTTTTAATGCTGATCAATTGTGAAATAACATTCCAAAAACCTGCAAGATAAAAAATGATAAACGTGCTTTTTTAGGTTTTGAAATGACCACTTTACTAAAACACATTAGTTCGAAACTTTGATATCATTTGAATGAAACTTGACGCAAAATTAGATTTTAATTACACGTGATAAAATTCGTTTTTCATAAAAATCCTTTCAACCGTTTCAAAAGCGCGGCCATTTAAAATCTTAAAAAAATCATGACTATTTGTTTAATTTTTGTTTAATGTGATTTCAACTTCTTAATCGACTTTATCAACTGCATTAATTCAGCGTTATCAATTTTTGAAACCCGTTGAAATTACGAAATATAATTAGACAGCGGTCAGGGTTCATTTTCGTATATTCAATGCAATTTGAAAGTTTAGTATTTGCTAATGCATGCATATTTTAATGCTCATTATGATGGTGAAATCATAATTTCAAAATGAGGGTAAGATAATGAAATTACTTTTAGAAATTCAATTTTATGACGTCAGCGAGAGAGAGAGAGAGAGAGAGAGAGAGAGAGAGTGAGAGTGAGAGAGAGAGAGAGAGAGAGAGAGAGAGAGAGAGTTGCGAGCCGAGATTGTTTTTGTTATTTCTTTATTAAAAGTAAAAATTGATTTAATAAATAGTAGCGGTACCTTCGATAATACTAATGCCAAGTTTTTTATTCTATTCTGTTTTTTTCAAACACGATCCGTCAAAACAGCAATCAGACTCTTGTTATTACTACCCTTCAGTATGTTTCTTTTTCACAACTTAAACTAACAAAAACAAAAACATTGTTTACGAAAGTAACGTATTAGGCCTTGAGTTGGGCTCCAAGTGTGAGATACATTTCGTGTGTATCCTATATTACTTGGCCGAGGGTCAAATTGAGGCTTCCGAGCAGGTCCCAGATTAGACACCACAAATATAAAACTAACAGCCACCTTAAAGCCTAGCGAAATGGACTTACGTACAGCATATTATAAAATATATTACTTTCAACGAGTAAACCATGAAATTGTACTCAAACATTTGCACTCTCACATTCGCAATTTCAGTCCGATTTGATTCAAACTTGGCAGAAGAGCCTATTTTGGTGGCAGCTTGGATTAGTTCGTTACCCAGCAAAATCCGTGGCACTGCTTCAAAACGGCAGCCGTTTCAAATCTTTTACTGAATTTGAAAACGTTTTTGAAAGTCTGTTACCACCGCACAGTGTTAATTACCGGATTAAAACATATGGCTTTCAATCAAATCGGCGAATATACGAGTATTGAAGAGATGAAACAACATTGATTGTTCACCCTGTAAGCCCCAACACAAGTTCATGCACCGGCCATCAAGTAGTCATTCAAACAATAGAGGTTATTTACACATGTTTCTTAGTGAATTTTCGTTGGAAAATGAGTTATTGGAGCTGCCATCATGGTAAGATCCGAACTCGGTAGTTTTGAAAGGAACGTCTAACTTGACTTCTTTTAAGAGATTCTTAAAACTTATATATATATATATATATATATATATATATATATATATATATATATATATATATATATATATATGTTTTAGCACGCTCACGTTTGTAATTTTAGTCCGTTTTAATTTAAACAAGGCACAAAAATTTATTTTCAACATTTCCAAATTGCGGTAATTTAAATTCTTTAAAATTCGTAACATTTTTGCTCTAAATATTTTTGAAATTCTAATTTCATCATCGTAATCATCGTTAAAAACTGCATAAATTATCATTTTGAGTTTTCAAAATTAGTTGAAATTAAGAAATTTAATTTGACGGCGGTCAGGGTTCATTTTCTTGTTTAAAGTTTTAATAAATGCGGATTTTAATGTTGTTTGTGACAATCAATTAAATTAAAACAAAAATTTAAATAAAAAGATTTTTGGGGAATTCGCTTCCTTTAGTTCAGCGAGACAACTGCGTGCGCATATTATATGAATAAGAAATGACCCTGTGTATACAAGGGTAAAAGAGTATTTCGAAATGAAATGTTATCCGTTACACGTGACTATTGGACAAGTTACTATGACAGACTGATTTCAAAACAAGCTTCATTCATTGATTCTCATTTAAAGCCAACTATTTCTATTTATGTTGACTTACGTTTCCCAACAATCTGATGACTTCTTATTTTAGATACATTATAACATGCAGTAAGTTATTAGTGAATTTACGTTTTTGAAAATGAGCTATTAGACAGGCCATCATAGTAAGACCACATCACATGGGCACCATAAAATGAGCACTAATTGTGACCTATAAATCGTGTTTCGATTAAAAAAATAATAAACTTATCAAACCACTTCTCCAAGTCATAACTAAAATCGCTCTAATCAAATCGGTATGAATAAACATTTTAAATTTAAAAAAATTAAGAGCTAATTTATGAAAGTTGCATAAATTTTCAAACAATTGCAATATAAAAAAGTTATATTTTTTTAAGCAATTTAATGGCTGCCAATTTGAGACTGACGTTATAAGTATTTTAATAGATATTCCAAGGTGCTAATTTTAATAGATAAAATCGAAAGTGCTAGTTTTTTAATTAAAACGAGAATGGTTTGTCTGGTGTATTCCTCTTTTAAAAAAACTGGCTTAAATTTTTCTTTATAATTTCTAGCAACAATTGCAAACATTTTACTACTTTACTCAAAAAAATTGCAATAATTACGGTTATCTTAATTGTTGTATTTTAAACATTTTTGTTGTTGTTTTTTTTGTGTGTTTAACGTCCAACTATTGTGCACACTTGGACTAATGCAGACGATGGGATGATTTATAGCGTATGAAAATGCCAAGCCCTGGCCGGGAATCGAACCCGGGTCCTTGGAGTGAAAGCCTAGTACGCTATCAACTAAGCCACCGAGGCGGCTACTCGTGTATTTTAAACAATTACACATATACCCTACTGTTTTGTTTAAAAATTGTATACAATTTGTTTAGAGTAATGTGTTTAAAAAACACACTTTCGTAATATTTTTGCTGTTGTTGAGATTTAAGATTTTACCTGGTCGAGAGTTTCAGGAATTAAAAATATTCTTTTCAGCTATTGTTACCTGTTGTGTTCTGAATATAACGGGAATTTTTCAAATATTGTTCTTGTTTTTTTATAGCATTATTAATTGTTCTCTTCGCAGCGGGTGCAGACTAGCTGTACCTATTGAGAGGATTTAGACATCCCTCACGGTACCCGAGTCTAACACACATTTACACTTACAACTTTAACAATTTACTTCGCCTTAATAAAAAAAAAATCCGATATGGTTATTCCGCTTATAATAATACTAATCAGATAATATTTACATGTACATAACTGATATGATATTAGAATGAATATTTACATGGGAAAATATTGAACAATTATTTAATTCATTATTGACAATTAATAATTATAAAAGATTAGTGGTGAAGGTACAATCTAGGCTCTTGTTGATACGCACCGAATCTTGGACTTGTAAATTTTGGACCTTTTACAATTTTGGTGTAGAGTGTTTTTCATTTTCAAAATGTGATCTAACATTAAATATAAACCGCTTTGGAGATTTACGAATAAAACGAGATTTTGACATGTTTTCATAAAATAAAGTCTTACACACACACACACACACACACACACACACACACACACACACACAAATATTTGAATTTACTACACTGGAGATTTCACTTATAACCATTTGTATGCCACCGACACCCCAAACAAAGAACCTTCAAGGACTGACTTGTCACAATTCACAAAGAAAAACACTTATAACATCGACACGCACAAATAAGAATTAAAGAATAACTAAAACTGACACCGATAACTGATAAGTCTATTTGAGAGTGGAAATGTGTGAGAATGGGGTGAGTCATATCCGCCACAGTTGTGTGTACACTCAAACTTTGTACTGTTACAGAAAATACGAAAATATCTGTTTTGTCTTCCATGCCTCGTTTCACAGAATGAGAATGTAAATACACATATCCTGGTCTTAACAGTCAAGCCAATAAGAAACTTTTACGGATTTTATTTCTTAGACGTGACCATAGTTAGACTGGGGTAAACGAAAACCAAAAAGTTTGACGCTCGGCCACAATATATCCAGTTAAAACTCAGACTGTAACTCTGCCACTGAACACTGACTAACGAAATTTCAACGGTTATTTTTGCAGAAAATATGCCAAAAAAGTCAATAATTATTAAGTTAAGTATTATTCACAAAAAACGTACAATAATCAGGTAAACGGTAGACACGAAGATCCCAGTTTTTAGTGTACCATACTGTTCACAACAGTACTGTGTTTAATGGCTGCAAAAAAATTTTTAATCCCTGAAACCCTTGGCCTGGTAAAATCTCAAATTTCAACAACAGCAAAAAGATTCAAAAAATTGTGTTTTTAAACATATTACTCTCTAAAAATTGTATATAGTACTTTAAAAAACTGTATACTTGTATGTGTAATTATCCAGGGTAAAACAATTATGGTGTCCGTGTAATTGCATTATTTTCCGTTTGGCTATAACAACGAATCAAATTCAGGAGTATATAATAAAAAATCCGATAGTAAATAAAACAAGCACAAACAGAAAGAATTCTTGACGGGTTTCAGTGTTTTGTATGAAAAATCTGTTTGTACGAGCCGTCCCTTGCTATCCTGAAACCCACTATCTGGCGTGTGCTAAGAATTTTATAATTGTTCTTCTTAGAAGGAGGATTAATGTTGTCTGTTCTCCAAACCCTACATTCCCGCAGGAGGTGCAGACTAGCTGCACCTATTAAGAGGATTTAGACGTTCCTCGCGGTACCCGAGCCTAACACACACTTTCACTTACAACACTACACTTACGACTTTAACACTTTACTCACACTTACATTTAGGGAGGCGATAATAGCCTCAATGTGGGTTTTACCTTAAAATAACAAAAAAACCAAACCCTACGCTTCTCAGGCATTACCAAATTTACCGCAGAAAGTTTTTTATTCTTAGTTAGCCATTTTAAAGTTACGAAAACAACTGGGTGTCGCCTAGGTACCAATGCGTCTACTGCTTTCTTGCGACATGTTTTCGAACTTAGAAAGTTACTCTCCATTAATGATGTACAACACATTTCGTGTCAGCTTTACTGAACTGAGAATAAAGTCAAATAATCTGTTAATTTCTGTCCAATAACTCAAAACCTTTATACGTAACAAATACATAAACAAATCTGAACATACAGATGTAAGAAATTAACTGATATTTGATTTTCAGTTAACAGTTCCAAAACTGTGAAACTAAACGTTTTCTGTAAATAGGCCTACTTACAGAATATATTTCAGCAAAGTTTAATTGAAGTCGTTTATGAACCAAGTGGTTTGGACAAAAAAGGTGGCAGTCGCATGACTGCCGACAGAAGTGACTACTTCTTATCACGGGTTATGGCTAACACTATAAAATCAAATTTATAGTCGATTTTCAAAATCATGAGTACGTTCATTTCAGTTTAATATATTTCTAAATACAATATTATATGATTTTATGGTTTTTTGCCAAGATATAGATTTTTGCAACTCGACACTAGAATAGACTATGACCATGGGAGAAGCACGGAGTCCCAAATGTATTTCTGCTACTCTTAATATCTGACCCTTGACTTATTAATTGTCATTGTAAATGCCAACTTCAATGGAAACTGCAATATTTTAATTTGGAAAGGCAGGTTGTTTGGAATTATAAGATTGTTTCAATTAAAATCATTGCAAATGTAAGCTTATAAACAATAATTTTATAATAAATAATAACAGGGATTCAGATTTTGAAAACGGGAATACATCTATGTCCATCTTAGGTACATAAACCATGTTCATTTTAAATTTCATCTCAATCGGTCCAGTAGTTAATGTGTGATTGAATAACAAACAAAAAACACACACATAAACTTCAAATTTAAAATATTATATTAAGAAGTATAAGATATTATTAAAACGTCACTGTTGTAGCCTACAGTTAACATATATCACAAAACTGAATACAAAATAATTCCGTTTCACTGGGTAAGTAGTATAATGGCATTTAAATATTTGTTATTCACACCTACCAATATATAATAACGTATAAAACGTCACTGTTACACAGTTAACACTTGTCATAAAACTAAATACTAAATAAAGTTGGACTGGGTAAGTAGTATAATGGCGTTTAAAATAATTTAAATATTTATTATTCACACCTACCAATATATAATAAACGTATAAAACGTCACTGTTACACAGTTAACACTTGACACAAAACTAAATAATTAAGTTGGACTGGGTAAGTAATATAATGGCGCGAACATACACGTTTTCACTTCAAAAATACATTTTAAAACAAAAATATTTATAAGAGCGTGATGCGTGACGGCAAACTGAATTTTTTTCCGTGCAAAACATACATCCATACCCCGCCATAAGAAGTAGTATATATAAGAGCGTGATGCGTGACGGCAAACTGAATTTTTTCCCGTGCAAAACATACATCCATACCCCGCCATAAGAAGTAGTATATATAAGAGCGTGATGACGGCAAACTGACGCAAAACATACAAACATGAATTTTTCGTGATGCGTGACGGCAAACTGAATTTTTTTACATCCATACATCCATACCCCGCCATAAGAAGTAGTATATATAAGAGCGTGATGCGTGACGGCAAACTGAATTTTTTCCGTGCAAAACATACATCCATACCCCGCCATAAGAAGTAGTATATATAAGAGCGTGATGCGTGACGGCAAACTGAATTTTTTCCCGTGCAAAACATACATCCATACCCCGCCATAAGAATTATTCACTTCAAAAAACGGGTTTAAAGCAATGTGTTTGACAGTATTCTCAAGTTCTTGGTAAACTCTGATTAAATTCAAGGTTTCTTCTCAACTGGCTAATTCGTTCAACGTTATCACAATCAAGCAAAACGTTCAGGTTAACCATTTTTTTAATTATTATTATTCAGATAAACATTTTTTTAATTCAGAAGATCCATAGATATTCGATTAAAGTGTTCCATATTGAATTTTGTAAGGATCAGCACGTAGATTATAGTCTACGATTCTTACACTGGTAAAACAAGATGTAATTAACTCTACTATAAGGTTTGCTTACTTACTTGCAAGCCTTCTGCGGGCCTCTTCATGAATATCTTTGAGTATAGTTGCCGTGTCCGGACTTGCCCATATCGAAGGCGTTAAAGATCTGGCTCGTGTTTTCGTCTGAAAATATACACGTTTATCAGACAATTAGATTTTCATTGACCTTAATAATAACTGTTTTTCAATACCAAAAGTAAAATGTTTAACTGTATTGTTGAAAACAGTTTTTATTTTGTTATTAGCAGATTTTCATTGGAAAATGAGCTAACGCTGATTCTTTTATCTACATCATGGTAAATCTATACTATATCAGAGCCATCTAACGCTGATTCTTTATATCTACATCATTATTATAGGGTATATGTATGTATATATATATATATATATATATATATATATATAGATAGATAGATAGATAGATAGATAGATAGATAGATAGATAGATAGATAGATAGATAGATAGATAGATAGAGAGAGAGAGAGAGAGAGAGAGAGAGAGAGAGAGAGAGAGAGAGAGACAGCGATCTGTAGTCGTTACGTTTTCTGGTCGGAAAGCTTCTGAAGCACTCTGAATAATTAGCAAAATGTTTATATCTTAAAACAGTTATCAGTTAATAAGATTTTGATTACATTTTTGTCATATATACAATTTCCTAATTCAAGTGAACTTAAAAAGTTCAATTTTTAATCACGTACAGTTAATAACATTTAAAAAAACACATGGGTCAAAGAAGATCTCAAAAACCTTGGGTCGAAGTTATTGCGAAAACCATAAAAATTCAGTCTAGTTCCTGAATATTAGATGGTCAGATTTTGTTGAGATATAAAGATTTGAAACTGCCTGTCAGTGTAGCAAATTAGAAATAAATGTAATTTTAGGTTCATAAATAAATAAAAAAAACATTGTGTGTGTGTGTTGTGTGTGTGTGTGTGTGTGTGTGTGTGTGTGTGTGTGTGTGTGTGTGTGTGTGTGTGTGTGTTGTATTTTATCATGCTCACGTTCGCAAATTTAGCCTTATTTAATTCAAACTTTTTTTTGTAATAGCTTTGACAAGTTTAGTCGGAAAAATTCGTTCAACAATTTCAAAATGGTGGTAAATTTCAAATATTTAAACACTAATAACTTTTTTTGTATCAAACGTTTTTGAAAATCTGAATTCACCGTCGTTATCAGCGTTAAAAACTGCACCAGTTAGCATTTTGCATTTTGAAAAACCGTTGAAATTTGGAAATTTAATTTGACGACGTTCAGGGTTCATTTTTGTATTTTCAAAGCATTTTGAAAGTTAAAAATACTAATAAGTGTGGATTTTAATGCTGTTTATGATGGTGAATACAGTTGCTTCTATCACGGCAGCGATACAGCTGTATAACGCGATTATTTTCTGTTAAGTCAGCAGGCAGAGTTTTTACGAAAATTTGTCCAATGACTTTACACCATAAATGTTTTTTGTTTAGCCATTACATGCGGAAAGACAGACATTAGAATAAAAATTCCAAAAAAAAATCGTACACCACACTATTGTTTTACAACGGAAAACTAAATTGTGTTTTTGAAATCAAGTAGCTTACCATGTAACTAAAAATATATATTTAATTTTATAAACAATTAAAAATATGCCTTAACACAAAACGCATGCCTGTAACCAACCGAATACAACAGTAGGACTACCGAATACAACAGTTGTGTACTCACCCATAAAACATTTGTAGCCTAAACCACTTCAGTCAAGAAATGATCCAAACTTCCATTAATTCACGTTAACAACCTCAACAAACACGTACAATAACCCTTACATAACCTGAAAATTATTATCATCGCCGGCATAACCAACGTTGTACGCACAGATCGATTCGTTTGAACTGCGGAAGGAGTGGGGGAAGTCTGGCTGGAAATGCGTCAGCTGATATCACTGACCAACCCCCAGGTACCTGCTGCGAATATTCCTTCAATGTTCAGCAGTACAATGTTCAGTAGTATTATTTAAAGATTGCTTTATACTGAACGTGGATTTTTTAAATATTTTTTCTGTATAAGTCAATATGGGTTCAAATTCAATGGGAAATTAATTTAACTAGTAGTTCAAATAAGAGTAGACCTCGCGTATAATCCAGACAACCGTTTCACGACATAACTCTGACGCGCGCGATATTTTCCGCAAATTTAACCGGTAACTGTAATATTTAGAAAAAACATTACTGGACCAACTTTATTGTAAATTTATGCTATTCTCTGTGAAACTATTGTTACAGCTAGTATAATAGCAAGTATCCAGTGACTACACTTAGAGTTAAATAGATTCAGCCATCTTGAAACGAATGCGGATGGGAAAAATTAATAAAAACTTCGTTCGGACTTTACATAAGGCGTATTCCTACAAAGTTTTACAACAATCGGTCAAGGTATTTGGCCAAAACTAAGTAAAAAACGAACAAATAAACAACGCACAAACAAAAGGCTCGCTTCACTCAGTCAGTTATATTAACGTAATATTATTAACCTGCACAGTTTTGATACTACTAGCCTGTAGATTCTATTATCAATACTAAAGATAACTTTTGAATCACATAAAATATAATCCATTATATTACTGACTGTATTAATATTGTAAAATGATTTAGTAATATTGTAAACAGCCATAGTCGATTTTCTTCTTTTAAAAAGTAAAAAAAACATAATAATACGTTTTGTATTAGTGGTGTATTTAAAAAAAATTGTGAAAGCTAGAGTTTTATTTAGTTTTTTTCATTTAAAATCCGTATCGTAAATTTCATTTATTTCAAATTGGTAAACCTACATTATCTTTAACTATAAATTTTCATATCTGACCAAAATTTTCATTAGTTCATTTTTAGAAATTGTGCCAATTTAAGTTTTCTTGTCAACAACTCTCGACCGGCACTTAATTGCGAGGCGAATACCAAATATATTTTCGATACTTGAGGTTAAATTTAAGCGATATTCGATTATAATACTTAAAACAGATTTTGACATAAAACCAGACTTCGTCATTTTGTTAAGGTGTTGAGGAGAAATGTTTTAAAATATTTTTTTTTTAATACAAAATTGTAAGGGGGGAACTAAAGACAGAGAGAGAGAGAGAGAGAGAGAGAGAGAGAGAGAGAGAGAGAGAGAGAGAGAGAGAGAGAGAGAGAGGAAGAGGAAGAGGGAGAGAGAAAGAGAGAGGGAGGGAGGGAGAGAGAGAGGAAGAGGAAGAGGGAGAGGGAGAGAATGTGTGTCAAAAATCCCATCTTAAAGAAACTATTATACAAAATAAGCCAAAAATTTGCATGAATTTAGCTGAAAATATCTTCGGAGCTTTACAGTTTACCGTTAAAGCCGATCCCTTGATGTATTCATTAGTATACCTCGGATAAAGTATAAACGTAAAGATATATATATATATATATATATAAATATATATATATATAAATATATATATATATATATATATATATATATATATATATATATATATATATATAAGATCTTGTCGTAGAGTCTAAAAACAGTTTTCAATAATGGATACAATTATATTGTTTGCTTTCTGGGTCTTATTATAATAGCTTCTTAAAAAGCACAATTTTTAATTGATATCGCTGTACAATATTTATGAAGATCAGTGTTAACGGCAAGGGAAAGCTTACGTCAGTAACTATCGCCTCGGAACTGCAGACCTTGAGGTTCGCAAGTTTAAAAACACTGAGACTGACTGACGTTTAAACCCCTGAATATTTATAAAGACTTAATCATTTATTACACCTGAAAACAATAATAGCATACTAAACAAATTGGGAAACATTGTAGTTTTATGAAACTTGAACACACCTGAACTGTAACGAAGGCGCGGTCACTGCCGTAGGAGTTCTTGACCACTATGAAGTAAGTCCCTGCATCCATAGACGAGGCCCTCTTCAGCGTCAGTTTCACAAAGTTGTCTACCATTTCTTTTAGAGTGCGAGGACTGTTGGTGATGTCCTTAATTCCTTTCATCCATATCACTAGACAAAGGACCACAGTTTTGTGTACTTTTATAAGCACAATTTCCTATTTCTAATTAAAGTAAATACAGAATCATTTTAGACCTCATAAAACCATTGAATATAAACGTTCTAGAATAACTCTTGTGATAGTTTTATGAGTGCTCACTGGTAATGACATCTGTCGGCAGAGTGTTCAACTACAATTAAACAGTACTGTCTTTTTTCTCAAACATCTTCACCCGCTGTACTTGCAGCTTGTAGAGTTCGTAGCGGTAGATAGTTCAATTACTTGGACTTTAATCGCCAATATAGAGTATGTTTTTATAATAGTGGCTGTATTTCTAATCCGTTTATATTTAACGATAAAACTAAACAGATGTTAAAAGTGTTTCAAAATTCATTGGTGAATTGTTTATTTTATCAAAGCAAATATAATGCGCTGTATAAACTTGTGTTTGAAATAATTACTTTTCCTTTTGTAAATCACTTCACCGTAAATCAAAATAACCACGGCTCTCAAATGTCTTACTGACGGAATGGAAGCGAGTTTCTAGTGTTTTTTTCATCTTAGAATTATTTTAAAATCTGGCTACATCAAAATAATCAGCATTAAAATCTGATAAAATAAAAAATTATAACTTTTAAAAATACTAAAATAATGGAATCCGGCCGCCGTCAAATTCACTTTCTTAATTTCAATAGATTTTGAAAATTAAAATGCTGGTTTGTGAAAATTTTAAGCTGATTTTACAATGATGAAATCTGATTTTGAAAATATTGTAAGGTAAAAAGTGTTAAGATTTTAAATGACCGCCATTTTAAAATTGTTGAATGGATTTTACAGGTTAACGTATCAGTCCAAGCTAACAAATAAAACTTACAGGTCGCTATAACTCCGGAAAACCCGGTTCTTTAGGTATTGAGAAAACCACTGAAAAATCGGCATTATTTCCCAATAGAGATTTTCTTCAAATATCGGCCATTTAATGCGTTTCCCTTCCTAGGTACATGTCAATTTAGCAAATTTGAAATTAAAGAAATTACGGTTTGGAGGTAAATTTTTAAAAACCTGACAGCAATTGATGTTTAAACTAATTAACAAATTGTAATAAAAATTGACATACAAGTCAAATTTACTCAAATTTGGAGTTATTAGCGTATTTCACTTCCAAAATGAAATATTCAGGTAGCCATCATGGTAAGATCCAGATCAGGTATTATCGAATAAATCTTTATTTAAACATTAACGTTCAACGTTCAATGGCTATACAAGAACGTTGGATCACTTTTAGATGGATCACTTTTAGATGGATCGTTATATATATATATATATATATATATATATATATATATATATATATATATATATGAATCACATTGAGAACTAACTGGTGTACATATTTTCGATACAATGCTTCTAGAAGAATTATTGTTCCGAATTTTTGCCAACATTATTTGTATCTGCCAACATCTGACATCTTCGAGGTTATTCTCGCTCCAAGTTTGAAGTCGACTTCAGGTTCGAGTTTCAGACTTGGAGCGAGAATAACCTCGAGATACGAGATATGATTTTGGCGAAACGTCGGAACAATGATTCTTTTAGAAACAACTGTGTCGAGTATTTGGACACCGGTTTTCAATGTGATTTACACAATCCATCTGAGAAGGACTGTGCGGGTGTTAGCACAGTCATGTTTGCAGTTTCAATCCGATTTGTTTTAAACTTGTCACAAAAATCGATTTTGTAATGACAGTTTCAAAATGGCATTTTAAAAACTATAAAAACTCATAACGTTTTGCCGTACTTTTTTTATTATTATCCGATTTTACTATTGTAATCACTGTTAAATACAGCGTAAATTAATATTTTGTAATTTTAAAATCTGTAAAAGTTAAGAAATTTTATTTGACGGAGGTCAGTGTTCAACTTCGTATTTTCAATGCAATTTTAAAATAAAAATACTAATATATAGAGATTCAGGATGAAAAAAGTACTTTCGGTAACTGGCTTCCGTAGCGTCAGTGTGTTTCGATTATTTTTACAGTTTTCGTAAAATGAAAATTGTAAATCGTTTTCTCAGAATCGGCCAAAACGATTTTGATAAAATTTTAGTAAAATTTAGTCCTTATGAACTCACACAAAACGTATTGCGTTTTAGATATGTATGGAAAAGTCCATTTCAGGTAATACAGAAAATAACTCACAATCAGCTCAGTTTCACAAGTTGTTTCATCAAATTTCGATCAGAAATGAAGTTTTAAAACAGAAATGTTCGGTTTAGGAATAAATTAAAATAAATAATGAATCCTGACCGCCGTCTATAGATTTATTTTCAAACCATTTTCATTTAAAATTCTCTTCACTGAATAATGTAAAAATTCCTTCATAGATCATTAAAAATTTTAACTAAATCTGTTGAACTAATTTTGAGAAAATAACCAACTTTTTTATGGTTTTTAGTTACTAAACTCTATTTTTCAAAGGAAATAATTTATTGAGAGAGAGAGAGAGAGACTGTACAATTTTTGGCACTATTTATTTTCTCGACCATATACTATCTATGTAGGCCAATATACTTTGTACAATGAGAAACAAGTATGTCAGAGAAAGAAAAGTAGTCGCCATTTTGTTTATTACAGTCTAGCTCTGGTGAATGGAACGTGTTACTTTCTTCCATGGAACTAAATCTATCGCAACAATGCGGAATAGGTTTCACTGTGACAAGCCACAA
This sequence comes from Callitettix versicolor, assembly GCA_022606455.1. Classification (NCBI taxonomy): domain Eukaryota; kingdom Metazoa; phylum Arthropoda; class Insecta; order Hemiptera; family Cercopidae; genus Callitettix; species Callitettix versicolor. The sequence goes on along the minus strand of CM040183.1, from coordinate 36,126,948 downwards.
TGTAGTTCCGGTGGCAAAAACAATAGGCAATCAACGCACGCACCTGTCTCGCTTGCGTGATAGAAACGAATTTCCAAATATACTTTTCTTTATCTTATCCTTCAAAATTCTGTTTTACCATCGTAATCAGCAAGACAAACGAAGATTTTCAAAACAAAGTAAGACAAAACAGTTATGAATTTTAAGATTTAAAATGGCCGCCATTATGAAAGTGTTCGACGAATTTTTCTGGTCAACGTATTTGTTCGAAGTGTTATCGTAGTCAAATTGTGTGTTAGGTTTGAATTATGTAGGACCAAAAGTGCGAACACGAGCTTGTTTCGCACACACGCCCACACACACACACACACACACACACACACACACACACACACACACACACACACACACACACACACACACACACACACACACACACACACACACACACACACACACACACACACACACACACACACACACACACACACACACACACACACACACACACACACACACACACACACACACACACACACACACACACACACACACACACACACACACACACACACACACACACACACACACACACACACACACACACACACACACACACACACACACACACACACACACACACACACACACACACACACACACACACACACACACACACACACACACACACACACACACACACACACACACACACACACACACACACACACACACACACACACACACACACACACACACACACACACACACACACACACACACACACACACACACACACACACACACACACACACACACACACACACACACACACACACACACACACACACACACACACACACACACACACACACACACACACACACACACACACACACACACACACACACACACACACACACACACACACACACACACACACACACACACACACACACACACACACACACACACACACACACACACACACACACACACACACACACACACACACACACACACACACACACACACACACACACACACACACACACACACACACACACACACACACACACACACACACACACACACACACACACACACACACACACACACACACACACACACACACACACACACACACACACAGCAACAATAGCTCACTTTTCCGGTGGGAATTCGCTAATGACTAGCCTATATGAAGTGGGACAAGTGGTAGTGGCGCAGACATTGTGCCCTGACTTTGTACAACACAAACAACGCCGAAGAATTCAGACCTTATCTCGGAAGATCTAATGCGCGCAGCCCGAGTAGCTACTTACCGTTTGTAAACATGCTCCAACTTCTTTACATCTCTCGATGACAAAATTTCAACCGTGTAAAAACAGAAGTAAGTATGTCACACGTCAAGCAATTGAATTTCTGATACTTCTCTTTTACAATGATTTGAAAATCTGTTTTACACCACTGAACCTTGACCGCTGTCAAATTCATTTTCTTAATTTAATTACATTAAAATTTTAAATGCTAATTTGTGTAGATTTGAACGCTGATTACTGTACTGAAATCAGATTTTCAGGAAGTTTAAAACACCCAGATATGATTTGGAATGGTCTCTGTTTTAAAACTGTTGAACGGATTTTCTTATAAGTAATGAACTTGCCAGAGCTGTTAAATAAACTACCATCGATTTTTTCAAATTTTAAACAAAACGTAACTTTTTTTAAATTTTCTCCACTACCTTCATTAGCGTCAATTGTCCACAAAGTATCATTTTGAAATTTCAAATTCCCTGTATTTTGCTAAAATACAAAAATAAATCAGACTGCCTGCCACACCGGCAATGTTAATTTTTGTATTTGTAATTAAATATGCAAGTTTAAAACTTTAATTTACGCCCACTTGATACAAACTTGGCATACAAATATATTTAGGTAATATATGTGGCAAAAAGTTTTTTTTTAACTAAAATCTTTTCGCACAGTTTCCAAATGGCGGATATTCATAATTTAAAATTAACCAGAACTTGTTTATCTTAAATTTTTTGTAAATATGATTTCACTGTCGTAATCAGAGTTAAAATTAAACAGAAATTACAATTTTCATATTCTTTTTAAAATAAGAAAATTAATCATGCCAGTAATCATGCCACCAATAAGAATAATTTGCTGATTCAAATGCTGATTATGATAGTCAACTGGATTTTCAAAAAAAGTAGACAAAAAAATATTGTTGGAAGTCAACTAGACAGCTGTTGCAGCGATTGTTGGAAATTTCAATCGGAGCGGCTATTGTAATAGGACAGGACACTGAACCTTGAAATAAGCGTAGGACCTGGTCTCTAAATAAATGTTTATACTTGTTAACACTTTTATGTTCGCAATTTTGATCCAATTTGTTTCAAACGACTTCTGTAACAACTTGGACTAGTTCGTCTTCAAACAAAATGGCGTCCTTTTTAAACCTTACAAAAATTATAACTCGTTTAGCTTACACTTTTTTGAAAATTAGATTTCATCTTCTTATTCTGAGTTAAAATGTGCGTAAATAAACACTATTGAAAATACGAAATTTAACCTGACTGCGGTCAGGGTTTGTTTTCTATTTTCAAAATAGTTTTAAAGATTAAAACGCTAATGTAAAGCGAATTTTAATGCTGATCGTTACCATAAAATTGTACATCATAAAAAAACGTAATATTCAGCGAGACAGTTGCGGGCCGCGATTATTTTTAATTGTATTAATTTATAATACCCATACTTTATGTTTCTTGCCAGTAAGATTAGTAAATTGGAATTTATGTATAAAGGCAGTTAATCTACGGAGAATGTGACAGCCGCTTAAATTACTGGATACAACTGCAATGCTGTGTTAAAACGTAAACACTGGCCTAACTGCTGGATATTTTACGTTCTTCTTACCTCTGGGTCTCGGGTCACCAGACACCCGGAAACTCATATTGATATCCTCTCCAACAGCAACGTACATGCTAGTCTCCGGTCTTGTTACAAACATGGCCGTCTTCCCTCTCAAGTTGCTAGTACTTACAACTTCCACACTGGCACTAGTATCGACTTGTCCGTAAGCATTGACGGCTCTACAAGTATATGTTCCTGACTCTGATGCACTAGCGTTCTGCAACACCAGACTGTGAACGTCCCCTTCGTGCAAAAACCGATACCGCGAAGACTCTCTAGGCAACACTTCTGTTCCTCGCAGCCACCTGACATCCTTGGTGTGGCCTGTCACAGGAAAACAATACATTAACTTGTACGGACATGTAATTCAAACACATAACGACAATATGAGGCAAATATTGTGTGGTTTTATTAACGTATTCATACTTTAAAAGCCATCGTAATAAGACTCGACCCGGAACTTTGAAATTAGCTTCAATACTGACCTTGATCACTTTTTGAGGAGTATTTAAAATGTTTATTTTACATTTCGGTTCGATTTATTGAAACTTGGCAAAAAAATCGATATTTGCAAAACAGTAGATTTAAAAAATTTGTTACCCAGCAAGATAAATCCAAAACTTTTCAAACAGTAGCCATTATAAAATTTTAAAAAAATATAATATTTTTATTAACTTTGACCCTACCACCGTAATCGGCATTAAAACAGCATTAATTTTTTTTTAAATTCTGCTGAAAATACGAAAAAGATTCTGACGGTGGTCAGGGTTTGTTTTCGTATTTTCAACGAAATTAAATAGCTTAAAATGAGCTAATTTATGCAGATTTTAATGCTGATTATGACGGTGAAATCTATCAAAAAAATTTAAGATAACAACAAATGTTTGTTGGAAATTTTCTTCCATCATGTCACAAGACAGCTGCCTGTAGCAATTGTTGGTATTCAATTTTTATAGTTGTATATATATATATATATAAATTGTATTGTATTATATGTTTTATAGCAATATGATTCAGGTTTTCGAATAATCTTGATACATAATGGCTTTAATATTGTTGCGGGTATTACATGAGCTGTATCAACGGAATCAGTGTAGAGATCACCTCGGCTGTGCTCAGTGACAGCGAAAGCAACAGGACTCCGCAGGGGTGCAGACTAGCTGCACCTATTGAGAGGATTTAGAGATCCCTCGAGGTACCCGTGTCTAACACACACTTACACTTACAACACTACACTTACGACTTTAACACTTTACACTCACACTTACATTTAGGGAGGCGATAATAGCCTTAATGTGCTTTTCGCCTTAAAATAAGAAAAACAAATAAAAGGAACGAAATAAAGGTACACTTTACATTTCAACATAGACTACATATAAAGCTTGCTGCTGTAGGCTTAGCTTACCTTTAATTTCCACCTGCAGAGCCACGGTTCCTCCCTCTGGTACAAGAGAATCTGTCAGGAGAGCCGAGAAGCGCGGTTTACTCATGTCCTGATAACCAGAAATTGGAGTCCTTGATCTTCTCTCATACGTCGAAGACCTGTACTTATCACGGCCTTTAACAAAAATAAGATTAAATTTACGATATTTAATTACGGCGTAGATACATGTAGACTAAACTGGTTTTGATAATTTATTCTCTTATAACCCCACAGGGGGGTGCAGACTAGCTGCACCTATTGAGAGGATTTAGACGTCCCTCGCGGTATCCGAGTCTAACACACACTTACACTTACCACACTTCATTTACGACTTTAACACTTCACACTCACACTTACATTTAGGGAGGCTATAAATAGCCTCAATGTGCTTTTCGCCTTAAAATAAAAAAAATTCTCTTATAAACATAAATAGCAAATAGTTTGCTAATTAACTAATTATATGTTCTGTGAATGAACCAATGAAGCAAATATACGAGCTAGAGCTGTCACGAGTAAAACTGTCACTATATTCAGTATAATAATATGCCTTCCCTAGCTTCGTCAATTCTTCTTTCGTTGACGCGTTTCGGAGAACCTCCATCTTCAAAAACTATTTCTGTACTTTATATAGTAATACAGAATAGTAATAATAATACAGTATAGAAATAGTTTTGAAGATGGAGGTGCTCCGAAACGCGTCAACGAAAGAAGAATTGACGAAGCAAAGGAAGGTAGATTATTATACTGAACATAGTGACAATAATCCTAGCAGAAAAGAAGAAGAATATAAAAAGAGTAAAACTGTAGTTAATTTCTTCAGTGAACGACTTCATTCAATAGAAAGTTAAGGCAATCAATTTGACACGAACAAATGAACCAAACGAATTAGTGAACTAATCAGTGTGTAGCGGACGATATCAACCAATGGGCCCCTTCAAATCCTCTATTCTGCAACACACGTAACACGCTTATTACTGGACGTTATCTGATCACTAATACAAGGGACCCGTAAGTATTTGCACTCTCTTGCAAAGGTTAATTCATAAACAATAACATCTGGCTTTCCTACGTCAATAAATCTGTAGAAACTATATTTAAGTAAGAAAAACTAATTTGTCAAAAAATAGTATAAGAATTTTAGAATCTAGTGTTTGAGCAAGTACATTTTGAAATCTAAATAATAAATGTAGAAAAAATTTTAAAACTTTAATCACGTCATTAAAGAAAATAATACTTTCATAATAATTCATTGCAATCGCGCAAATCAAACAAATTTGTAAACTTCAATTTAAATAACAATAAAGCTATTTAATACATTTTTTGGTACATTTTGGCAGTTCGAGGAGGAACTGGTCCAAGAAAACGAATGCTGTTTACCAGTTAGCAGCCTAAAGTTAATTTGAACACAACCAAACCATAGAATTCACAAACCTAATCCTGCAGATGTCAGTCTATTAAACTGTCTCCGAAAATTTCATAGTGAATTAAAGCTTAAAGTGCGCAAACTATCTCTGCGTTGCCTAATTTTCTTGTTATTTTAAAAAGAAAAACTTTGAATTAGAAATGTACCTAACATAAATTACTTGTTTAAACTTAGCATTTTAAAACTAACAAAATTATTGGCATGTATACGTACATGTCATGTTTAGGCATAACTGTCTTATTTTCGATAATGGACGTATTACAGTTGATAATATTGCAAGTGAGCCATGGCTCACCGTGTTCAATCATCCACGATTTTTTAAATTTTCGGAAAGCCTGTGCTCGCTGGGTTTCACGTCAATTGACCAGAATCTACAGACAATCGTTTTAAAATTTCCCACAGGCATTTGGAACGTTACGAAAAAAATAACTTTAAGAAGAATGGAACGTTATTACTAATTTATTAAGCAAATAATAACCGTTGGTGAGACATGGGTTCGTCATTTTGAACCAGAGAGTGAGTGATAAAGTTTTGTGTGAAAACATCCTTCATCTCCCCAAGCAAAACAGTTCAGATTTCAGCTGTCTGCAGGGAAGGTTATGATGACGATATTCTAGGATATAGAAGGTGCAATAAGTAGTGACAGCTACTGTGTTTATTGAAGTCAAACATCAAATCAAGAAGATATGGTAACTTTTCAAAAAGCGTAATTTTGCTTCAGGATAACGCTTGACCTTATACGACTAAAAAAACAGTCCTAAATGTAGTCCAGACCTGACTCAAAGCAATTTTCATCTTTCCAGCCCATTAAAAGAACAGTTGTGAATGAATCATTGTGGATACAAGCGGTGCAAAAATTTCCTGAACATCAAGCCCGAAACCTTCTTCCAGGAAGGAATTCAAACGCTGGTTAAAAGATGGACTAAGTGCATACATGTAGGAAGGGATTATGTTGAAAAGTAATGTTAGTATCAATTATGTAAATACAATAAATATACAGATTTTTTTCAATTTTACTTTATTTTCTGACTTATCTTCATGTTAATCCAGAACAGAAATACAGAGAATTTGTGGAATGATGAAAGAGAGGTTTCGTCAGCAGTTTTTTGGGGATGGTTTTGATTTAAATCTTTATTAATATAAAATGTTAACAATAAAATTATCAGTTGTTTTTTGATATAAACATTTTTCCTTGTGGCGGGTTAGGTAGATATAACCTGTGTTGGTTCTATACCTATGCCGGTCCTCTAATTTCAGCACCCTTCCTCTAATTTCAATACGCCATAAGAACAGCACAGGTGAACGGAACGAACTAGTGAACTAAACGAACTACAGACGAAACGAACTATTGGACTAAACGAACTACAGACGAAACGAACTAGTAAACTAAACGAAATATAGAACGAAACGAACTAATGAACTAAACGAACTAATGAACTAAACGAACTATAGACTAAATGAACTAGTGAACTAAACGAAATATAGATCGAAACGAACTAGTGAACTAAACGAATTACAAAACGAAACGAACTAGGGAACTAAACGAACTACAGACGAAACGAACTAGTAAACTAAACGAAATATAGAACGGAGCGAACTAGTGAACTAAACGAACTACAGAACGAAACGCACTAGTAAACTAAACGAACTACAGAACGAAACGAACTAAAGACGAAACAACTAGTGAACTAAACGAAATATAGAACGAAACGAACTAGTGAACTAGAGAAACTAGAAAAATAAATGAACTACGTTACGAAACGAAATACAGAGCGAAACGAACTAATGAGCTAAAGAAATTAGTAAACTACATGAACTACGGGATGAAACGAACTATTGTAGTAAATACTGATCCCCGCTTACAGCGCTGTCATCTCAATTAACTTAAACTAAATTTTCCTCAATGAACGAAATCGTTCATTAATACACTAATCGATCGCTCACGAACAATACACATCTAGTTACAGCCGTTGTGTCAGGCTGTATGAAAACTTATGTCACTTACCTTGAAAGGAAATCAAAGATGACACTTGTTCGGAGCACACGCTATTCTCCGCCTTACATGTATATAAGCCGGAGTCATCGGGTTCAGGCCCGTGGATGACCAGTTTGCACAGACCGTCGGCCATTTCCGTTTGTTGGTATCTAGACAGAGATCTCAGCGGCACGTTGTCCTTGTACCACGTGATCGTAGCTGCAGGTTGGGCTCGAACTCTACAGTCGATTATCAGTTCATCAGCTGCGATTCTGTAATTTTCTGTAATAGGATAGAAATAAATTTTAAAATTAAAAATTAGTCTTGTGAAGACATCCTGAAATTTTGAAATTTCCAGTTATTAGAGAATTTCTATTAGAAAAATAAACTATTGGGGCAGCCATCATTGATTGATCAAGATTTGATTCAGTCTTGGCACAAAAATCGAATTTGATAATAGCCTGGACACGTTCGTCAACAAGAAAAATTTGTTTAACGTTTCAAAATGGAGGTCATTTTAAATATTTAAAAATGCATAACGTTTTAGTCTTAAATGTTTCTGAAAATTTAAATTCACCATCGTAATCACCGTTAAAATCTGCATTAAGTTTGAATTTTCAAAATACATTGAAATTAAAAATCAGTGGTCAGAGTTCATGTTTGTATTTCCAAAGTAATTGGAAAATCTATAGTGCAATTTGAAAGTTTATGTAGATTTTAATGCTGATTATGCTTGTGAATATAGAATTTCACAGTTTGGAAATTCGGTTCAATCGCGTCAGCGAGACAGCTCCGTGACGCGATTATTTATGTCTTTATTAAAATGATACATGGTATTATAGAACATATTACAATTCTATAAGATTACACCATACTCTGCCAGCATTTTGTTTGAGACAAACAGTTCCAGTTAATTCCAATAGGTCTGTATGTTACTAAACATTCTTGCAGCCATAACTTAATGAACTCAGATGTAAAGCAGAAAATGTATGGTTTTAAAACAGTATATTGTTACTGAACACACTTCAAGGCAAGAGAAATGTTCTCATTGATAATGTCGACAGGAATGTTCTCCCTAGGAGAAATGTTCTTCGGGATTCTAATCTCACACCGAAGTATGTCATGGCACGCACGGTCACCTGATCTCGCGAAATATAATTTTTTTCTGGTAATATTTGAAAACTGAAGTCTTTAAAAGAAGTCAAAAACCATTTACTTTTTTTAAGGTGAAAAGCCCATTGAGGCTATTATGGCCTCCCTAAATGTAAGTGAAGTGTAAAGTGTAAAGTGTTAAAGTCGTAAGTGTAGTGTTATAAGTGTAAAAGTGTGTTAGACTGGGGTACCGCGAGGACGTCTAAATCCTGCAGCTAGTCTACCACCCTGCTGAGCGGTACATTTAACTTTCATACGTTAGGAAAGGCAGCTTTCTGCGTTCAATTTGAACGTTTACCTTTTATTGTTCTGGTGAAAATCGGTGCTTGACGGAAAGGTTCAAACTGGCTGAACACGCTCAGCTTGCAAGTAGAGGACGCGTGCCCGTGTTCGTTCTTTGCTAGGCAAGTGTACCGCCCGCTGTCACTCAGAGTGGCCGAGGCGATTTCCAGGCTGACTATTCCGTTGATACAACTCATGTAATACCTGCAACAATGTTAGGCATTTAAAGCTTTATGTGCCGAGTTTATTGGGAAAACTTAGATGTGTTGCTAAAAAATATACAGGCCTAATACACAAAATGTATAAGAAAAATTAATTCACGCGGCAGTCAAGCTGTACAAATTTTAAAAAATACTGTTTTTTGTTACACTTTTTAAAAAAAAAATCTTATTTCACAATTGTAATCTGCATTAAAATCTGCATAATGCTGATTTAATTCATAAATTATACCGAAAATATGAAAATAAAACCCTGACCACCGTCAGATTTTCAACAGAACGGAAAAATTATTAGATTATTTTATGAACTTTAAATCGCGCCATTTTAAAACTGTTGAACGGATTTTGGAAATCTTCAAACAAAAAAACGGTAATAATTATACAGAAATAAATTACTTGAAATTTATAATTTGACTATTGCGCTATGAGCCCACCCGTCAACACATTATTTGCGTTAAAACACAATTAATTTCAATAATAATAGTTGCCATTGAAATTGGAACAATAATGTACCGCTTTAAAACATATGTTATTGTTCCGCTTGGAAAACATACAAGCGGAACTCGTGAATACTTCAATGGCAATTAACATAATTTAAATCTAAGCAGTAATATCGAAACAAAGCGGTTTTTGTAAATCAGCTGTTTATAGTTTATAGTTGCATAATAGGTCTTATATGTTTGTAGAGTAGATTTATCAAGTGAAATAAGAGCGAAAATAATTAAACTAATCGTTTGTAATACAAGTGAAACAGAAAAAGTCCAATTAACATTGTAATTGGCTCTTTTTACCAGTAATTGTCACGTATGTATTTCCTTGAACCGGTTCTTTGAAACTAGTTTTCAAGTGTCTCTTAACGTTTTTGTGTACGCCCCATTAACAAGAACGTGTGAATATTGTGAAGCGTGAACAAACCTAAATTTTCCAATCTGACACAACATCTGCAATTTTTCAGGGTAGCGTTTGTTCGCAAAGGGGACCAACGAACGGCCTTTACGAGTGCGTAAATTGCGCCAGAGTTCCTTTGAGGGGTTGTTTTTTGTCGAGGGTGAAATGAAACGACTTCCGGGATATCGTACATTATTCTTTAACAACAGAGATATAAGGGTGAACTTGCGATTTGGAAACTTTTTATTGCTATGAAGACTGTAATACATAACAAAATAAATACTGAGAATGCTTGTAAGTATTGTCATTGTATCAGCAACACCTTGTTACGAATATTATGGATTTCTACTTACACTTTAACATTTTAGTCAATAAGGCAACGGATAGTCTGCTGTGTCTCTGAACTGCGAATCTCAATTTTGTAGGTTCGAGACGCAGTTACCACGTAAAGCTTTAACGTTTCAGTTAAGGCCGATCCCTTGTAATAATTAGTCTATCTTGCGTAAAGTATGGGCGTCAAGTATGGGTGTAAAATCCATGTGAACGACTTTACAAACGCTGTACAAAATGGTCCAAATATCTCGCCCATGATTACACATTCATTTTAGTAAAAAATAAATATGCTTTTAAAACTTTTCAAACCAGCTGTTGGAGCTAGACTCAAGACCTTGAAAAGAGCGCCGCTCTTGTCCAATTTTTGAAAGATAGTTAAAATTTATACACATATACGTGTGTTTTAACACTCTATGGTTCGTAATTCTAGTCCAAAAAACGATTTTGGCAATTGCTTGGACAAGTTTATTTTTGAGCAGAATCCGTTCAACAGTTCTAAAATTCCTCGAATTTTCTCGGATGAGCAAGCATTCTAAATATTAATAAAACTTTTTGTCTCACACTTTTTTTTGCAAATTTTCAAAAAAAAACGCTAATCAACTTTGATTATAATAAACAATTCTTTTATTATTACTTTTTGAAATTCGTTTCCAATACGTCAGCGAGACAGTTGCGTGTTGCGAATGTTTTTAATTATTTACTACAATGCGCTTATCAATTAATTTCATAAGCTCCTTAAAAGTAAAACATATTTCATTGAAATTAAATAAACTTCAATTGGCTTCATGGTATCATTTTAACTGTGTTTTACTTACTAAAAAATAATAATAACAGTCCATTATTTTGTAAATTTAATATGTCTGCCTTTCATAGCTTCAAAATTTTATATTTGTTGACACGTTTCGGAATACTTACATTTTCAAAACTGTTTACCCTACAAAACCTATAAAATCTTTAAAGCTAGGGAATGCAGAGATATATGCACTTAATAAAATAACAACATCCCCAGAGTAGAAAAGTTCACTATATTAAACTACTAAAAACTTTAAAATGAACTTTTTCAATTTGAAAATTATTATTATTAATACGTTCAATGTTATTTTGTAGAAGAAACAGTAAACATTTTCAGCTCAAAACATAATTTATTATGTTAAAGGTATTATGTTAAAGGTTCTCTAATTATTAAATTGCGTAAAAATTACAAGAAAAAGTCCACTCAAAATTTAAATAAACATTACATGTATTTTATTTTTTGGGGGTAAGTGTCATACATTTAAAAAAACAAATTGTTAAAAATAAAATAATACTTTAAAGAATTCAAAGTTGAAACTTCATTTTAAATCGCCCTAAAACTTACATTTCTTGTGTTTTCAGTATCAATACGCACCTGGATGTTACAGGATCAGATGCTCTGTAAACTATAGGAATTCCGTCCTTAAGCCATTCTACTTGAGGATCCGGTGTTCCAGTAATGCTGCACGTGAGTTTTACCCTACATCCTTGTCCAGTGGTACGGTCCACCAGTCTCCCGCAGAATGCTGGCTTATCTTTAGTCTGCCACAAAGTAAAATAATAAAATAAAATATAATAAATAATAACATATGTGTAATACTAATATCAGTGTGTCTCGTTAAAACACCTTACAGAAATAAAACATGTCACTAAAACGTAAACAGATTAATCGCACCACACATGCTTCGCTGACGTAATGGATGCGAATTTCCAAAAATATTTTTTTTATTTTACTACTACGATTTCGCATCGCAAATAGCATTAAAATTTACATATACTGTCAAACTGTATTGAAATTACAAAAACGAACGATTACCGCTGTAAAAGAAATTTTCCTTATTTCAAATGACTGAAAATGTTTGAACTCTAATGACGTTGAAATCGTATTTTCAAAGAACTTTATGACCCAAAGTCCAAATATTTAAAAATGGATTTTTAAAGAAATTAAATGGCAGCCATTTTGAAACTGTTGAACGAATTTTTCTGGTTAACGAACTAGTCGAAACAATTACATTAATCCATTTTTTAAAAATTTTAAAGTCAATTGGACCAAAATTGCAAATGTGAGCGTGCTAACATACATCGTGCGCGCGTGCACGTGTGTGTGTGTGTGTGTGTGTGTGTGTGTGTGTGTGTGTGTGTGTGTGTGTGTGTGTGTGTGTGTGTGTGTGTGTGTGTGTGTGTGAACGATCTCTCGAAATGTCATTTAGAGGTCAAGATAGATTCTCATTTCAAGTCCTGGTCTGGGTCTTATCATGATTGTTGCTCCAATAGCTCACTTTTATAATGGAAATTCGGCGTATAATAACGTTGCAGAATTAATTAGACAATTTCCGATCCTTCCGACCAACTCCACTCATTTGTTGTTGGATAGCGGAAGCGTAGTGAAACACTTATAACTACCCCAAATATCCCTGCCCCATTCTTCTAAGTTATTCAGTAGTGTCCCAATCATTGCGGCCTATTCATTTTAATTCTTCAATACAGCCCTAAACATCCTCGCCCTATTCTGTTTAGTTCTTCAGTACGACCCTAAATATCCTGGACCTATTCTTCTCAATTCTTCAGTACAGCCCCAGACATGCCAGTTCCATTCTTCTCAGTTCTTCAGTACGACCCCAAATATCCTGGACCTATTCTGCTTAGTTCTTCAGTACGGCCTCAAATATCCTGAACCTATTCTTCTCAATTTTTCAGTACAGCCCCAGACATGCCAGTTCCATTCTTCTCAGTTCTTCAATACAACCCCAAATATGCCAGTCCCATTCTTCTCAATTCTTCAGTACACCCCCAAATACACCAGTCCCACTCTTTTATTTCTTCAATATGGTCCCAAATATGCCAATCCCATTCTTCTCCGTTCTTCCGTACAGCCTCAAACATCCTGGCTCTATTCTTCTCAGTTCTTCAGTACACCCCCAAAATACCCTGGCCCTATTCTTCTTAGTTCTTCAATACAGCCTCAAACATGCCAGTCACATTCTTCTCAGTTCTGCAGTACAGCCTCAAACATCCTGGCCCCATTCTTCTCAGCTCTGCGGTACTGCTCCAAACATAACGGCCCGAGTCCTCTCAGTTCTTCAGTATAGCCCAACTTTATGGTTTCGGAAAAGGACTCAGCTGTATTGCAACAAGATTTTACTTCGTACTAGTACGTAAGTTGAGTCAAACAATTACTAATAACGATAATCAAAGGCGTTGTATTTAACTTGTAAGTCTGTTTTTAGACTCAAATTTGTGTAACTTTTCTTGTTATCGAAGGAAAAATGTGTGCACTGATAGTTTCAATAATTCAGAGGATTTATTGAAGAACTTTTTCTGATCCCGCGTAATTAGAAGGGCGTACGAGTCATTTGTTAGGCGTCGGTATCATTGTGTCGCTGTAGGTGAATTTCGTGTATTGATTTTTTTCTTAAATCTTGTTTTTCATTTGTTTTTCAAAAGAAAATCTGTTTGTATCAAATTACTTTTGCAGCAATAAAAGTATCTTCCAAACGTAACAAAAGCGATACTTCGACGGCTTTTTTGTTGTCATTTTGTTTCTATAAATATTGTGTTGCAATTATTGTACACCATTTTCGGTAACTTTATGAAAAAGTATGTATAATTTCAAAATAATTAGTTGAGGCACGAGCAATTCAATAAAAATCAAAAGCGTGGGAATACACCGTATAAAATGCAATGTAATAAAAAATGTATTGCTTCTATTTCTCTTTTAACTGTAAAGATAAAGTAACAGTAGAAAATTGTAGGCTAAGGGAGATGTAGGCCTGATAGTGTAGTGTATATTGTTACAGTATTTTGTTTATCTGTGATTCTTAATTTTACTCTTTTTATTACGTTTCATTAGGTTTTATTACTTTATGATTGCTTACTCAAGTGTTACCATTCACTGTTTATGTATTCAAAGTTTATTAATGAATTTCCAATGGAAAATGAGTTACTGGACGAGCATCATGTTAACACTCAGACCCGAGTTCTTGGAAAGGGCCCGATCCTGACCTTAAGATTACTTTTTGAATAGTCGTTATAATTTCCTATATATAGAGCATGTGTGTTGGCATGATCACGATGCTATTTTTCTATTTTTTAATTCACATTTGTTACAAAAATTGTATATAGTAACAGCTTGTTTAACCAGATAAATTTGTCAACAAATTTTAAATTCCTTTAGCAATTTAAAAATGGCGGTCATTTCAAAATTTTCTAAATTCATTATTTTTTTTAGTTATTATTATAATCTGATTTCACCATCATAATCAACATTAAAAACTGCATGAATTATTATTACGAATTTTAAGATTAGACCCGTTGATTTTAAGATAATTATAACTGTGGTCAGGGCTCATTTTTTAAAAATTTTCAATGTAATTTGAAAGTTTAAATCGTAATATATTCAGATTTTAATGCCGATTATGATGGTGAAATTATAATTTAAAAGAAGTGTGAGCTAAGGTAAAATATGTTTGAAAATTCGCTTCCATTACATCAGCGAGGCAGTTGTGTGCCGTAATTATTTCTTAGTACGCTTATTACGCGAGCAAACGACTTTCAGTCATGATTTTGACACATTGCGAAAATAAAACAAATTAAATTAAATTTGGTTTTTAAATGTCAGTTATATTTTTATTTAGAATCATTTATCACTCATATATTTTAACTAGTAATAAATGCAATATATTAATACTACTAGTACTACTATTACTGTTATTACCACTATCATCATCACTTTCATTATTATTATTACAATACTTACGTCTCTTCGGATTCTGTTATATTCTCTCACTGAAGAAATTGGTTCAGGACTGAATCTTGTATACCGCACGGAACTCGTTGTGGAGTAAGCAAATATCTCTGAGGCATCGCCATATTTTGTTTTCATCTTGTTGCTTTCAAGGTTCCAGTGTTCAGGATCACAGCTCCTACTCTTCGTTATCCCCGTAGAAAAGTATTTTTTTCCCATTCTCGTTCCTTCTTGTATCTCTATACCCTTATCTTGTATACTGTCTTTAGCTTTGCTCCTAATTTCTTCCCATTGTACTTCTTGCACTTTTACTTCTTTTTGAATATTCATTTTCCTTTCGTCTACTTTCTTAATTCCTACGTCTATTTTCTTCTCTTCTTTTACAATTTGTTCTTTTTCTAGTGTTTTAAACTTTATTTGCTCCTCACCCTTAAATTTGTGTTCGATTTTTTCCAAATCATTGCTTATCTTTTCTCCTTCTTTAGCACTTCCTGCATCATTTTTATTTTCCTCTTGTATTTTTCCTTTCTCTTCTGTTCCGCCTCTTTCTAATTTCTTTTTTTCCTGTACAATAAATTCTTTTTCTTTTTTTCCTTCCGTTGTTATTTTTCTATCTCCTTCCTTTTGCTCCTTTTCTTTCTTTCTTTCCAAGCCCATTAATTTTTCTTTAGACTTTGTTCGTTTTACTTCTGATTTTTCTTCAGTTTTTCCGTCCTCTACTTGTTTTATTTCTCCTTCAGTTTTCCTATCGTCTGCTATTTTTATTTTATCTTGAATTACTGTTTCTTCCCCTTTTTGTTTTTTCACTTCCTTTAATTTTTCTTCTTCATTTTTCCTTTCTGAGTCTTCTTTCTGTTCTTCTTTAACCTTAATTTGTTCTTCGTTTACTTGTTTTTCTTCTTTGTTCTCTTTATCAGTCTTTAATTTTCTTGAAGTTCTTTTCTTTTCTTTTTCTTTGTTTATATTTTCCTCCTTAATTTTTTCTTCTTTTGTCTTCTTCCCATCATTAGTTAATCCTTCTTTTTCTTTTTTCCGTTCTTCTAACTTTTTCTGTTCTTCAGTCTTTAATTTTTCCTCTTTTAGTCGTTCTTCTTCATTCTTATTCTTCTCTTTCTTTAATTTTTCTTCTTCTTCTTTTCTTTCTGCTTCCTTTTTAACTTCTTCTTCAATCTTTATTTTTTCCTCTTTTAGCCGTTCTTCTTCATTCTTTTTCTTCTCTTTCTTTAATTTTTCTTCTTCTTCTTTTCTTTCTGCTTCCTTTTTCATTTCTTCTTCGATCTTTATTTTTTCTTCTTTTAGTTTTTCTTCTTCATTCTTTTTCTTCTCTTTCCTTAATTTTTCTTCTTCTTCTTTTCTTTCTGCTTCCTTTTTGACTTCTTCTTCAATCTTCATTTTTTCCTGCTTTAGTCGTTCTTCTTCATTCTTTTTCTTTTCTTTCTTTGATTTTTCTTCTTCTTCTTTTCTTTCTGCTTCCTTTTTCATTTCTTCTTCAATTCTTTTAGTTTTTCTTCTTTATTCTTTTTCTTTTCTTTCTTTAATTTTTCTTCTTCTTCTTTTCTTTCTGTTTCCTTTTTCATTTCTTCTTCAATCTTTATTTTTTCCTGCTTTAGTCGTTCTTCTTCATTCTTTTTCTTTTCTTTCTTTGATTTTTCTTCTTCTTTTCTTTCTGCTTCCTTTTTCATTTCTTCTTCGATCTTTATTTTTTCTTCTTTTAGTTTTTCTTCTTTATTCTTTTTCTTCTCTTTCCTTAATTTTTCTTCTTCTTCTTTTCTTTCTGCTTCCTTTTTAACTTCTTCTTCAATCTTTATTTTTTCCTGCTTTAGTCGTTCTTCTTCATTCTTTTTCTTTTCTTTCTTTGATTTTTCTTCTTCTTCTTTTCTTTCTGCTTCCTTTTTCATTTCTTCTTCGATCTTTATTTTTTCTTCTTTTAGTTTTTCTTCTTCATTCTTTTTCTTCTCTTTCCTTAATTTTTCTTCTTCTTCTTTTCTTTCTGCTTCCTTTTTAACTTCTTCTTCAATCTTTATTTTTTCCTGCTTTAGTCGTTCTTCTTCATTCTTTTTCTTTTCTTTCTTTGATTTTTCTTCTTCTTCTTTTCTTTCTGCTTCCTTTTTCATTTCTTCTTCGATCTTTATTTTTTCTTCTTTTAGTTTTTCTTCTTCATTCTTTTTCTTCCCTTTTCTTAATTTTTCTTCTTCTTCTTTTCTATCTGCTTCCTTTTTAACTTCTTCTTCAATTTTTATTTTTTCCTCTTTTAGTCTTTCTTCTTTATTCTTTTTCTTCCCTTTCTTCAACTTTTCTTCTTCTTTTTTTCTTTCTGCTTCCTTTTTCATTTCCTCCTCAATCTTTATTTTTTCTTCTTCATTCTTTTTCATCTCTTTCTTTAATTTTTCTTCTTCATTTTTTCTTTCTTCTTCCTTCTTAATTTCTTCTTCAAACTTTATTTGTTCTTCTTTTAATCTTTCTTCTTCATTCTTTTTCTTCTCTTTCTTTAATTTTTCTTCTTCTTCTTTTCTTTCTGATTCCTTCTTTATTTCTTCTTCAATCTTTAGTTTTTCCTCTTTTAGTCTTTCTTCTTCTATCTTTTTCTTCTCCTCCCTTAATTTTTCAACTTCCATTTTTCTTTCTTCTTCCTTTTTCATTTCTTTTTCAATCTTTATTTTATCTCCTATTGCTTGTTCATCATCTTTTTTCTTTTCTTCATTCTTTATGTTTTCTTCATATTTTTGCATTTCTTTTTCTATCTTGGTTTTTTCCTCTTTTACTCTTTTTTCTTTTATACGTTTCTCTTCTTTTTTTCTTTCTGCTTCCTTTATCTGTCCTTCTTCGATCTTTATGTTTTCCTCTTTTAGTCTTTCCTCTTCTAATATTTTATTCTCCTCATTAAGTAATACATCTTCCTCTTTTTGTCTTTCTGTTTCCTTTCTCTTTGATTCTTCAATATTTATTTTTTCCTCTTTTGCTTGTTCTTCTTTTTTCTTGTCAGCTAATTTCTTTTCTTCTTCTATTTTATTTCTTTCTTCTTTTCCTATTTTTTCTTTTATCTCTTTATTTTCTTCTTCTTTTCTTTCTCCTTCTTTTTTATTTTCATTTTTCATTTTTATGTTTTTCTCTTTTAGACTTTCTTCTTGTATCTTTTTATTCTCTTCCCATAATTTTTCTTTCTCCTTTTCTTTTTCTTCTGTTTGTTCTTTTTCTTTACTTTCATTTTGATTCCTTACATTTTCTCCAGCTTTTGTTTTCTCTTCTTCCTGAACAAATAATTGTTCATTTGTTTGCCATTCTTCCTTGAACTGAACTTTTTCAATTTTATGTTTTTCTTTTTCTTTTTCTGTCTTAATTGTATCTTCATTTAATTTTTGTTCTTTTTCTGTTAATTCCTCTTTAACATTTTTACTTCCATCTTTTAATATTTCTTTATCTGTTTTGCTATTTTCGCTTTCTTTTCTTTCTGCCTGTTTTACTTTCTCATCCTTTTCTTGTATTATTCCATGTTTTCCTTGTTTTTCTTCCTCCTTTTTTTCTTTCAATACTTTCTCTTCAGATTTTTTCTTTTCTTGTAGTTTTTCTTCCTTGGTACTGATTTCTGCATCTTTTTCCTTTTTTCCTTTCTTGTTATTTTCTTTATCGTTATATTTTCCTTTATTTTTCATTTCTTCCTCTTTTGTCTCTATTGTTCTAATATTTTCATTCATTTGGATTTCTTTTTCATTACTTTTTTGAGCCATTCTATTTTCTAATTCTACGTTTTTCTCATTGTCTTCTTTACAAATTGTACATACTTGATCTTTAATTTTATTTTGACCATCAATTTTTCTGCCTTTATTTGAATCGATAGATTCTTGTACGTTAATATTACTTAGTATTTCTTCATTTTCCATGTCGTTTTTAAAATCTTTAATCTCAACGGTTTTTGAAATTTGATTCGTGATGTTATTTGTTTCATCAAAATCGTTTTTACTATTGGTTTGTACATGCCCTTCAGTCTTTGAATTTTCAAAAGTCATGCTTTCAGTTTTTTCAAGTGCTTCGAAATTACTTAGCTCCTCGGGCTCTAATAACGTTACATTAGAGGACATTTGTTTTTCTTCAATTATTATAGAGTTTTCAGTATTATTTACTGTATTTTTAACAATTTTTTGGCTTTCTTCGGCATTTACCTGTATATCATTAATGTCATTTAAATCCTGTTGCTTTTCAGTTAATACAATTTCGTTTTTACTATCCATACTTATTTCAAGCGCCTTTTGACTTTTTATGTCTTGCGATTTAAGTAGCTTAACATCGGAAAGTACTTCCGTAGTACTACTTTCAAAAGCCATCTCGTTCCTTTTAACATCCAAAGGAAGATTATTAACTTCAGGTAAATCCTGTCGTTCTTCAGTTATTATACATTCTTTAGTATCATTTCCAGTCGATTCGATTTTCTTTTGTCTTTTTGCATCCTCTTTTTGTAGTTTCGTAACTTCAGAGAAACCATAATTTTCTTCATTTAATACAGCGTTGTCAGTAGTACCTAATGTTCTTACCAGATCCTTCTGATTCTCGTTAACGTCATTTAACATCTGTTGTTTTTCATTTATTACAAATTCGTTTTTACTGTCAACAGTCGACTCGGTAGCCTTTCGATCTTCCGATTGTAGTTCATTAACTTCAGGAAGAGTCAGTTTTTCTTCAACTACTACTGTGTTGTCAGTAGTACTTTGTATTATTTCCAAAACCTTATGGTTCTCCTTAACGTCAGTTAAAATCTGTTGTTCTTCAGTTATTACTAATGCGTTTGTAGTTCCTTCAGTCGATTCAATCGCCTTTTGACTTATTGTGTCTTTTTGTTGTAATTCCACCACTTCAGAGAGAACCAGGTTTTCTGCAGTTATTACAGCGTTGTTACTAGTTATTATTCCTTCCAAAGTCATCTGGTTCTCAATAACGTCAGTTAAAGCCTGTTGATCTTCAGATATTACAAATTCATTTATGTTATCTACGGTAGATTCAGTCGCCTTTTGACTTTTCATGCCTTCCAGTTGTAATTCCTTACTTTCAGAAAACACCGGTTTTTCTGCATTTATTACAGAGTTATCAATAGTTGTTAGTGTTCTTCCAGGAGCCTTCTGGTTCTCTTCCACGTCAGTTAATGCCTGTTGTTCTATACTTATTACTAATTCGTTAGTATTTTCTGCTATTGATTCGATTGCCTTTTGACTTTTTATATCTTTCTGTTGCAGTTCCTTAACTTCAGAAAGAACCGGTTTTTCTTCACTTTCTACAGCGTTTTCAGTAGTACTTACTGTTTTACCAAGGGTCTTCTGGTTATCTTCACAGTCAGTTAAAACATGTTGCTCTTCAGTTATTATAAATTCGTGTTTATCTTCTACAGTCGATTCGATAAATTTTTGACTTTTTATTTCTTTGGGTTGAAGTTCCTCAACGTCAAAGATAATAGGTTTTTCTTCTGTTATTTCACAGCTGTCAGTAATACTCACTGTTTTGTCAAGAGCATTCTGGTTTTCTTTAACTTGAGCTAAAACCTGTTGTTCTTCAGTTATTTCACATTTGTTAGTATTATCTATAGTCGATTCTATCGCCATTTGACTTTCTAGGTCTTTCGGTTTTAGTTCTTTGACATCAGAAAGAAGCGGTTTCTCTTCAGTTACTACAACGTTTTCTTTGTCAGTATTACTTTGTGTACTTTCAAGAGTGTTCTCTTTAACGTCAGTTAATACTTTCTGCTCTTCAGTTATTATAAATTTGTTTGTACTCTCTACAGCTTTCTCAATCGCTTTTTGACTTTTTATGTGTTCGGGTTGTACTTCCTCAACGTCAGAGAGACCAGGTTTTTGTTCAGTTACTAGAGCGTTGTCAGTTGTACTTATCTCTGTCTCAGGACTCTTTTGATCGTCTTTTACATCGGTTGAAACTCGTTGTTGTCCAGTTGCTATAAATTCGTTTGTGCTCTCTACAGTAGATTCGATCGCGTTTTGGCTTCTTAAGTTTTCCCGTTGTACTTCTTTCACTTCAGAAAGAACCAGTTTTTCTTCATTTACTAAAATATTTTCAGTAATAATTTGTGTACTATCTTTAACATTCTTTTTAATTTCTAACTGAAGTATACCAGCGTCACTTAAGTCCTCTTTAGCTTCAGTGTTTACAAACTGGTTTAAACTTTCAACAGTCGATTCTATCGCCTTTTGACTTTTTATCTGTTCCTGTTCTAGGTATTTAATTTCTGAAAGACCCTTGGCTTTTTCAGTTTCTACAGCTTTGTCAGTAATGGGTAGAGTCCTTTCAATTGTCTGATTTTTCGCTTTAACGTCAGTTAAAACTAGCCGATCTTCGGTTATTTCAATTTCTTCCGTATTCTTTATAGCTGATTCTATTGTCTTTTTATTTTTTATATCTTCTTCTTGTAGTTCCTTCATTTCACAAAGAATTTGTTTTTCTTCAGTTAGTACAGCGTTGTTAGTTTTATTAGGTATTATTTCAGAAGCCATCTGGTTTTCTTTAACGTCTGTTAAAACCATTTGCTCTTCAGTTATTACACACTCTTTTATATTATTTACAGTAGATTCGATCGCCTTTTGACATTCTAAGTTTTCTTGTCCAAATTCCTTAACGTCAGAAACTACAGGTGTTCCTACAGTAACTAAAATATTATCGGTATTATTTACTATATTTTCTTGCGCCTCTGGTTCCTCTTTATTGTCCAAGTGAAGAATATTAACGCCAGTTAAAACCAGTTGCTCTTCAGTAATTACAAATTTATTTGTACTTTCTACAGTCGATTCAATTGCTTTTTGACTTTTTATGTCTTCCTGCTGTAGTTCTTTAACTTCAGAAATAACAGTTTTTTCTTCGGTTACTACAGCATTGTCAGTTTTAATTAGTGTTCCTTCAGAAGCCTTCTGGTTTTCTTTAACGCCAGTTAAAACGATTTGCTCTTCAGTTATTAGAAGTTCTTTTCTATCCTTTGAAGTAGATTCGATCGCATTTTGACTTTTTACGTTTTCTTGTTCTAGTTCCTTAACTTCAGAAAAACTCGAATTTTCTTCAGATATTTCAATATTTTCAGTATTACTTAAGATACTTTCTTGAGCCTTTTGATCCTCTTTAACGTCCAACTGAAGTATACTAACATCAGTTAAGGCCTGTTGCTCCTCCGTTATTACAAATTCATTTTTACTTTCTACAGTCGATTCGATTGCCTTTTGACTTTTTATCTCTTCCTGTTGTAATTCTTGAACTTCAGAAAGACCCGGTTTTTCTTCAGTTACTATAATATTTTCAATATTAGGTAATGTATTTTCTTGAGCCTTTTGATCCTCTTTAACGTCCAACTGAAGTATACTAACATCAGTTAATGCCTGTTGCTCCTCAGTTATCACAAATTCGTTTTTGTTTTCTACAGTAGATTCGATTGCCTTTTGACTTTTTATCTCTTTCTGTTGTAATTCTTGAACTTCAGAAAGACCCGGTTTTTCTTCAGTTACTATAATATTTTCAATATTAGGTAATGTATTTTCTTGAGCCTTTTGATCCTCTTTAACGTCCAACTGAAGTATACTAACATCAGTTAATGCCTGTTGCTCCTCAGTTATCACAAATTCGTTTTTGTTTTCTACAGTAGATTCGATTGCCTTTTGACTTTTTATCTCTTTCTGTTGTAATTCTTGAACTTCAGAAAGAACCGGTTTTTCTTCAGTTACTACAATATTTTCAATATTAGGTAATGTACTTTCTTGAGCCTTTTGATCCTCTTTAACGTCCAACTGAAGTATACTAACATCAGTTAATGCCTGTTGCTCCTCCAGTTATTACAAATTCGTTTTTTTTTCTACAGTAGATTCGATTGCCTTTTGACTTTTTATCTCTTTCTGTTGTAATTCTTGAATTTCAGAAAGAACCGGTTTTTCTTCAGTTACTACAATATTTTCAATATTGGGTAATGTACTTTCTTGAGCCTTTTGATCCTCTTTAACGTCCAACTGAAGTATACTAACATCAGTTAAGGCCTGTTGCTCCTCCGTTATTACAAATTCATTTTTACTTTCTACAGTCGATTCGATTGCCTTTTGACTTTTTATCTCCTTCTGTTGTAATTCTTGAACTTCAGAAAGAACCGGTTTTTCTTCAGTTATTACAATATTTTCAATATTGGGTAATGTACTTTCTTGAGCCTTTTGATCTTTTTTAACGTCCAACTGAAGTATACTAACATCAGTTAAGGCCTGTTGCTCCTCCGTTATTACAAATTCATTTTTACTTTCTACAGTCGATTCGATTGCCTTTTGACTTTTTATATCTTCCTGTTGTAATTCTTGAACTTCAGAAAGACCCGGTTTTTCTTCAGTTACTATAATATTTTCAATATTGGGTAATGTACTTTCTTGAGCCTTTTGATCCTCTTTAAGTTCCAACTCAAGTATACTAACATCAGTTAAGGCCTGTTGTTCCTCAGTTATAACAAATTCGTTTTTGCTTTCTACAGTCGATTCGATTGCCTTTTGACTTTTTATCTCTTCCTGTTGTAATTCTTGAACTTCAGAAAGACCCGGTTTTTCTTCAGTTACTATAATATTTTCAATATTAGGTAATGTACTTTCTTGAGCCTTTTGATCCTCTTTAACTTCCAACTCAAGTATACTAACATCAGTTAAGGCCTGTTGCTCCTCAGTTATTACAAATTCTTTTTTGCTTTCTACAGTAGATTCATTTGCCTTTTGACTTTTTATCTCTTTCTGTTGTAATTCTTGAACTTCAGAAAGGCCCGGCTTTTCTTCCATTACTATAGCCTTTTCAGTAGTACCTATTTTTCTGTCAAGAGTCATTGGCTGCTCTTTAACGTCAGTTAAAATCTGTTGCTCTTCTGTTGTTGCGACTTCGTTAGTACTTTCTACAGTTGATTCAATTGGTTTTTGACTCTTTATGTCTTTTTGTTGGAGTATTTTAACATCAGAAAATTCTGGTTTCTCTTCAACCAGTGTAACGTTGTCAGTATTACCTGATACAGTTGAGCTTGATATCTGACTCTCTTGATCTTTTAACGGAAGTACCTTCAAGTTATCACGAATTGGTACATTTTCTTCAAGATTAATATTTTCCTTATTTGGTAAATGTTTGTTTAACGAAGTATCGGTAATATTTGCAAATGTACTTATATCAGTTAAGGTGCTGTCTTCGAAAACACCTTCAAGTATTTTTTGCTCAGACAATATTGCAATTCCTTTCGCTACTTCCAGTAAAGGTTTAGCCAATGTTTTCAACTGTGACAAATTGGTTTCAGATGAAATATCGTCTCCTAGTGATTCAAATACTTGCTGGTTTTCGATTACCGCTATATGTTCTCGTAACTCATGAATAGGTTTCGCTAAGTCTACGACTGCTTCGCTAAGAGACCATTGTTCAACGTCCTCCAATAATTGTTCAGTTTCTATTTCAGCTAGTCTGCTTTGAAGTTCTGCGATTGGTTGAGCTAATGTTTTTAGAACAGAAACATTATCTTTCGATGATATTTGTTCAACTACATTTTGTTGCTCTATGATACAGCCTAGTGTTTCTTTTAATTCCTGTAGAGAAAGCGCAAAGGTTTTTAATGATGAAATTTGTGTTTCATTTGACAATGATTCAACATCTGTCTCCATAATGAGTGCTTGCTCTTGAATGAGAGCAATTCCATTTCTTAATTCTCGAATCGGTTTGGCTATTGCGTGTAAAATATCAGCATTACTTCTTTGCTGCAATTGGTCGACACTTTGTAATACAGTTTGTTGTTGTATCAAATTAATTCCTTCTTCAATTTCCTTGATAGGTTCATCTAATGTTTGCAACATTGATACACTAGTTTGATCTAGTGTTGTTTCTGCAATAGAACTAAGTTGACCTTGTTTCTTCAAGGCAGCTATGTGTTCATTCAACTCATTTATTGGCTGTACTAACATGTCTATATTAATGGACGTATTTTTCTCAAAACCAGGTATTTCGTTCAAAACACTATATTCTATTTTCATCAAACCCAATTCTAATTCAGAACTGGCTTTTTCAAGGTTCTCTAAATGTTTTGAGAAACTTTGATTTATTGTGTCCTTGTTTTTATCTGATTCTAAAGTACTTATTTCCCCTACAGGCATTTTCTCTGAAATGTCTAGTAACGTTTCTATTTTAGTTTTGTCTACTATTTCTTTTAAATCCGCTACATCGATGTCTATAATCTTTTGTAATTGTTTTATTGGTTTTATCATTGGTTCTAGTAATTCAACACCCGGTTTGCAAGACTTTGAGTTAAGATCACCTTCTAATACACTCACTGCATCCATTAAATGTTTAATTGGCCGGTCATAAAGATATTTTGATTCCGTGTCTCCAGTTTGTACGCGTTCTACTAGTTTAAGTACTTCCTTTTTCACTGTACTAAAAGGGTCTGTAGTGAAACTGTTTTCTTCAGATTGCTTAGAATGTTTAGTGCCTGACGTAACAGTTTCATTACACGTAAGCTTTGTTTGCAATTCAATTAAAGAATTCGCAAACGATTCAATTTCTTTTATCGATATTTTAATAAATTCTGAAGCCGTGTCCAGTTCTTTGTTAGATGCTTGTTGTATTACAGCAACCTGATCTTTTAAATTCTGTATAGACGAATTAATTTCTTGAACAACTTCTACTTGATTAGGTGATAACGTTTTAGTACGGTTTTCAGTTTCTGAAGCACTTATTGCTTTAATTTGTGACGACTTTTTATTTTCATTTGACAATAAAATTTGCTGTGCTTCAGAGATATTTGATATTTCCGTAGACACTTTTTGCAACTGAGTTTTCACGCAATCGTTAGTGACTGGTTCGTATATCTCCGTGATTTCATTGACAGAATCTGATATTTCGGATATTATACCTTGCATCGTTTTTGTTAAAGAACTGAGTTCTCCAGAGCTAGGTAGGATCATTTGTATATTTTTTATAACATTTTGTAATGATGTTACAGGTTCTATAGCTTTTTCTAGAGCCCTTACAAATGGTTCGTCGCTAACAGTGTACTCTGAAACTAAATTTTGCTTCATTGATACTAACTCTTTTTCTATTTCATTAGTAGAAGAAGCAAGAACTTCTATTGCAGCGGACTTGGCTTTATTTTCTTCTGTAGTAATCTTATTTAAATCAGTTTCTAAATTATTAATTTTTGCTTTTATTACTTCTTCTTCATTTACCAAATATTTATCCACTATAACTTCAGCTTCTTCAGTTTCATCGAGTTCACACAATAGTTGGTAAAGTTGGGAAAATACTTGATTTAGTTCGCAACAACTGTTACTGATATAATTTAATATTGTTTTATTACTTGCTATGGTATGTGCAAGGTGATCTGTTTCCAATGATAAAAATGTTAACACCTTTAGAATTTCAGTAGAAACGACATCCATTCTTTTCCGTTCGTCTGATGTTAAATTTAATTTAGCATTCCCTATTTGCTTGTGCACATCAACCAAATCTATTCTGAAATCTTGGATCGATTCTACTAATCTGGTTTTAATTTTAGCCGCATCAACACTTTCGTTATCAGTTAGCGTTACGAGTCTTTCCAGTGATCGTTCGAAGTCTCCTAGTGAATTCGATAGCTCTTGAAAAACAGGGAACTCTAAATGTGTAGAACCTTTTTCGATATATTTACGGCTCTGTTTCACTAAATTTGAAGATACTTTAACTTGAAGTTTGTGAACAATACCTGTTAAACGTTTTAGCCCTTTAACGTGATCTGCCTGAGAAGCCTCTGGTGATTGTTCTAATATACCTTTTCCGATTTTCGAAAAATGTTTGCACAATGCTTGCATAGGCTGAATCAATGAGTGTAAAGTAACAATATTAGATTCTATTGATGACGGTTCATCCCCGTACTCAAAAGATACTTGGTCCTGGATTACTAAAATGTTTCGTTGTAGTTCTTGAATTGGATGTATCAGCTCTTCAGTTATATACGGCGGTAATGATTCAATCTTCAGTTGCGCTTCTGTTTCTATTAAAGCTTTTTGTAAATCCCTGAATGGTTCTGCTAACGTTTTCAATAAGCTGATGTTCAGAGACTGCAAGTCTTTTTCGTGTAATTCGTCAATTACTTTAATTATGCCGGACTCGACATTTCTAAGAGGTTCGGAAAGTGGGTTTAGAACTTTACAAATCTTTACTACTTCGGATTTAGCAGGTAATTCTTTACTTTGGGATTTAATAGATGAAAACGCGTCTTGTAATTCGTGCACAGTTTGAGTAACCAATCTTAAACCTAGGTTTGGATCAGAAAGTGACGGGACTTGTTGTAAAACATTTTCTTCCACTTTTAATAAACAAGAGCATAGTTCGTTCACCGGATGGGTAAGTTCATTCAAAGCAAATAACACAGATCTTAAATGCAAAGGCTCATCAGGAGACTTGCACACAACCGTCTCATGAAAACACGTTATACTTCTTACTACATTGTCAAGGGGTTCTATTAATTCAAGTAATACAGGTTTCTGTTCGGTCTTTATATGCTCTTCCTTACCAAATTCTTCTACATCAATTTGGTGTTGGATAATAGACAGCTCCATTCTAATTGCCTGTAAAGGTCTCCCTAATTCTTGGGTTAAATGGCGTATTTGTTGTGTTTCGTATTGTATATTTTCTTCTTCGCAAACAATATTTTCTACCACATGTAATTGTTTTTGAAATTCTTCCAATGGTTTTGATAAATTATATAATAAAGAAATTGTAGTGCCTTTTTGTTCCAGCTCTTGCGAATATTTGTCAATAGAAGCAATAGAATTTAAAATAATTTCAATTGAATCGTCTATATTTTTAAGTAAGTTAACGCCTTCATCTTTTATATTTTCTACAAAACCTTGTTTTGCAGCGTTACGGTCAATGGAAGAGACAGAACTTAAAATATGTTCAATTGGTGGTCCTAAAAACTCCATAGCAGTATTAAGAGACAAATTCTCGATCAATTTGAGTGTAGTCTGCAGTTCATCCGTTGGTGACGAAAGCTTGTACAATGTTACCAGGCCTAATCCTCTTAATTCTTTATCGGACTGACTTGATGCTATTTCTTCGAACAAATTTAAACTAGACTGAAGAACATTTAAAGGTTTTGACAAAGACTTAATAAGAGACTTTACCTCTATTTCAGAGTTCAAATTTTTTGTTTGAACAGTGGATGAAATGACCGATAAACTTTTTGACGATATTAATTTTAAATTTTGTAGAGGATAAATTAAGACCGACAGTGAAGTAAGTAAGTCTTTAATTTCTACGTTCTTGCTGGAAGCAGCTTTTTCATTAATTTTCTTTAAACAAGAATCTATACGTTTTCCACTTTCGTCTAAAATAATTGAAGAATGTTCTTCAAATAGTTGCATTTCTTTAAAAATATTCTTTAAATAATTTTCTTCACTTTCTTCTGGTGCTTGATCAACGGCGACATCGCTTCGGTCGTCTTTTACTAACGCATGTTGTTGCTGCACCATCTCAACCAAACTCCTTTGCAGTTCCTCTACAGTTTGTGCATACGTAGGCTGTAAAATTGTAGTAGCTTCCGAAATATCCTCAACCTTACTGGTCAGTTCAGTTTCAGTCTGTTGTATACCTCCTTGTACTTCTACTAACGGTGGTTTGAACGACTGAAGTAAATCAGAAAAAGAATCTTCACCAATTTCTATAACAGCTTGTTGCTGAATAAATGCTATTTCTTTCTGTAATTCCTGAAGAGGTTGCGAAAGCGTATCTATAATAGTTTGATTAGTTTTCTCCAATAAAGGTTCATCCTTTCCAGCTATAGAAGCTTGTTGTTGCTGTACTACTGCTAAATTTTTTTCAAACTCTTGAATAGGTTGGATCAGGGTTTCTAAAATAGTCTTGCCAGCTTTATTCGGAGAATATTCCCCAGCTTGAAACTCCAAATTGATCTGTTGTTCAACAAATTCTATGCCACGTTGAATTTCACTTATTGGTTGAGCAAGAGATTCCAAAACAGATAAACTGGTTTTAGCTGATTTAGGATTGCTACTAGATTCTGATAAAACAGTTTCTCCAACCATCGCTAATCCCATTTGAATTTCTTGAAGAGAATGAGACAACGATTCAAGAACTGTCATTTCACTTCTGTCATACGCACTGTCTTCGGTAGTATCAAATGTATGTTCGTCTTCATCCACGTCTGTATGTTTACCATATAGACTTTCAAGCGCAGATGCTGATTCATTTTCCTACTTATTACAGATATGGATGCTTTGTCAAGAGATTCAGTTTCGGATGATTGAACAACGTCGACGCCAGTCTCAGGTGTTTGTTCCTTTACTTCTGTTGAAGATATTCGCTTGATGCCTTTCTTTTTCTTCTTTCGAGTATGAATATCAGTAGAATCTTTTTTTAAAGATTCTTCATCTTTTTCTGAGGAATCCGTTGAACTCCTCATAAATGATTCTTTCGTAAGAAGTTCGCTTTTTTGTTTCAAACAAGGGTCTTCTGATTGGGATATATCTTTATTACGCGACAAGTCTTCTTTTTCTGAATTATCCAATGATCCTTTCCGAGAAAATTTGTGCTTTCGGTTTTCAGTTTTTTCTTTATCACAAATACTTTCTCTCTCGTCTTCTCCTTTTTTAAGTGTTAAATCATCATCCTTTACAGAAGTATCTGAGGATTTTCTCTTTAAATGCTCTCTTTTGTGTAATTCACTCTTATCTTTTAAACTTATTTCTTCATTTTGTTCTTTGCCCTTTTTCATTTTTTCTTCTATTCCAGTTTCAGATTCAACTGAATTTCGCCTTTTGAGTGTCTTTTGTAGGACTTCCGCATTTTGTTTTATACCTTCAGGTTGTTCGGATACTTTTGTATTGTTACCAAACTCCTCGAAAACAGAATCCTGTTCTTTATCAGACGGTTTGTCTGACGACATGTACTTTTGTTTCGTCAAGTCTAATTCTTTTATTTCGGCTGTTTCTTTTGATTCATGATTTTTTTCAATTATTTGAGCTTTTTCTGCAGATTTTTTGTATTCAAATTCGTGCAAGGAATCATCTTCTTTTTCTGAATCAGTAGATTTACTTTTCTTCAAAGTTCGTTTTTTCGAAGCTACCATTGTTGAAGCGCCTGTTAACTCCTTTTCAACTTGTATTGCTTTCCGTTTTTCAAATTCAATCAAAGAATC
Organism: Callitettix versicolor; assembly: GCA_022606455.1. Lineage (NCBI taxonomy): Eukaryota > Metazoa > Arthropoda > Insecta > Hemiptera > Cercopidae > Callitettix > Callitettix versicolor. Next base: position 36,096,438 of record CM040183.1, on the reverse strand, counting down.
GTCTTCTATTTCAGAATCAGTAGACTTCCTTTTCTTCGTCAGTCTTTTTTGACCTCGAGGAGTAGAATTGATCCTATCTATAGCACTGTTATCATCAGAGCTTTTATCAGACATATCTTTCCCTCTATCCGTTGATTTAGCTTCAATTTCTTTTTTGACTCTTTGCTTCTTAGTCGGAACATCTGTTATAACTTTATTTTCAACACTGGTTTTGTTGCCCAACTCTTCAGCAACAGCCATATCAGTATCTAGTTTATTTTTTGAAACGAAACCAGTGTCTTTCTGAGATTTTTCTGAACCAATAGCATCAACGTACGAATCGCTTTTATCTTCATCAAATTTGTTATCTTTAAAACTGTAATATGACTCACTAGCATCACTAATTTTCTTTCTTGGGGGCTTGGCTGGAGCATGTTTCTCTTCACATTCTGCATAAACACTAGAAGGAGCTATAGCACGTTCAAAAAATTCTGGAGTAAAGTGATCAAAAGGAATTTCTTCAGGGGACAAAATATTAGGCGAAGCCATTCCGTGGTCATCCATGATAGAAAATTCTTCTAAATCTGCGTCCGTACGAAGATCTTCTTCGGCAGATGCGTAGTAGTCGGGACTAACGTCTATAACTACAGCTTCCATCAAAAGGTGTCCAGAGGTGGACGTTTCCTTAACAAATCTCATTGGTGGTAGTTCTACCACGTTATGTTCTGCGAAAAGTAACAAAATATTCATTTTTATTAGGTAAGAATAACAGTTAATTACTCGTGTATTGGCAAGTACTTAAAATAACAAAATGTTATGCAACAAAATTGAAATATTATTTCACGGTTATATGTACCGGAAGCACTTACAATGTTGAAGTTAAATATAATGAAGAGTGTGAAATAAAAACACAATCAATAATATAACTTTACAGTGTATTAAAACTGTGTTGTGATCATTTTTAAGAATCACTGTAAAAAACTGAAAAAAATTACAGCACACTAAAGAAGACAGTAAGACCTTCTTCTTTTAATAAAACACATTTTTAATACCATGTATTATTATTATTATCATGTGAACAATTATTATTACATACTTTTTCACTCAGTAGGTAGACTGTTACTCATTACGTTTAAATGTTAAATTGTATATATTATGTAATACAACAAAATAAATAATATACACTGATCTTTTAAATTATTGTACGTGCTTTCTTTGTTAGATTCAGAGCCACTAATATATTGGTTTTTTAAAAAAAGAGGCGGCTTAAAAGAAAGAAGCTGCTAGATTTAGTAATGCGATAAAGTTATTCAGTAGAATAATTTTCTTGTGATGTTACTGTTTTGAAATTAATAATTCTAGATAAGTTCATTCTTAGTTGCAGTTGTTAGAAGAAAAACTCATTTTAAAGTGATGAAAACTTGAGTTTTTCTAAACCGATTAACAAATTGATTTGAAATATATTTGTACCTATTACGGTACAATAGTTGTTTAAAATCAATTTTATTCTTTTTGCATTATTTCAAATTAAACTAGGACATTTAAAGCTTTTATATTGAAGAACCGAATAAGAATGTTGAAGAAGTTTTTTTACGAGGGCACAAGCATTGAAATGTCTACGATACCGTGCTTTTTTCGAAAGTGGAAAATTCAAAACACCACATGCACCAACGAATTGAAGTGATTTATACCTGATACGTGTTCAGAAAGTTCATCGGCGTACATCTCCACAACCTGGAGAGCTTGTTCCTCTGTCAGGTCAGGAGTCTCGTACAGTGAAACTGAAACCTCTTTGCCGTCAAAAGAAAACGACACCTCGGCCTTATCTTCTATAGTGGTATCGTGTAACTGAGAAGTGCGTTCTTCGTGAATAGTGGACAGAGAAGGTTGCCTCACAAACAGTGCAGGTGTCAAAGGCGCCTTTACTGGTTCTGCTGGTTTCACCTGGGCCCGTTCTGTTGTAAATACATGACTAAAGTTAAACACAGCAAAATAAACGTTCACAACGGATACATCCGTCTTCTCTCGATTCATATTTGCAACATTTCCCGATTTTTTTTGTTTTGTGAAAAATAAAGCATAAACTGTTTTATTTGTTGCTCCTACACCAAAAAAATATAGTTCTGAAGCATAACAAAACAATATTAAGCATAAAAAATTTTCCCATGCCAGTTATAATTGATGGCAACGGAACAGCATAACATCAAGGGAAAAGCTTACTACCATAACACAAGCTTGAACCTTCGGCTTAAGATGCGCATTTTCTGAGATTCTACAAAATGACCGTTGCTTTAACACATCTGGAACATATGCTCATTGTACTAAGACTCAAGTAAAAGAAACAAATTATTTATTTTCATACATCAAACTTTTGTACAACTGATCAATATCAGCTGTTTTGTCATTGATATGCTTTTTGCTTTTAATGTTTATATTTTTAACTAGACGTCCTATTACAGTTTAGGTTATACGATGGTTGGTTAACCTAAGCATTGATTAAAATTATTAAATCTATACAGCTCAAGAAATAAAAACTAAAACTAATTTAGCGATATAAAAAATGACCTTCAAATCCAAGTAAGGAAGCGGAACTGGACACAGTGCCCATACAGTTGTAGGCTTCGCATGTATAAGTACCCAGGCAGCATGTACCGTCCTCTCCGGAGATAATGCGGTGGATGTCTCCTGGTTTTAGCTCCCTGCCGTCCTTGTACCACTTCAAAGATGGCTGAGGTACTCCGATAACCTAAACCCGCATTATTCACTTCAATACAGATATTTCCTGATTCGAGGAGGATACAGTGTTTTCGAACTCTCCTTACAAAACTTTAGGAGTATTATTGATTGGGAGAAAAAGGTAAAAAAATTATAGCTCTTAGAATCAATGTTTATTAATTGATTCCATACTTCCTTTCATTGCTCATTGCCGGTATTCGTATGGGGTTTAAAAAATTTCAAAAAATTGACAGAATTAAACATTTTTAAAATTTTTGTGATTGTTATTGTGATCTAAACAATGCTTTGTTAAATTTTTATGTCAAATTCAGGAAAATTTTTGTGAAAAATAAACGAGGTTTGTAATTCCTTATCTGACTGTGCATGTATATTTCTGAATCGACTAATGGAACGAAAATGGAATGAATTGATTGTATTATTTATGGATTTACTCACAGTGTTTCAACTGAAAATGTAAAGTCGTTAGTATACAAACCGTTACTGTAAAACAAACATGAATAACATTTTAAAATGAAAATTAATTAATTAATAATTTCGTAGCTAAATTTGCACATTCCAATAAGGATTATATTCAATTCTGGGAGAAAGAAAAGTTAAAAATCTCGTTTGTTTTTCACGCGATTGTTAAAAAAAAACACATTCCTTCTAATTTAAGAAGGAAAATTAGATGATTAATATAGTTCAACAAAGTTTTGTGAAATGTTTTACACTAATTTTGTGAAACTGTATTAATTGTCTAATTTTATTGTTAAAATAGATTATTTTTTTTAGTTGATTAAAGAATATTGTTTCTGAATTTTTTCTGAAAAATGGCTAGTATTTATTTATTTGAATTTTATAATATAAAAAAAAATAGATGTGCTTTATTTTAATACAAAATTCTTATAATTATTATAAATATGAATAACCCTTTTAAATGTGCAAAAAAGCCAATAATAAATACAGTAGACTTATAATTACTCACACAACCAAAAAACCACCATTAAATTCAGGGTGTTCTAATAAAAATGTAAAAGTTAGCTACCATATTGGAAAATGGCGGATGTTTTTTAAAGTTTAAGAAACTCATCTTTATGACTCAAAGTAATTAAGTCAAAGTCTCCAATTTAAACTATTTTCGTAAACTTACGAGATCATTTTGTATATAATTTGAATCGATCGCCTCTGTTAAAACAGGTTATCTATAAATCAAGATCAGTGCTAATTTTATGGTCCCGGAATGTGGGTTTCGCAACAATAGCCGCTCTAATAGCTCATTTTCCGACGCAATATAACATATTGTATTTGTAACTTTATCACGCATTATCAAACTAAAGTTTTGTCAAACTAAAGTTCTTTGTCAAACTAAAGTTCTTTATCAAAGCAGAGACTTGTTACGTTCTCCTCCGGAACACGTTAATAGAATCACTGCAGCTGGAATAATTAATTGCAAACTGCATTTGCCGGCACAAAAAATTACCAATTAAAATGAGCGTATTAGGCCTACCTTACATTCCAAGTTGACAGCACCTTCTTCAGAAAGGACGGCTCTTAAATTCTCCAGGAACCGCGGCTTCTTGTAATGTTTCGGAATGCACAGTTTAAGGAAACAGGAGGTAACACTCTGACCGAAATCGTTGGTTGCCACGCACTTCCATTCGGCCTGCAATCAAAACAAGCAATTAAAATAAACAATAATTACTTTAATAGTCAACAAAGTAAGGCCTATTGGATGTTTTACTGACTGGATGTTAAATGACTGAGCGAAGCGAGGCCTCTTGATTTGTGTTTCGTTACGCAGTTTTGGCTAAACGTGCTTACCTTTTTTTTTTTTAATTTGGTAAGAAGATACTTTTTGTAAATCCCGAACGACGTGTAAGATTTTTCTTCATTCATTTCCGTTTCATGATGGCGGATTTAAAAAAACGAGTGTACAAAAACGCAGTTTAGTCAAACATATTGACTTCTGAAATTCGGTAAAAATGTCTTGTATAAAGTCCAAATGACCTGTATGTAACATGTTTTCCTATTTACTTCTGTTTCAAGATGTCGTCCTCTGATTTAATGTTCACGAGTGTACACAATTTTGGCCAAACGCACAGACCGATTGTTTTGAAATTTGGTACAAAGGTACTTTATACAAAGTCCAAAAGACGTCAGTGTAAGATTTGTTCCCATTTATTTCCATTTTAAGATGGTGGACTGTGCTGGACCGTTGCTGGTTACTTTCTGTAATACTGGCTTAACGGCAAGACCTATCATAATTTTGAAAGCTTCATGGAGAAAAAGCAAAAGTTTCAATAAATTTGGTCCAGTAACGTTTTTGTAAATATTACGGTTGAAGGTTAATAGGCGGAAAATGTTACGAACGCTGTAGTGGAGATTAATTAATTAAGAATGTAATGCTAGGTCTTCTTTCAACTAATACTACGTATATATACGCGATACACAGCTGTCTCGCTGACGTGATGGAAACGAATTATTTGTTTTTTACACTTTTAAAAAAATGAGAATCAAAATCTGTAAAAAATAGCATTTTAAAATTTCAAATTACATTAAAAATATAATAACCAATCTTGATAGCCGTATTCCAATGGAAATACCTTAATAAAAACTAATGAATTTATTTTACTGACACTATTTTTTCTTTCTTAAAAAATTGCTAAATACTTTCTTAGTCTTTCTAGTACATAATTTAAGCCATTTAGTCTAATTAGAACGAGGTATTGGCGTTAACAGCAAGGGCAAACCATACGGCAGTAACTTAAGTCTCTAACCTACGACCATGAGGTGTGCAAGTTCTTGTTGGCCTGTCTTTCAACCGCCTCGGACACGCGAGCCGACACTTCTCTTTCACCAGGACAGTGACCGGTAACAACTTACAGATGACAAGCGGCAGACAAGATATTTTCCTGGCGTCCCCAAGTGTCCAGCTGCTTGTTAGAACCACTTATCAAATTTACTTGTCAAAAATGACTTTTCTTTTTATATAAATAGCATAACTATAAATCTAGATTGGATATAATATTTTTTCTTAACGTTAAACATATGTAAGTACTTGACAGTAAATCCATCATAAGCATTGTTAAACACTGTTAACATTTGTCAGGAACTATTAGTGCTAGAAATATATACGGCACGCAGTTGTCTCGCTGACGGAATGGAAGCAAATTTTTATCAATTTTTTTTCTTACAATCAGTTAAAAACCTGATTTTACCATCATTATTGTCATTAAAACTTACACAGTTTAACACTTTTAATCTTAAAATTTTATTGAAAAAATAATTCTGGCCACCAACAAAGTGATTTACTTATTTTCAAAAGAATATTTAAAGCATATGTTATCGCATATGGTAAAGTAAAAAAATATCCCGTCTAATAACATAATACAGTTTTGTGCCAAGACTGAACCAGAATCTGAATAACTTAGCATATTAAACTTTCACTAATTGGCCTATGCAACTTGTCGCAGTTAATAGGAAGAAGAAACTAATGATATGCAACAATGTACAGCACGACGTTGAGCAGTGTTATAGCATCTCTTTATAAACAATGTTCGAAGTGACCTATGAAATATGTGGCAGTCATAACTTCCTTTATCTCTACATGAACGAAAAGAGAAATAGTTTAGGACTTCTTTATGAAATCGTTCCGTATTGAACGTAAAAAAGAGTGAATTCTGTAAATAAAATATTTCAAAATTACCATTGCTGGTAATTAATCATTATAATACATTAATCTTTAACTCAATAATTGTTTTTTAAGATCATTGTTCATGTCTTTCTAAGTAAAATCGCTGCAAAGCTATGTAGGCCTATAATTTCTCGTCAATATAAACTTCTGTTAAAATAGACGTTATAGTTATATTTAATACTTCTATGAGCTGTTTAAATAAGGCAATGTTCTTTCATTATATTTAGGTTATTTAATAAAATAAGACTTACTTTTGTTCTTACGAATTTACGAAATTTGTTTAAATAAAGCAATGTTCTTTCATTATATTTAGGTTATTTAATAAAATAAGACTTATTTTTGTTCTTACGAATTTACGAAATTTGTTTCAATAAGGCAATGTTCTTTCATTATATTTAGGTTATTTAATAAAATAAGACTTACTTTTATATTTACGAATTTAAAACTATAACCTATAAAATTAATGACTGAATTCTAACATTTTACCTTACGGAAATAAATATAAATGAAACCCCAATTATAACCAGATTTTACCTTTACTGAAAGCAGAAGTTATGGATTCGATAGCATTTACATATTAGAACTGGTATAGATTGTCTTACAGATTCTACTTTCAAAACTGATTCGGTCAATGATTATTACATGACCGATAAAGGAAAGAGATCAGGACGTCTTGTATTTTTTATGAAATCGCTATCTGTAACTGAACGTCAGTATTTACTGTTTATTAAAAGCAGAGTCTTTAATTTAATAACATTTACATATTAGAATAGGCCTAGATTGTCTTACCGATTCTAATTTTAAGAATTTTTTTAGCAGTCAGTTGCTTTGATACAATTATTTGTCACTTAATCTGATGAACTCTCACGGGACAAATTCTGCTGCTTCTGAAATTTGTGTACAGATTTTTTAATTCGTTTTTATTTTATTGTAAATCTTTAAAATGAGAAAGTATAAGGCGTAAGAGATCTCTGGCGTTTTGACGAACCTGTAGGTACCCCATAGATGTAGTTTTAATAAAGGCAGGTCAGTACTTCCGGTAATTTTTGATAAAAAACCGATCGTAATAATATATGATGTTTAGTGTAATAATATATGATAGAATTTACGCCTACACTAAAAATACGAAAACGAACCTTGAAAGGCTTTCGATTTCTCGTATTTTCAACGAAATTCGGATTGATTACGATAGTGAAAATATAAGATGAAAAAGTTATGGATTTTTTACGATTCAAGTCAATATTCAGGACAAGAATGATGTTTAACTTATTACCATAATCGATTTTTCTGTTAAGTAATCACATCAGATCGAAATTGTGAAAGTAAGCATGTCAACATTCACAAAACTCATTTTGAAAATTATTAACTCAATAAAATGATCTAGTGGTCAGTATATGCTTTAATTTTAAAATCTCGGGCCTGGGTCTTACCATGATGGCCGCTTCAATATGTTATTTTTCAACGATGACTTACTTTTGCCAAAAGAAAACATTACGAAATGTATAAATTAAAATGATATTGTTGTAAGTAGACAAAGATGCAGATTTCTCACCTGATCCATAAATTCCAGCCTCTTAACTGAAAGATGGCAGAACCCTTTCGTCTCGCATATTTTGTTATACCTTTCAGACGTCTGGACCTCTTCGTCATCTCGGTACCAACACACGGTTGGCTCAGGAGATACACTCACTGCAACAGTAACATTTTATAAATATAAACTTCAATAATCGCTGCACACATCTGTGACGGGACTCGATACGAGTTACTGTGATTTGAGTTGATCTGAACAGGGTAGGAAATTACCATGGAAAATTGCAAGGCTATGCTGGATGGGTGAAGAAACTGTGGCCACATAACTTACATCGATTTTTGCCAACGCCAACAAGAAGCGAAGTGGGTTCGATTTCAAGGACTCTCAAGGACCTCCTACTGAATGAGCTAGCCAGTGAGCTGCTAAAACTCATTGATGGAACCAATCTACTGAAATTCTACATTATGAGGCTTAGTTGTGCAATGCGGTGCCAAGGACCCTTGAAACATCTAACATACAATTTGTTTATATATTGCCTATTCGACAATCATATCACAGTTATTGCCTGCATAAATTACATTTATAATGGAACTTTAACGTTTTAAAAGTCAATGAAAGTTGTGTACATTTTAGCGCGGATTACGCTGATAAAATCAGATTTTTAAAACATTATTAATTATTAAAATTATTAATTAAAAAATTCTACAAACTGGATTTTGGGTAGTGCGCTATATTAGTTCAATTTAACTGAAACGTGGCACACAAATCAACTTTGGTAATAGATTGAATGAATGAACAAATGCGTTTGTAGGGTGCATTGTGACCTTCATAGATCTATTCTATATTCTTGAGATGGTTAACAGCACTTTCTCCCGACCTAGTGGATTCAAGGTGGGTATCTCCCTCACTTCTGGTGTCTTCCCAGTTTGTTATTGAGATTCGCTTGCACATGATTGCTAATTCCCTTTTCTCTTTTCTTTTTCCTGACTCTTATTACGGAGGTTCTGCTTCATTTGGACGACTTTTTTATTGGTGAAATCTCGCTCATTCTGTTTTACATTCTACCTAATGGGAACACCCAAAAGTATCTAAAGAAATGATACTTTCTATACACATCTCTGCATGCACGGTTAATGTTAAGGTACACTGGGTCAGGTCTTTCAAGGCTCCGTTTGATACACCATTAGGCCGGTGTCATTCACTCTATAAGCATTGAACGCTTTATATTTTAGTTAGCGAAGTTGTGTACAACAGTGAATGTTTGTCTGTCTTGCGTAGATGTGTGCCAGTATAAGTTGGACGTACGGTATAATTTCGAAACCCATCAGCTGCTCACTTCAGCTGGTTCTGTCAGATTGGTAAATTGCTTAAACGATTTCGCTACGCAGTTATATCAGTTCAAAATTGTATTTCGATTATTATCCAGAATTATATCTTATGATTTGAATAATGTTTTAATCAGTTTTGTATTCTCTACAAAACTTGAAATTGAGGATTAACAAATGCGTTTTGTTTCCATCACGTAAAGGTGATGAAAACACCTTGAGCTGTCATTGATGAAAAGCATTTGAGTAAAGTCAAGTTTCAGAAATTTCTGGAGACAAAGAGACATTTTTTTATTTTAAGGCGAAAAGCACATTGAGGCTATTATCGCTTCTCTAAATGTTAGTGTGTGTTAGACTCGGGTACCGCGAGGGGCGTCTAAATCCTCTCAATAGATGCAGCTATTCCGCACCCCCTGCAAGGGACAAAGAGACAAATTCAGAATTTTTGTACAAATGGAGCAAAAATGTTACACTAACTTCCTCACAATTAAATGCTCCCCAATTGTCCGAATCTAAAACCAACGTTCCAAAAATATGTTTTGGAACAATATACCGACTACCTAATTTTTAATAAACGAAGATTTCTGAAGTTATATTGACATTTTTGTGAGTAAAATCATTACTCATATCAGTCTACCAGATTCGAAATAGAAATATCTGCCAAGTTCAAGGTTACACAATTTATTTTCCTTTTCTCTGCAAATCCTCTTGCCACAAACTGATCACAACAACCAAAAATTGCTGCAGAACTTTAACAACTTTTATTTACTGAGAGAACCTTAAAATAACGATCCATCCAAGTATCAAAATAGTTGTTCCTGAGCATCCATACTTTCTGTGTTCTTTATAATGCGATAAAAGTAAAATGTATTAACAGCCAAGACACAATTTGTTAATTTTACTTAACATATATTTTTGCTTATTATGACTTTAAAAGCAGTTATCATCAAAAAAGTAAATAGTAAAATTAAACAGTACTGATAAAAATAGTGAAATACTCTTTTTACAAAATGATAAATACAGGAAAAAACTAAAAAAAATTGCAGTAACAGAATGTAGTGATTTGTTTCTCAAAATAATAGTTATTTTCAATAAAATACATAAACTATTGATTACCTTGCACGGTGAATTTATAAGGTTCGCATATCTTTGCTTCGCAACTCTTCAACCCTTGAATAAACTTCGGGGGTTGGTTCTTGGTAAACAACTGCAGCCGTTCTTCTTCGTTCAGTTGACTCTGGATGTCTTCCACAGTCAGTTCTGCAGTGCTGCTAGCCTCGCCCATACAGTTCTTGGCGATGCAGCAATACGAACCTAATAACAAGTGCTGATTTATTACTATACCTGATAAGTTTACCTTTATATTAAGGAAATTAACGAGATTACATTAAACGTATAACTTATAAAAATAAATATTACACAAACATATATAGTCCGCCAAAAAAACAGGAAAATTGATTCCAAATCGATTCAGATTCAGGTACAAATTTGGTTACTTACGAATATTCAGAATCGGAGTCAATGAAATTTGAAATAATACAAATTATAGTTTCAGAGTAAATTGCAAAAAAACAAATGTAACCAGCCGATTTACTTCCAGCCCTAAATATTTTAAGTTAATATTTGCTGCAGTTACTCGAGTTTTAAATATTAATACAAGCTATGATTAAAATTGTACAACAAGCTAACAAGTCGACTTTGAAAAATGCTACGTTTTTTTCGTGTTTTTCATTAGTCTTAAAAACTATTTTTTTATAATGCAATACTACGGTTTGATTGGGCACTTTTGGAATACATTCGAATACATTTCAATCAAAACAGTTTCAGCTGGTTTGATAAGATACCGTTTTATATAAGCCTAATATTATTACAGTTGTTTCAGTTAGGTTTGGTGAGTCGAGTTTTGTAAAATATCACTTAGCATAATATTAATTTAATTTAAACAACGTAAAACATTTTTCTTTCAAATTTGTAAATTTCCATATGCCCTACTAACAGTTGTTAGTATGATTTCAACGTATTACAATTCAACGCACGATTATTGTAAATTAAAAAATGTACAAAGAACAAGATTTAATTAAAACTTAATTATTGATTTAATTATCCTAATAACTAACACATTTATTTTCTTAACGTCTATACTTTACGCTAGTTTAACACTAATAAGAATGAGGAATCGGCTTTAACTACACGAGAAAATCTTACATCAGTAACTCCAAGGTCGAACCTACGACCTTGATTCGCTCACGTTTGGGGTGCTGCATCCAGAGCACCTTGAAAACGCCGCCTTTCGCTAGAATAGAGAATAAAACAACACGCTCATATTTAAAAAAATAATAAATGATTTTACCTAAGGAGTTGGTGCCTGTTAGGTGATACACGTCCCCAGGTTTCAGCTCCTGGCCGTCTTTGAACCATCTAAGTTGAGGAGTTGGATATCCCACGACTTTACATTCGAATGATACCAAACCTTCTTCCGTCAGGATTGCTTTCAAGCTTTCCAGGAACCGAGGCTTTCTGTAATTCTTCGGGACTTGAACAGAACATTACATAATGAGCAAACATGTTTCATTGTTACTAAAAAAATATTTTATTCAGACTGAGAGATGTGTATGGGGATGATTTTAAATCACAAAACTGTGTATCTATTTATTGCTTTTATTATGTTCATATATTATTTATTCAAATATTAGGTGAATGTACATATTTTTATTTGCAGTTTTTGTTATGTACATATTATATTTCTTATCTTATGTGTGTAAGAATTACTTTTACTTATTTCCATTTATTATTTTCCGTGTACAATTTATTATTATTATTATCATTATATTTGGTATATTATTAAGTTTAATGTTTTAATTCTAATACGAAGTAAACAGATATAAATTATCTATAAATTTAATGTTTTTCACATTTTCTCTATAAGTAATATCCGTAAATTCTTTTCAATTTTCCTGCAGTAACAATATTTTTCAGATACCAGTTAGATTCTGGTAATAGTATCAATACTTTCTTTTGATATTTTATCCCTAATTAAAGATGGATATTCAGCGACGTGGCAACGCTACTCAAAGATACAGTGGCGCAGCCTAGCTCTGGAAGTTCAAAGCTTCGCCAATTTGATTAGTATCATTTACTGTGGATATGAGCGTATGTGTGTATTAATTTTTCTATATTACAACCTTTACTACATAAGCTAAAAACATTTGTCAGTGACAATGCTTTTTGTAAATAATGCCGAATATTTTTAGAAAAGAATTTTCAGCGACCGTACGCACATCTAGTCTGCCTGTATGTAAATACTCACAAGGCATTGCCAGACGGCAAGTTGTTATGCCTTTGACTCCAGCTTCGCTTGTCGCCACACACTTCCATTCCCCTTCGTCCGCGGCTTCCAAAGTTTTGATCTCCACGCTGTACCCTCCAAGTCCATCTGCCATGAGGTGGTAACGTTCTCCTTCTTCTACTGGACCCTCTTTGTTGAACCAATCGATGCTTCTCGGCCAGGGTGGAACTGCCACTAAAGCAAAAACAACGCAACATCGATATTGTTGAAATATTACTTCAAAGAACAGTATACCTCACAGTATTGTCTGGCCATCGTTCTACGGCAACGCACTGACGCGATCGTAAACTTTTCCGCCCATTGAGAAAACCGTGATATTTGCGGGAAATGTTACTGGATTAACATAATTTGAAATATTATGCTCTTTCCCCATAAAGCGGTCAAAATTGTGAAAGAACAAGCCGTTCAGCTAATAGTACAGGAAATAGCCAGAAACTATACTTTCACAGATAAATTAGAAGCCGCCATTTTGAAATTTAAGTGATTGGCAAACAATTGTACACATACGTTGTTTTGAACTTTCATACCAAATTTCAAAACAATTGGTTAAAGCGTTTGGGCAAAACTGCATTACTCGTCATCGCAAATCAGAAGCCGCCATCGTAAAACGGAAGTGGATGCAAAAAAATTTACAAATATGTTGTTTGGGCTTTATTAAAGGTACCTTCACACCAAATTTCAAAACAATCGGTCAATGCGTTTGGTCAAAACTTCGTTACAAAAAACAAAAACACAAACCATATGTCGAACGGTTGAGTTGAAACAGAGACCTCGTTACAGTTTTCAAGTTAATTGTATTTAAACTAAGTATATTTATAATATTAAAAAAAGTCATAAGTAAATTTAATTTCTTAAAATTTATCATTGCTTAACTATTTTCAGCTGACTTAACGCTTTTAAAAACCATTTTTCATTTCTAGTGGGTCTTCCTTTTCTTTCCTTTTTCCAAGTTTCATATTTTTTTGTAAACATTGTTCATAAACATCAAAATTAAAATAACCGCTACAAGCAGCTGTCTCTTGACGTGATAAAAGCGAATTTATAGAAATAGTCGATTTTAGTAGCTGTTATATATAATAGATATATATTAACTTTAAAGATCCCTCAAAAAGTGATCTAGAAATCAGAATCGTTGCTCATTTCAACGTCCCTGATCTAGGTTTTACCTGATGATGGCCAATAGCTCACTCATCCAGTAGAAACTCGCTGAAAACATTAAATCTATATTAGAAAGCATATTGGATTTGTAAAAGTGTTTCTTACCTCTGCACTCCAAAGTAAGTGGGTCTCCCATTTTAACTTTTAGACTTTTTAACTCTTCCGAAAATGTAGGAGGTGGTCCTTTTGGTATTAAACTGAAATAAATTAACAAATTCTAGTTAATGATTAATGTGAAAACTATGCACTGTAGTAAAAAAACTTAACGGTATGTCTATGAATAATGTTAAGTGATCTAGTGTTACATAGAAGAATACATTTAAATGTGCCGCATCAAGACATTAGTCTGCGGATACTTTTATTAAATATAGAATCTTACCAAATCGGCTCTAAAGATTTAAAATTTTTCTCAAATGTAGTTTATTTGACTAAACAACCGTACGGGTTACTATATCCTCAAAAAATCCGGAACTCCTCGGTTGAGAAACTATTGAAAATCTGAAAAATCGATCTAGTTTCTCAAAAATGATTTACCAAAAGTAGCCCAAATATATGCCAGATATTACGATTCATAACTGTAGATTCACAGTTCAATATTCGTAACTCAAGATTTTATTACTTAAGACTCGTAACTCAAGAACCATAACTACAGTTCGTAAATCAAGATTCATAACATAAGATTCATAACATAAGATTTATAACTTAAGATTTGTAATTTAAGATCCATAATTCAAGATTTATAACTCAAAATTTATAACTTAAAATTTTGAACTCAAGATTCATAACTCAAGATTAAAATTCCGAATTATTTTGGTTCGGCAGTAAATGAAAAACTAAAATCTATACAAAAGTTTTGTAAAGTTTGTAAGTTTGTTCCAAACTAGTGTATTTTCCATTAAAAAAGAACTATTGGAGTTTATCAAGTTTTAAAACCATCATTATAATTTGAATTTTCAGTAACAATAATATTTAATAATTATGTTAATATTTAAATAATAAATAACATATTATTTCATATTTATATATTTTTTATTTATTTAAAAATAACATTTATATTGATTTAATATAAAACTTCGAAGAAAAATTAATTTTTATAATAGCGTGAACAAGATCGTATACCAAAAAAATCCGTTAAACAGTTTCAAAATGGCAGTTCATTTTTTTAAAAAGAATCGCATTTCATCCCACAATTTTCTGAAAATATGATTTCACCACTGTAATCAAACCTGCATTAATCAGTGAATGATCAATGTTCACTGTAATGTATTCAATAAAGTTTAATATAAACAAAATTATTGTTGGAAATTTGCGTTAATTGCGTCAGCGAGGCAGCTGTGGGCAGCGTTATTTCTTTTAAAATGAGCCGCCTCGGTGGCCTATTGGGCCTATAGCGTACTGGGATTTCACCCCGAGGATCCGGTTTCGATTCCTGGCCAGGGCTTGTCATTTTCATACGCTATAGCCCAAGTGTGCACACAATAGTCGGACGTTAAACACCAAACAAATCTTTTAAAATGATACACAAATAATGTGAATGAGTTGGAGTTACCTTTCTGCAGACTGTTGACTACCTTCTCTGTTCTGGCCGAGGACCTGCACTTTAGATGTGGAGTAAGCCTTGCCCATACAGTTAGTAGCTTCACAAGTGTAAGTCCCCAGAGACGTTAGATCTTGAGGATTTGCACTTAGAGCAAACACGTCGCCCGCCTTAATTTCCTGGTTATCCTTAAACCAACGCAAAGGTCGGAGTCGGTACTCCTACTACTTTACACTCCAGTGATACTGTTCCTTGTTCTGTTAGAAGTGCTACCAGTTCTTCGACGAAAAATGGTTTCTTATAAGCCTTAGGAACTGTGAAGGAACAAATTATCAATTAATGTAGCACGCTTAAATTAACAACATAAATTGAAAAAGAAAGATATTTTAAATTTAATACCAGTCCCTTAAACATTAATGTGACATCTTTAAGGTTCTGTAGTACCAAAAGGTTTTGTTGTGGCATTGCAAAATTTCTTTTGCTCTTCTTAAGCTATGGATAAGGTGTAAGTTTGAACGAGTTTAAATTGTATTGTATTAACCTACTTGAATTAACTACAAACATGATAATAGCAGGATAACATCTAAAACAAGTCAAAATTAATAGGCTTACAAACTAAGGAATACACCAGGGACTAAGGAGATTTTCAAGACTTATTTGAAACATATTGCTATTAGAAATGGATACAGATCATCTATCATCGACAAACCGTATAATAAAAACATGTAAATAAAAATTACAACAAAAGAAAATTTTTTTTTTAATTTTTAACTTTTATTAACTAAAGACAATCTGGGCAAAATTGATATTAGCTGAATAGCTTAAAAAAAATTAGTAACTATAGACTTTAAGTGAATTTAATTAATTTAATTGAAAATAATGGGAATATTTTGCTTCAAAAAAGTTAAGTGGTAAGGGACTTCGCGCCTTCGAAGTGAATACTTGTTAAATGACCCTGTTTACACTGATACCTGGAATCGATTTTTAATGAGATTAATGACGTGTACTTCCCCTCGTTTGTAATTTTTTGTTAAGTAACTATCAATTCGATTTTACTGCACTACAAGTTCCGGGTCTAAGGAGCCTCGCAAAAAAAATTGTAGGCCTAAACAAATTATCAGGATCGATTTCCAAACAAATTTGAAAATCTCATCTGTCTCTCTGTCTGTATGTATGTTTGTATGTATGTGTCACAACATTTGTATGCACGATTACAAGAGAAAGGATCAGTCGATTGACTTAAAATTTACAACACTAAACTAAAACTGCTTGGAAGAGAATTCTATTATTTTAATATTGTTACTTAAAAAAAGCGGGGGCTAGTGGAAAATCATAGGGGTGTAAAAACTTGTAAATGAGGATTGAGTAGCAGTTATTTAGAACGGGGTAGCACTGTAGCAGGCTTAAGAGAAATTTTGCGCTGAATCCGAATATACTTTTAGAATTGAAAAACTAAGGGATTTTTAAGCTACGTTCTTGTAATAAACATATTTAAAAACAAATGCTTCTAGAAAATAAATTACTCTACAAACAAATCTATTTGTCATAAAATATTTTGTTATACAAATAGATAGTAAAACATTTTTGACATCTCTTGTTAATTACTGTGAACATATTAAGTTAAATATGTAATTTTACAGTAAAATAATTGTGACTTTAACAGTAAAATAACAATCACAATTTATAACTGTCTTAAACAATACAAATTTAACTTTAAACAAAAAAACAGTTTTTTAGCAGTTATTTTTGGCAATGCTGTTTTTCAAGTCTGATTTATGTTATTTAAGAAATGAATGAAAATGAAAGTTAAAAATAAATTGTAACGTGAATTCAGAAAATTAAAACTGGCCAGCCTCCAACTGCCTCTGAGGTCTAGGCTGTTACGAAGATCTCCAGTGACAGTAAGGTCGGCAAGAATAAAAGATGGCTCGGTTTAAATTTAAATCCAACATGTTTGGCATGACTACTTATAGTGGGTGTTATCAGGAATGCAGCCGAGTTATAAACTGGACGAAGACAAATGTTTTATTGTTTTATATTTCTAACAGCAGTACTGTCACAACTGCCGATATCATTAAATTTAAGTTTGCAGATATCGGCCACTTCTGTTGACCACTTCAACACTGCAATGAAAGACAAAGCAGTTATTCCACAACACATAACACGAGATAAAAGAATTCACTAGTCTCAGTAAGCTTCCACATGAACGGCTCACTATCTATTTATGACGGTCAACTCACGACCTTGAGTTCTGTAGTACCAAAAGGTTTTGTTGTGCCATTGCAAAATATCTTTTGCGCTTCTTAAGCTATGGATAAGTTGTAATTTTGAACGAGTTTAAATTGTATTGTATTAACCTACTTGAATTTACTACAAACATGATAATAGCAGGATAACATCTAAAACAAGTCTTAAAATTAATAGGCCTACAAACTAAGGAATATACCAGCGACCAAGGAGATTTTCAAGACTTATTTAAAACATATTGCTATTAGTAAAGAGTTGCTATTGAGTTCAGAGACAGCAAACAGACCACACATATCGATATCTGGCCATCGAAGTAATAGCTTCAATTGTAATTCTCTAGCAATCGACAATAATATCTAAATCCGTATTGTTTTTATATTACTTGCTATTCTAATACTTTGTTTCTGTACTTATATTTACCTAAAACATTCAACTGACAGGAACTAACAGAACTCCCCTCCGAGTTATGGGCGCGGCAACTCCATCTCCCTGCGTCATCCAATGTGACTGGCGCAACGTCCACGCAGAAGAAACTTCCTTCGTGCAACAAGTGGAACCTCTCGTTCTCTTCCACAGCTCGGCCATCTCGATCCCAGCTCACCTGCACGACATGCAACGTATGTTATTAAAGTCACTTAAAAGGAAAAAATCTTACATTTTTATATACTTCCATTTTCAAAATTGCTTGTGGTCGACAATTATTCATATTAGTTGTAGTAATAATTGTTAAAAATTACAGATTTTTTAAATACACTTTATTTTGATGCCAGAAGGCCGACTAAACGATCTCCATGGATTGGTGGGCTAAGTTGGACACTGGTAGCAAGCTGCACGAGACAGTGACAGTACGTGGTGACGATCGACTGAAGCAGGTAAGAAGGCTTACTTAAGATACTACTTTTACTTTTAGCACAGCGAGAAGTAAGTATTTCTTTGCAATATTTCACAGATACAAAGAAAATATTTCATTAACATTTTTAATGTTATTGCCAAATTTTGTATTGTAGAAAAATTAGCTTTTGGAGCAACCATCATGGTGAGACTCAAACCAGTGACCTTAAAATTTCAGGACCCTTACCATTTCAATATTATTTCCAATATAAATTCACTAAGAAAAATTATAACTTAAGATTTCTAAATGAGGCAATCCTTATCAATAACTTGCCTTTTCAATTCTGACCTGAAGAAAGCGCTAACGTCGTCATAGCTCAAAGTTTGTTTAAATTCTTCTTCAGTCTGAACGCGATGACTGAACGCTGATGTTTTTTTCGTCTCCGTTTTAACAGATTTTTAACAAAAACAGTAGATAAATCTACAGCTGTGTCTTCAATTATTTCTGCTCTGATCTGCAAGCTCGTATCCTGTAATGCAACGAACCATCCCCGAAGAAGTTGTAACTAAGATGGTTTGGAGAACATTCCACACGAAGGAGACGAGCTACATAAGAATAGACAGTTCACGATCAATAAAATAATCCACTGTAGATTGGAGAAGCCGTCGTATTTTGCATCCATTATACATGAATGACAAAATTTGATTTTGAGAAGTTAGGCCAATATTTTTAGACTTTTTTGCAAGTAGCTGTACAAATTAGATTTTTAATGATCCCTAAAAAGTGATCTGGAGATCAAGATCGACGTTTATTTCAAGATCCCGTTTTGTGCGTTTTACCATGATTCAATGGAAATTTGCTAGAAAATGCTAATGTACTAACAGTGATAACATAAAACATTCAATTCTTCAATACGGTTAAATTTAACGTGATTTGTTCGAGAGTTTACATTGATTTGAATAAAATTACGCTTGTCCAATATTCGTGTAAAAAATATTTAATATAAATCAAAATTCAACTTGGGTTAATTTAAGGAAGGCATCTTAAGAAATCAACCTAAAAATAAAAGTTGTCAAGGGACGTAAAATTTCTGATAATACTTGCTTTCTCTACCGAAGAACGTCACTTCTGAGAATCCAAAAGTGCAGGTTGAGGTCATAAGATTGAAGACTTACAAAAAACATTTTACTAAAGAGTGGATAGCCGAGCGAGATATTTTTATTAGCGTTCCAGTAGATTTGTTTGGAGCATTAAGCCGCTATGAAGCCGCAGTTATTTTTGGACGGCGCTTACTTATCTCTGCCGCTGATCTTCGTATTAAAACAGTGGGACAACTTTTATGAACTGAAATATTCTAATGTAACACAATAAACAAATGTTGCTCGGAACATCAACAACACGTATTTGTAGGAAACTAAAGATTGCAGACAGTAAACTAGAAACTGATAATTATGGAAAGAAAAATTCTCAAAATTACTTTGATATTTTTGTTCAAATTTTAATTAACATGAGCCAATGAACAAAATTACAAATACCCCAATTATGGTTTACAGAACATATAGTTTTTTTCTGATTTTTTAAACGTAACTTAAAATTGTGAACACTGATGTGAGTTATTAATAATTAAGTGTTTGGTATTTTGTTATGGTGTATGGTGTAAGGTATTTTTAGAACGCTCATTTCATGCATTAACGCAACTGTCTTGCTGACTCCGTAAAAGCGAATTTTCAAAGTATTATTCTTTATCTTACCCCTTTTGAAATTCTGATTTCACAATCATAATCAGCAATAAAATGTGTATATATTAGTATTTTAAACTTTCAAATTACATTGAAAATACAAAGTGAACCTTGACCGTCAAATAGTTCAATATTTTCAAAAAAAAATTTTGATTTATACAATTTTTAACGCTGATTACGATGGTGAATTTGGATTTTCAAAAACATATAAACTAAACTGTTGAACAAATTTTTCTAGTCAACGAATAGCTTGTCGAATCTATAATCATAATCGATTTTTGTACTAAGTTTAAATCAAATCGGACTAAAATTACGAAAATGAGCGTGCTAAAACACATATATACGCGCGCGCGCACACACTCGGATCCCATTTTAAGGTTCCTGGTTTGGATATTATAATGGCTGCTCCAATAGCTCATTTTCCAATGCAAATTCGCTAAAAAGAAGAAATAACTACTGCAGCTCTATGTTCTTAATGTATAGGCGCTGACAATCTCGCTTGAATAGTATAGGACTTACTTGTTGCATTGTGTGTATTAAAAAAACATATTTTTTTATGCCACATTCAAAAAAAGTTTAGTTTATAGCTTTTATTAAGAAAATGCTCTAAGAACCATTCAAATTGAATAAAATATTGTTTACACATTGCACGTGTTACACGAATGAGCAAAGAAAAATAACCCAATAGCTATCACAACAGCTGTGTTTACGCAATGACTTATTTCAGTAAGAACTTGAAGCTAACCTATATATTGCAATGGAGGCAGTAATTGAATAGTTGAAAAGGATGTATGAATAATTATTCATTCTGTTGTTGAAAAACTAGAAGTAAGTTTATTAATATCTAAGAGAGCTGTCAGTAATTTCAGTAGGCCTATTCTAGTGGAGGCAGATAATTGAAAACAAAGCATCTACTGTGAAGGAATTTGGCTTGTCCACGTTCTCAGGGATCGTCGCTAGACATATGTATTTAGTGGGCCCAGACGTCGAGCATGTAGAACGGAATAACACACTTCGTGCAAGAAGCACAAGAAAAGGATTCATCAATGACTGGTTGCCATCCTCATTTTATAAAGAGTGGATAAAATAAAATATTCGGCACACACAGCTGACGTAATAGAAACGAATTCCCAAAAGTATTTTTTATCTTCTCTTCCTAAAATTCTGATTTCATTCTCATAATTAGAATTAAAATCTCCATATATTGTGATTTTAAAATTTCAAATTAAATTGAAAATGAGCCCTGACCGCCGTCAAAACATTTTTTAAATCAACGTTGTTTGAAAATTCAAAATGCCAATTTAAGCAGTTTTCAACGCTGGGTGAAAACCGATTTTCAAGAAATTTAATAAAAAAAGTTATGAATTTCTAAAGATTAAAAGTGTCCGCCATGTTGAAACTGTTGAACGAATTTCGCTGGTTAAAGAACTTGTCCCAGGTATTTCCGTAATCGATTTTTGTGACAAGTTTGAATCAAATTTGACCAAAATTGTGAACGTTAACGCGGTAACACACACATACAAAAATTAACGACCCCTAAAAAAGTGATCTACATGTTAGGATCGGTACTCATTTCAAAATCCCGGTCGCACCACGATTGCTCAAATATTTCAATCTTTGCAATAGAAATTAGCTACAAACAAAAGGATAATTGTAAAATGTGCGCACAGAATGAACTTAAAATTGTGCTGACACAAAGTAAAATAGTGACCAGGTGAATACAGTCGCTGTGCGGTGACGTCGCTTCTATGACTAGAGTGGATATTTTCAGATCTTTGTTAACCCTGGCAACAACCCCACAGCTGGTCCTGTCCTGTCTTAATCATCTGCAATTCGTTTGTCTGTTGAGCTTGTGTTCTGATAGCTCATCGAACATAAACAATGAGTTAATACGGTAAACCAAAACACTAAATATTAAGCGATGGGATAAACATACAATTAGAATCATTTGATTATAAAATAAACGCGGCACGCAACTGTCTCGCTAACGTAACAGAAACTGTTTTCCAACAACAACATTTTACACAAATTCGATTCTTACCACCACAAATCACCATACAAATGTGAATACATAGCATTTTAAATTACATTGGAAATAGAAAATTAATTCCGACGCGTTTCATTTTCGTACTTTAAATGGAATTTGAAAATGCATAACGCAAATTTATTATAATTTTAACGTTAAGTACGACGGCGAAATCAGATTTTCACAAGTATGTACGATACAACAGTTACGGGTTTTGAAAAATGTAAAATTGCCACGATTTTGGCTCTGTAAAAATGGCATTTTTTTGGTAGCGAACTTGTACAATCTTAGTAAATTTTTGTGCCAATTTTCATACATTGGTCAGAAATTGTGAACGGTAGACTACTACACACACACACACACACACACACACACACACACACACACACACACACACACACACACACATCAATATATAACAAAATCAATATATAAAAAAAAATGTAATACTCTCTCTCTCTCTCTCTCTCTCTCTCTCTCTATCTATATATATATATATATATATATATATATATATATATATATATATATATATATATATATATATATTTTATTATATATACATAGATATTATGTATTATATATATGTATATATATGTAATAATAATAATGTGTGTGTGTGTGTGTGTGTGTGTGTGTGTGTGTGTGTGTGTGTGTGTGTGTGTGTGTGTGTGTGTGTGTGTGTGTGTGTGTGTGTGTGTGTGTGTGTGTGTGTGTGTGTGTGTGTGTGTGATAACCGATTCTAGAAAAAGCTTGAGCAAAATTCGTTCAACAGTTACAAAATGATGGCTTTTATAAATTCTTTCAAAATTCATAACTTCTTTATCTTAAAATTTTTATTTAAATAAGTTTAAGACAAAATATATAAATTTTAATGTGACACTTCAAAAAGTGATATACAGTTCGACCTGGATAGAAGCTCATTTTAAGGACTCGGGTCTGGTTTTTACCATGATGGACGTTCATTTTTCGGTGGAAATCCGCAAATAATCGAGGCACACAACTATTTGAAGATTTGAGCCAGGTAAATTTATAAAAAATAATAACAATACAACAATTTTTTTCCTTTTTAAACTCCTTTATCTCCGACCTGCACAAGTACATTTAGCTTCTTACGTTACTGTAGGGACGCCAGATACAGCCCGTAAAGTCCACAAGGCTAGGCAACTATCACAACTTAAACTGCAGTGATAGTTAAACCTTAACCTCTCGCGGGTGTATCTTAAACAGTTTGAAATTACTAAGTGTTTAGACAATGGCAGCTTACTAATTCTGCCGAACACGTCAATTTTTTGAAAGACTTGCTGTTAAAGCAAGTCACAAATAAGGAATGTTTTTCGGTTATGGGCTGATAACCAATTTCAAAAAATTTTTTTTTTCACTTTTGTGAAAATAAGTTTTCACGATATTCAGCTTTATAAATCTATAGAAAAAAAACTAAATAAAAATAACTCTGTAGAAAAAGCATCACAATGAAAACATGGAATTGAACCCAGACCTCCGTTAATTTAATTACCGGTGGAATTTACCTTTTCATAAAAAAGCTACTTCAAATTTTAACATTGCTTGCGATGGTAAAATCATATTTTCAAAATAGTGTAATGTGTAAAGTGTTGTTAGTAAATTTCCATTGAAAATGTGTAGGCCTAAGAGTTAATGGCGAATTTTCATTGAAAATTGGTAAAGGAGTTATTAGCAAATTTCCATTGAAAATGTCTAAAAAATTTAACGAAATTCCATTGAAAAAATTAGCTATTGAAGCAGCAATCATGGTAAGAACCGGGACCTTGATATTAGCGCCGATCTGACCTCTAGATCACTTTTTGAGGAGGTGAGGAGGTTGTTAATTATATATAAGCGCTAGTGCGAGTGTGTGTGTGTGTTAGCAAACTCACGTTCACAATTTTGTTCCGATGTCATTCAAACTTGGTACACAAACAGATTTTGGTAATAGCTTGGATAAGTTCATTAACTACGGGAAAAATTCATTCCAACAGTTTCAAAGTGCCAGCCGTTTCAAATATTTAAAAAACCATTACTTTGTTGTCTTGATATTTTTTTAATGAATTTACTATCGTAATTATCGTTAAAAACTGCTTAATTTTGCATTCTAAATTTCGAAAATCTAATGAAATTAGAAATTTAATTTGACGTTGGCCAGGATTTTTTAGTAGGCCTATTTTCAGTGCAATTTACAAGTTTAAAACGTTAATACTTTTCTTTATTCTGACCAATTTATCAACATTGACTAAACATTACAATACGAGGTTTGTCCCATAAATACGCAAACTGGTCGAATATGGTGGCCATTACGGAGAGTTAAGCCACGCTCACTGGCCTCACGTGTTGTCTGGGACCCAATGAGCCGTCAGTGCTTGGCAGAACGTTACGCTGTGCGGATCTTGCGAGTAGAGTTATTTTTAGTTTTGCATTATTTTTTTGTTCGTCGATATGGAAATTGACCAATTCACTGAACAACGAATTAACATCAAGTTTTTGGTAAAGCTTGGTAAAAATTACCAAGAAATTGCTGAAATGTTGAGAGTTGTTTATGGTGATAATGCTATGAAGAAAACAGCCATTTTCAAGTGGATTAAGCGCTTTAAAGAAGGTCGAGAAGACGCCACGGATGATGCAAGAATTGGACGACCTTCAACCTCTTGTGTGCATGAAAACATTGATCGTGTGCGGCGTCTTGTCCTTACTGATCGCCGAAAAACTGTCCGAATGATAGCTGAAGAACTAAATTTAGGAAAATCAACAGTGCACACAATCTTAACCGAGCATTTGGGCTTAAGAAAGGTTTGTGCGAAAATCGTGCCAAAACTGCTGACTCCGCATCAAAAGTTGAGAAGAGTCGAATGTGTTACTGACTGGAAAAATTCCATGGAAAATGATGTTGGATTCTTAAATAGGGTTATCACTGGTGATGAATCGTGGTTTTTCGAGTATGACCCCGAATCGAAATCGCAAAGCATGGAGTGGAAAGCAACAGGTGAAGCTCGAACAAAAAATCAAGGAAAAGCCGATCAAAAATCAAAGTCATGCTCCTGGTTTTCTTTGATATCAAAGGTGTTGTTCATCATGAATTCCTTCCTGAGGAAAAAACGGTAAATTCTGAGTTCTACCTTAACGTTCTCAAGCGTTTGAGAGATCGAGTGCGTCGTGTGCGACCACACTTGACTCAAAACGATGGATGGATTCTTCATCAAGACAATGCACCCGCACATTCGGCTTTGATTGTTCGCCAGTTTCTGGCTAAAAATTCAATCACTATTCTTGATCATCACCGGACCTCGCCCCCTGCGACTTTTTTCTATTCCCTAAATGCAAAAATGTGATGAGGGGACAGCATTGGGAAGATGTGAACACAATAAAACAAGAAACGATGAGGAGACTGAAAAGCCAGACTTCCGAGGACTTCCAAGGGTGCTTTGAAGAGTGGAAAAGGAGATGGGATAAGTGCATAGCAGTGAATGGAGAGTATTTTGAAGGGGACAAAATCAATGTAGATGAAATTTTGTAAAATAAAGTTTTTATGACCTTAGTTCGCGTATTTATTGGACAACCTCGTAAGTTAGTCATCATTACAATAATTCAGATTTTACAAAATTTTATTTTCAGTCTCCATATAAGTTATCAAGGTGCTTTGTTCTGAAAAGACTCAATGATTATAATGTTCGTGTCACTTGCACTTCCACAATGTTGTACGCCATATATCCAAACAGGTCTTAACACTTGTTTATATATTAATAATTTATTATGACTGACAGTTCAGATCTGCTATTGTGTCTTATTGTGATGTCCACTCTGAAAGCTTATTTTCAAGGGAAATCCGCCATTAACTCCAATGAAACCTGTAACTGCTGAACATTGTTTCAAAGAAAATAACAAAACTCTTATCGTATTTTTGCCGTAAAAGTTATTTTTATTTAAATATATAACGTAAAATAACGTAGGGTATGACGTAAACTTTAAAAGTAGTACTCACATTAAAACGTAGGGTATGATAAAAATGAAAGCAAGAAACATATAATCTGTCATGTATAATTACTCTAAGCATTCCGATCAGTTTTATACCAAAAATAAGGACCTGCGTTATTTAAAATACATACATCGGTTATTTACAAGTTCATCAGAATACCAGGAACCTCTCACGCCTCATAATTTTCCATTTGAAGACCTTACAATAAAATAAAACCGATAAAAGGTCTGTAAACAAAATTCCAGGAGCAGTATAAAGTGAAAGAGTACAGCACAATGTAGGCATAGGTGACAGAAATAAACAATTTTGTGTGTATCAAAACAGATATTTGGTAAAAAAACATTGATAGAAGTAATATTTAAATTATTACTGTATCCAAGTCTTAAATAGTTATTGACAGGATCAGTTTTGAAAGTAGAATTGGTAAGGCAATCTAGGCCAGTTCTAATAGCCTATATTATTAAATAAAAGACTCTGCTTTTAATAAACAGTAAATACTGTAGCCTAATTTGGATGTGTAATGTAAAATTTACAGAAGGTTTCATTTGTAAATATTTCATTAAAGTACAATGTTAGTATTCAGTCATTAGTTTTATTGGTTATAGTTTTAAACACGGTATATAGATACACGGTGGGTGTGCGCAGTAGACTACCGCGCGCGTGACGTCACTGAATCTTCACTGCTACATTCTGTAATTTCCCGTTTAACAATGCGGTGTTCTGTAAATGTAGTTGGAGATTCGGTGTGTTTATGTGAGTGTTTGTTTTAAGTAAAAGGTCTTTTTTGTGTAAATAAAAGGTGATAATTGTGTTTTGTGGTCGAGGTTTAATAAGTGTAAGGAAAGATTTAATTAGCCTATGTTTTGAATCCTAAAAAATACATAATTTGTTTTGTTTGCTGTTGTATAATTGTGTGTGCATAACAATGCCTAATTGCGCTATTGCCAATTGCTATAATAGTGATAAGAATTATAAAGGGAAAGGAATTACATTTCACAGAATTCCAAAAGACAAAGGCCTGAGAAAAGCGTGGGTTCATGCGTGTAAACGAGCAGATCATTTTAATTTTGATAATGTTAAAGTCTGTTCACTTCATTTTAATGACGATGATTTCGAAAGGGATTTTAAATCCGAATTACTAAATACGAAACCTAAAAAACAGCTGAAATCCGGTGTCATTCCACGTTTTAACATTCCCACCATTGAAAATAAATGTATCAATTCTGAACGAGCTGCAAGGATTAAAAAACGTGAAAAAACAAGAAACATTAAAAAAACTTATTGACGAGTCCGATGGAAATCTACCAGGTAAATCACCTATAAATGGAAATGATGTTGGTGCAATTGTAACGTGTAATTCTGTAAATGAAACCCACCCTTCCGTAGTCAGTAATTTTAATACAAATATCGTTGTAAATAATGCCTCTGTAGAGGAAATGAAATGTTTAAGAAATAAAAATTTACTTTTGAAGGAACAAATTCAACTTGCATTACAAGAACTGGCCTCGGTTAAAAATAAAAATGTGGCTTTACAAAGCAATGTTACTAATTTTAAGAATATTTTTTCTGATAATATGTGTTGAAACATAAGTTCTAAGAAATACGTTTGTTTTATTTTACTGTTTGCGTAATAGGCATACGCCTATTTGCTATTTAATTTTTTGTTAATTTTTTATTTGAGATGTGCGTTTTCACAGTCAACCACATAATTATCACGGAAAATCTGCAGATACGTAATTCATAGTGTGATGTGCTTTTAACTTTCAAACAAAAAATAACCTGGAATTTTTCAAGCTATGGATCTATAATTTACTTTACTTTAATATTATGTAATATTGTATCAAAGAAAAAGTTTCCGTTTTGACAATGAGCGAATTCAGTAAGTAAAGTAATTAACAGCGTTATTAATGTTAGATATAAGGAATTATTATTGTAATTACTATAATACAGTTACTAACACTAACATTACAAACTGTTTTCTACTGAACACTACGTCTGAGCTAGATTCGATGACGTACTTCAGCCGGCAAGTGGTGGGGGGGACATGCGCGTGGCCCCTACCGTGTATCTATATACCGTGGTTTTAAATACAAAAGTAGAACAATATAAGGTTTATTGTATTAAACAACTTAAATATAGTGAATGATATTGCTTTAAAATAAATTGCTATACATTGTTGTGCATTATTCGTCTTTTTTTAATTAACTGCGAAAGGTCGAACGGGCCCAGTAGTTACATTTAATGAAATAAAGAATGGTCTTGTTATCCTGATACTTTTCATTGTACATTTCTAGATAATTAACCTCACAAGATTTATAATTTTCTAAAATATTTTGTACGAAAGCGTAGACTGTGTTTTTATATTTTACCTTTATCTGAGTCGGACTTCGTATTTCCACTAAAAACCTCGTCCTAGTTCCGACTTTGACTGCAAGGTCATTGAGCCTGCGCAGAAACGCAGGCACTCCTCCGGGTCTGGCTTGGACATCGAGCGTGACATCTCCGGTAGCCTCTCCTCCGACATTCCTTGCAGAAAAACTGTACGTTCCTCCGTCGTCCACACCTGCATTGCGGACTGTCAACGTGACCGCGCCTTTGGACGTTGAACTGAAATATCTTTCTCCCACGAGCTGTTGGTCTCCTTTCGTCCTGAAACAGAAATATGGCAGGCTGATTAGCTTTTCGAACCAATTAATAAGTAGAAAATATCATTGCATGTGTGAGTGCGCGTGCAAGCGTGTATGTTGCAGCGCTCAAGCATTTGCAAATTTGAGCCGATTTTATTTTAAAACAGCACGAAAGCCAATGTTATCATATCTTAGACAAATTCGTTGCCCAGTAAAATCATTTCATCTTTTTTAAAATGGTTTCTACTGAAATCTTCAAATAAACTTAATCTTTTCATGCTAACTATTTTTTTTTATCTTATCGTTTTAATCACCTTTGATTGAAAACAAGAGAATTCTCTGACCGCTGTCCGGTAATTTGAAAATTTAAAATACTAAATCACGCAGATTTCAATGCTGATTACGATGACGAAATCAGACGTTAAAAAAATTTAAGGTAAAAATTATGTATTTCACAGCTGTTAGTGATTTTTTCATTGCAAAATACGAGTATGTATTCAAACGTTTTGCCAGTCTATAAATATTTTGAAATTTGATTTATAAAATCAGCTGATTTCTACTAAATCTGTTTCGTTTAAATTGAACATAATCGCGTAATTTATAAAACGAATTGAAAATTATCGTTTTTAAAAAATAAAAGTTAGTAATGCAAAACAAAACACCTAAGTAACTAATTTGAAGCCGTTATTTAAAACTTTATAATTAAGACAAAATTATCCAATAACAATAATTTTGGTCCTGTAAATATGCCAAAAATCCACTACGAACAACATGTTGCCCCACTGAGTATGAAAGTTATCGGTACTGATGCCAAAAAAATGTCAAGACTGTTGTAAGAAAATGTACGAATTGGCAAAGAGGTTATAAAAATTTCAGCTAAACATTTTAAGTCAACGTTATTTGGCATTCGTGAAATATGCGTGCATTTTATTAACCAATGAATTGGACAACGCAGTTAAATCAGAAGATTTAACAAAATATTTAGGCATACGCCAAAAGAATTCAGACGTGCTTCGAAATTTCCTTGCTGTTTCAACTGTTTCGTAATCTTAATTTAATTATTTTTATGCAGTGTGATATATCTTCTTAAATAACTTACATAGACGTTGATTGTTTATGGTTTTTAGGACTTATGGCCCTTGGAACCACGATTAAAGCTCTTATTGTTCAACTTCATATTCTAGTCCAATAGAACCTTTTCAACTACAACAATTTCCGCCAATGTTAAATTGGTTAACGGCGGTTAACGCTGACCGTAATATTTGTTGCTAAACCAATTTTATTGGAAATTCTATTTTTTTCGTAAAAGGACAAAAATTATGATGCAACAAGTCGTTCAGCCGGTAACAAGAAATAGCAAGGAAGTACACTCGTTAACGTTAAAACCAGTGGCAGCCATCTTGAAACTGAAATAAATTAAAAAATCTTACATAGACGTCGTTCGGGCTTTATACAAGTTACCTACCTTCATACCAAATTTCAATGCGTTTGACCAGAACTGCATACACAAACAAACATACAAATAACAACACGGACCAAGTGCAGAACGGTCAAGTTAATGCAAAGTCCTCGCTTCGCTCGGTCAATCAATTACCAGTAGTTCAAAGAACAGTAAACCTCGCAGTAAATACATAATTAATTTTTACCACCGTTTCTCAACAGCGCTCGTAACCTTTTTTGCCAATTTAACCGGTAACCCTTATATTCGTAAAAAATATTACTGAACCAACTTTAATGAAACATTTAATGCTCTTTCTACATGAAACGGTAAAAATTGTGATATCTCAAGTTGTTCAGGAATTAACAAGCCACTAAACTCGTTATCGTTAAATCAATGACCGCCATCTTGAAACGGAAGGGAATAGAGAACATCTTACACAAATGTCATGTGGACTTTATTCAAGGTATCTTCGTACCATATTTTAAAAAAAATGGTCAATGTGTACATTTGGCTACAATTACATACGCTCGTTATCGTTAAATCAAAGGCCGCCATCTTGAAACGGAAGGGAATAGAGAACATCTTACACAAACGTCATTTGGACTTTATTCAAGGTATCTTTGTACCACATTTTTTTTTTTAATGGTCAATGCGTACATTTGGCTACAATTACATATGCTCGTTATCGTTAAATCAAAGGCCGCCATCTTGAAACGGAAGGGAATAGAGAACATCTTACACAAACGTCATGTGGACTTTATTCAAGGTATCTTCGTACCACATTTTAAAAAAAATGTTCAATGCGTACATTTGGCTACAATTACATACACTCGTTATCGTTAAATCAAAGGCCGCCATCTTGAAACGGAAGGGAATAGAGAACATCTTACACAAACGTCATGTGGACTTTATTCAAGGTATCTTCGTACCACATTTTTAAAAAAATGGTCAATGTGTACATTTGGCTACAATTACATACGCTCGTTATCGTTAAATCAAAGGCCGCCATCTTGAAACGGAAGGGAATAGAGAACATCTTACAGAAACGTCATGTGGACTTTATTCAAGGTATCTTCGTACCACATTTTAAAAAAAATGTTCAATGCGTACATTTGGCTACAATTACATACGCTCGTTATCGTTAAATCAAAGGCCGCCATCTTGAAACGGAAGGGAATTGAGAACATCTTACACAAACGTCATGTGGACTTTATTCAAGGTATCTTCGTACCACATTTTAAAAAAAATGGTCAATGTGTACATTTGGCTACAATTACATACGCTCGTTATCGTTAAATCAAAGGCCGCCATCTTGAAACGAAAGGGAATAGAGAACATCTTACACAAACGTCATGTGGACTTTATTCAAGGTATCTTCGTACCACATTTTAAAAAAAATGGTCAATGTGTACATTTGGCTACAATTACATACGCTCGTTATCGTTAAATCAAAGGCCGCCATCTTGAAACGGAAGGGAATAGAGAACATCTTACACAAACGTCATGTGGACTTTATTCAAGGTATCTTCGTACCACATTTTAAAAAAAATGGTCAATGTGTACATTTGGCTACAATTACATACGCTCGTTATCGTTAAATCAAAGGCCGCCATCTTGAAACGGAAGGGAATAGAGAACATCTTACAGAAACGTCATGTGGACTTTATTCAAGGTATCTTCGTACCACATTTTAAAAAAAATGTTCAATGCGTACATTTGGCTACAATTACATACGCTCGTTATCGTTAAATCAAAGGCCGCCATCTTGAAACGGAAGGGAATTGAGAACATCTTACACAAACGTCATGTGGACTTTATTCAAGGTATCTTCGTACCACATTTTAAAAAAAATGGTCAATGTGTACATTTGGCTACAATTACATACGCTCGTTATCGTTAAATCAAAGGCCGCCATCTTGAAACGAAAGGGAATAGAGAACATCTTACACAAACGTCATGTGGACTTTATTCAAGGTATCTTCGTACCACATTTTAAAAAAAATGGTCAATGTGTACATTTGGCTACAATTACATACGCTCGTTATCGTTAAATCAAAGGCCGCCATCTTGAAACGGAAGGGAATTGAGAACATCTTACAGAAACGTCATTTGGACTTTATTCAAGGTATCTTCGTACCACATTTTTTAAAAAATGGTCAATGCTTACATTTGGCTACAATTATATACACATGTTATCGTTAAATCAAAGGCCGCCATCTTGAAACGGTAGTGAAAGGGAAAATACCTTATCCATACGACTTTTTACAAGGTACAAGGTTCAACGGCGAACGGTCAAGTTGAAACAGAGTCCTCGCTTGGCTCAGTCAATTATCATTATCATGCTAAAACACCTGCTTATTAGATTTTCATTGGACAATAAACTACTTTAACGGCCATCGTGGTACCACTCAAAACTGAGATTGAGTGTGAGTTAGCAATCAAGCGATCAAAGTTTTGGTTTTATTTGTTACAAACTTTGCACAAAAGCCAATTTTGGTAATAAACTTGGATAAGTTGCCCCCAAAAATTTGTTGTTACCGTTTCAAAGTGATGTCCATTACAAATCATTAAAAA
The DNA here is from genome assembly GCA_022606455.1 of Callitettix versicolor. Lineage (NCBI taxonomy): Eukaryota > Metazoa > Arthropoda > Insecta > Hemiptera > Cercopidae > Callitettix > Callitettix versicolor. The sequence continues at coordinate 36,063,682 of CM040183.1, read as the reverse complement.
ACACAAATTTTTATTATTGTAACATAGCCACCGGACCATATATTCAAATAAATATGATTATGACCTATTCTTCCCGTCAATGGTCTATCCACTCACCTCATAAAGGCTACCGCGGTTCGAAACTCTATCGTTTCATCTTCAGGCCGTTATACAAAATGTTAAATTCCTTTGTCGAGGTCGTCACAAAGTCAAGCAAAACATTAAAACATTCATCATAAACACTGAGCACAATTACACGTTTAAAATATTCACCATGAAATTCGGCTTTGCCAAGCTACACACGCGACTCGTACGTAGTTACATTCCGGACTGCAAATTTTTAGTTTATATTTTTTTGAAAATCTTTTTTATTATTGTAATCAGTACTTGTAACATTTTCAAATTTTACTATAAATTCAAACAAATCCATCAGACGGCATTGAGGCCTCATTTTCTTTTATACTTTTACTGTAATTTGAAAATTATAAACGCAAATTTATTGTTATATTAACGCTGATTACGACTGTGTAATTGTTTTTTTTTTTTTTAATTTGCAAGATAAAAAGTTACAGTGTTATAGATTGTACGGGTAAATTGGTTTGGGTGCGACATCTGTGTGTAGCAGATGTGTTGCCCCCCCGCTCGCCCGCTAGTCCTTCAGGAATTGTCAGACAGGTTGACGTAAGTAAGAAAAAAACATTACTCCAATTAATCTAAAGCTAGGTGGCAGCTGCCATGCTAAACGAGGCAGGCAGTGTCTAAAAGCACTTAGATGCAATCTGCTCTGATATAGAGTTTAGTATCACAACTTGCTACTGATACCGTCATTCGGTAATAGTAGGACAATGTTGTAACTGTTGGGCAAGACTAAAACAAATTAATTTATTCGTAAATGTTTTGGAAGTAAAAACATCTTTAGGCTGTGTGAAGAAGGAACTGAAATTCGCGCACCACGAATAACATGTAACGTAGCATCACGCTTAACGTAAACACATAATTAGTATTCTTTAAGTGAGTACTAATTCTGTCTGTAAGATAATTTTCTCAGAGACATTCATGACTTAGAAAACTTGCACCCCAAAAAAATGTTTTACCATATTTTTGAACAACACTATAAAAAAAGTTTTATACCAAGTTTTTTTTTGGGTCTGACAAATTTGAAGTTTCATGTGATTTAAGGGTTGAAAATGAAAATGTGTTAAATTAAGAATTTTTGGAGTGAAAACTTCTATGGTTGACAAAACATTTGCTTTCGCTTCATGCTTAATTTTGTAACGTACACCTTACAGCATATATATTTTGTTCCTTTGTATACGTAGACTACTTCTAAACAGCTGATTCGCACAACGGCTGTTGCTTCAATATCGTTTCAATTGAGGTTATGTTAATTGCTTTTGTTAATTTTAAAAATGTGAATTTACTAAATTTGTGTAGTTAAATTGTTTATTGAAAATGACCTATACCGATTTTTAATCCCGCAATCCAAAATATTATATTTATTATCATACTTAGGCTATTAAGCCCCTTCCTGCATGCATCTAAAATTTCATAAAAATAATTACATCATAACAGTGAAAAAGTACAGTCAAGCACGTCAAAAGTAGTAGTTACTTCTGTCGGCCAGTCTCGCGACTTTTTTGCATAATTTAATTATAAATAATTAAGATCAGATATTAAATAAAAATAATAATTTTACTTAAATTTGAAATTTGTAAAAACATTAAATTCAAAAAAATTTCTATATTGAATAGTTGTTTTTTTTAAACACGAGCATAAACGTTTTCACTTCTGTTAATAATATCCCAAGTGCCACACGTTTTTTTATTTTATTTAAGTACATAAATATTTTATCTTAAATTTTTAATTTCACGTATTTTAGTAAAAATTACCTATTCAACCCTCTTGCATTTTTTAATTAGGGGTATTAAAAAAATATTTATACTTTCTTATTGTTTTTTCTAAAATAATGTTAAATTAAACAGGTAAAACCCCATTTGGAAAATAAATACAAAATATGTTACGAATTTTGTACTTAAAATTTAAAAATGAAAAAAACGTTTTATTATATTGGCGAACACCATAAAAATTATACTACATTTAACTGAAAAATGTCTTAATTTTACTCTTATCTGAAGAGTTTTTTCTGGGTTGGAAATGAAGGAATATAAAATTTTCTGTTGGCCTCCAAAATCAGGACGATATATGTTTACATTTCATGCTAGTAGCACTTTTGGATGAGGCTGTGTATTTTGATATGTCGATGAATGTAATCGCTTCCATCATGTCAAACTATTTGTCGCCAGCAGCTGTAGAACAAACAGCACGGCTTTGCCCTTCGAAAAAATTATAATCATCTGAGATGCTGTAATGCATTACCATGGTTCTCTTTCTGTTTTTACATAGTTTTTAACAAATCGCTACAAAACGTCAGGTGTAATTTCCAGTTAAGTATTTAATATAATTCTAAATTTCAAAAGTCGGCTTCGAAGAGCTGTCTGACCTTCTTCCGTCTACCCACTCGCGCGCGCGCGCACACACATTTCCTTTTATTATTATAAATAATCTTAAAGTACAAAGAAGGTCCTAATGTGTTTGGTCACATCACCTGCTCTATAAATAGCTGGTAAGTAGAAGAATATTATTTGAATGAAGTAATGATTTTAAAAGTCCCAGAATATGGACACTGTCCAGACGTTTGGCATTTGAACCGATGCCAGGACACTAAGTGAATATTTTCTTTTAATTTTTTATTTCATGAACGAGCATTAACATACTTCACGTGCTTAATAGTTTCAACGTTCAGAATACTTACTATGAAGGAGGTTTTACCATATAAAGTCTTCGCTTCTTGGCTGTGTACGCCATCGTGAACAACAACTCAACACTGCTGTTTGTTTATTTGGTCTGTGTGTTTGTTTTCTATTTAAACGATGTTGATGCAATTCTTCATGTAGGTCTGGATTGCCTATATCTCTGGGACATTTTTTAAAATTTTGTGAACCAAAATATCGAAAATACTTTATGGATAAAAAAAATTACTATGATTATAATAATATTGGTTTTAGTTACACTAAAACTTTTATTTATTGACATTTGACTAAAACATTTTGACATTTGACTAAAACTTAAAGAAAATCATTGGTGCCCATTTTGAGAAAATCCGATGTTTTTCAATTTCTTTGTAAAAAAAAGTACTACGAATTTTTTTCTAGTCATTGGATAAAATTATTTATTACATTTTATGAAACATAATATTTTAAATGGTTTCAAAAGATTTTTGTCAAATATTTGCACTGCCGTCAAATTATATTTTTTTTAAATTCAACGGATCAGGATCGGCGCTCATTTCAAAGTCTTGCGCCTGAGTCTTACCACAATGCTGATCCAGTAGCTAATTTTCCAATGTAAATTCACTAATAAATCTTATCAAGAAAAAAGAAACCTTTGGAAGACGAATTACACCCTTTTCAAGTTGTTTTTTTCTGAATACCCTTTTTAATGTTTCCACAAAATGAATGTATCCTCAAAATTTGAAGTCGTTACATATTGTAACTGGCTATTAGTTGATCGAACAATCAGGACGTAGCATTTTACATACGAAATTTTAGTAACCCTCAAAAGCTAACCTAGAGGCCAGGATCGGCGCTCATTTCAAAGTCCTGGACTGGGTCTTACCATAATGCTGCTCCAGTAGCTAATTCCCCAATGTAAATTCACTAATAAATTTTATCAGGGAAAAAGAAACTTGCAGAGCAAATTTTACTCTTTACTAATCATTTTTCTAAATATCCTTTTCTAGTGTGCTTCCTCAAAATAAATGTACCTCTAAATTTTAAGTCTCTACTTATTGGAACAGGCTGTGCATTGATCAACCAGTCTGTCAGTCAGGACACAGCATTTTACATATGAAATTTTAAGGACCCTCAGAAAGTAACCTAGAGGTGAAGATCGACGCTCGTTTTTAAAGTCCCAATTGTAGGTTTTACCATAATGGAGACTCCATTGCCATATAAATTTATGAATTACGTTTAATTAAAAAATCAACAATTTAGTGATCATTTTTGTTAAACATTGTGTTTCTACAATGAAGTATTCTTGATACCATCATGTCTGATGTTTTATTAGTCTAGACGTAAACTTGTCTGGACCAACCCTATATAAATACTCTGCAGTGCATTAATAGTGCCAACATTAAACTTTTAAAGCAACAAACTTCAAAGCCACAGCCCAATGTCACTTCCCTGTAGCGTCTGTTGGGATGTGGCTGGAATTAAATGTTTATAAATAGATATCCAATGTTTTACCACAGTCTATACAATTAAATGGCGGCGCTTTCTCTATTTACGTACATTTCAAAAAAAATTATAATAGTGTGTGTGTGTGCGCGCGCGCGTGTGTGTGTTTGTTTTCTTAATACCCTCACTTTCGCAATTTTCGTCAGATTTGATTCAAACTTAGAAAAAAATTTCTCTTTGTAAATGGCTTGGACACATTCTTTATCCAGCAAAATCCGTTCGACCATTTAAAAATGGCGGCAATTTAAAATTTTAAAACGTCCGTAGCGTTTTTATCTTAAGTATTGTTAGTTTTTTTTTCTAAATCCTCTTCCATCACGTCAGCGCGATAGTTTGCCACCGTAATTTTTTAAAACTAAAAAAATACTATTATAATACTTATCAAATTAAAGTAAACTATTTTCAAACAATAATTCAAACTATTGACAAATATACGAAATAATATTCCTTAAAACCTCAATAATATCTCTATAACCTACTTTTTATAACATACTGTAGTAATGTAATTTAATGCCTATTATTTCAAAGTAGATCTAAACTTCAGCAACTCTTTGTTTTTCATTTAATGTTCCACAAATATTATAGTGTTAATCAGTATTTCGTGATAAAATATTTGCAAATTAAACTCCATTTTTTTTGTATAATATAGAAAACAGTTTTAAAATTTAAGAATTGTTTCAACTCTCACTAAAATACAACTTCAATCTACAGAACTATAATGGAAACTTAGTTATATTAAAAACACATAAATGTTCGAAATATGCTACCTCTTTGTGACTATTTTTTTAAAATTATACTTAATACTTAATTTTATTTGATAACATGCAGCGAATGAAAGAACCTATCCCTCGATTACCTGACTTTATAGAACGTCTCTATCAGCCATATCAGTAAGTTCCAGAAGGTCACAATCATGTCATAAACACAACTGATTACTACCGGTAACAAAGGAACAGTGCTACTGATAGTAAAAATAGGGCCGGGCATGAAGCCAAGCCATGTGGAGGGGTTATTGAAACATCTTCAACAATGACTGATGGGTCTGACACGTTTAAGCAGTTTGCATAATGAGCAAGTTGTAATTTGTTAACAAATAAATGGTGGACGGAAATTTAACTGAAGTAATGAGTACACTATATTGATGTGAATGTACTTAAACATGTCAAAAATAGAGTAAAACGGTATTAGGGAAATTTAAAACGTTTTCTTTACTTATAAAGTGATTAGGCCTGTTGCAGTTTATTATTACAATGGGTCAATTCAAGCTTATTCAATTCAAAATATTGTTTAATTCAATTTTATTTGGTCTGTTGAAATTCGTATTGTAGCAATGTCAAAAAATTGCATATAATTCAAATAGTTTTCATAATTAGAACAATTGTAGCTTACAAATACAAAAATGTACATAAAAATAGGCATTTTCCAAAACGTCTAGTCAACTTAATATTGAAAGTACTACACTAGTACCTAGGCCTTCAAAATCTTATGTCCATTTACAGCCCACCAACCGTCACTATTGTATCGAAGTTATGCCACAGTTATGCAGACCTGCACCCCTATTTTCACTGTCCTCCCTATTGTTCTCATACGTTTTCAGTCACTTCCAACAAAAACGTCCTGCCAATCATTTGTCTACTCTGTTTACATGTGGTACGGTGCTTTCGAAATGTTTCTTTAAATTGTTTTTTTTTTTTTTGGTGTTTAACGTCCGACTATTGTGCACACTTGGGCTAATGCAGACGGTGGGATGATTAATAGCGTATGAAAATGCCAAGCCCTCGCCGGGAATCGAACCCGGATCCTCGGGGTGAAAGCCCTGTACGCTATCCACTAGGCCACCGAGGCGGCTTAAATTGTTCTAAACATTCAATAAAAAGTACGTTTCAACAAAATTCTTATTCTGGTTTATCAAATTTTCCAGATTTTTAATTCGAAGTTTTGTGTATTCGAATTTTCAAATTATTCCACCACTTTAAATTAGCAGAGTCATCTGCATTTTCTTTTGATTTAGAATAATGACGGAAAAAATAAAACTATCCTTATCACTAAAAATATTGTTGCTAATCTTATCACTAATATTTTTAAAACGCATTTTAGTTAAAAAAAGAAACTGTTTAAAATTTGATTCCCCATTGCCTTAACGATTGTTGCCGCCTCGGTGGCCTAGTTGATAGCGTACTGGGCTTTCACCCCGAGAACCCGGGTTCGATTCCCGGCCAGGGCTTGGCATTTTCATACACTATAAATCATCCCATCGTCTGCATTATCCCAAGTGTGCACAATAGTCGGACGTTAAAAAAAAAAAAATTAACGATTGTTGTTCAAATTTCTCTAAAAACTTAATTTAAAAATCTGATCTAAAAGCGTATAGTTAAACAAAACGTATGGGTAGTTAATCCGGTAAAAGAACTTTTAAAAACAAAATAAATAACAACTCGTCATAATTTCTCAACATTAATTTTTATGAAATATTTTGACATATTTCATAGCTTCATAGCTTACGGGGGAAGGAACTCTAACATCTAACGAATTCTTACACAATTTACTAGTTCCATGTTTCTTGAGAAATTATACAGATTTTGTCAGTACAATTCTAAAGCTTCTGAACTGAATTTTTCAGTAAACCCCACTTTTTTGTTTCAAGGGTCCGAAAAACGCCAAGATCCTCCAAAATCTGAAGATATTCTTTTTCACTATAGCCAAACTTTCTTATATTTTGACCGTTGTTACTTTCAGATAGACAGTAAGAACATTTACTTATATTAAAAAAAGTTAAATGTCTTTTTTAAAATTGATATTAATTTTTTTTAAATGTATCCTTTGAAATTTCACAAAAAACCAGCGAGCTATATAACCTATATACCTATATATATTTGTGTTGGTGGGTGTTGTATTCAAGTGTTATAATTTGATTTAAACTTTGTACAAAAACAGATGTTTGTAATAGCTTTGGCCAATTCTATAACCATCAAAATCTGTTTAGCCATCTCAAAATAGATGTTACTCCAATTTTAACTTTTTTTTATTTACACTGTTTTGAAAATCTAATTGCGTTAAAATAATCAACTAGAAATTTCCATAAATTAGGGTTTTAAGTTTTCGAATTATTAAAAATAGAAAATAAACCCTGACCCCTGTCAGAAATATTGTTCAACGGACGAAGAAGGAATTAATTACCCAATCTCTAGAGGAAATATAAGTAGGTTATACTGTTAGAAAACCAATTATATTTTTTCTTGCTTATGCCATAACACACTTTGCTTTTAATCTAAACTTTTGACGTATTACACATTACAAATTACAATATTACATTTTATGAATGTGTAAGAAAATTAAATATTTTGCTGAAAAATTAAATTTTTATATTTCTTGGCTTATTTAGTCTATTTGGTTATGAAAATATTATTATATACTATAGATTATAGGTTAAATAATGTACGTCCACTATAAACAGTTAAAATATATTTGTTCGTATGCTTTTACAAAAAATTCAGTAATTAATAAATCAAAAATTATATAAGTTTTTTCGAATTTTGTTATAACTTACTCTCTAAATTAGGTAAACATAACCCCAAATTTCTGTCGTAGGCTTTTGAAATCGAAAAATTCGTTACCAATATGTTTACTCTTACAATCACACAGTCAGGTTTTTTTTTTAAATTTCGGTTCGGACAATTATCAAGTTTAATTTTACTATTTACCTTTTATGTGCTAGAAATTCCTGTCAAAATGGCGACTGCTTCCACGAAAACTTTAAGACTTAACATTAACTAACAACAAAAAATATAAACACAAAGTAGCTAACAGTCTATAATTAATTGTTGCAATTCACTCAATAAGAGCTACCTGTTGGCCATTTTTAAAACTACAGTCATAGACACAGTGTCTAAGCATACGATGCAACTGGTATGATTACGCACTGTCGGCCGTATGGTAGGTGATGCGGCACCACTTTTTAGTTAAAAAAAAGAAAAGATACATGCTAATAAAACCTGACACGGAATGTAAATGTGTATATCGTTTCTGTAGTTGAGTGACTAAAATTTTGTTTTATTTGAAGAAGAGCATTAAATGATTGGTCAAGCATTTCGGCTATCACTTTACTGCCACAATGCGGACACATGCCTGCTTGCACAATATGCCAAGACGCTACTCTAGATTGTGCTAGGTTTCTGTCAACATCAGTGCTTGTACAGTGTTCAAGGTCAATCTTCCGATAAGAGGCTGTTTCACCAGATGTGGTTGGACATAGTTGAACGGTTTTACCAAGTTCAAGGTTTTAACATATTGGTTTAGAATTTTCTATTATTCGGAACTCGCGATGGGTAGTTTTGTTTGTGCTTTTGAATGTTCTGTTATTTATATTCACTGAGTGAATGTTCTCTTTAATTATACAGTGTTGTTTTCTTTTATATTGTGTTGATTAGTAGTGATTGTAAGTTTAGTTTGGCCTATTCTAACGACTTGGTTTATTGATCCAGGAGTAATATTCAAAAGGTACGTGTGTTTTTTAGTAAGGTTACACATTTTAAACTCTATTATGACCTAATTAATTTGTTTAACAATAAATTTGATGTTAGGCCTCTATATTTGTGTACTGTATTTCATCTGCAAGCCATAATATAAAATATAACCTCTACATTTATATAATACGACTTTTTGATATACGTTTTTAAAATAATTATCATAAAACAATAAGATACAGATAACGGGAAAGTGTTTTACAACTGGTTACTTTTTTAATAAATGTTAGTTGAACACTGATTTAACCAAAGGAAAATGTTCAGATTAACGTGACCACCAAATGAAATTTGATTTTTTCCCCTTGAAGATACAGGCCTAAACTTTTCTGAATTCAGTAGTGGTAAAAGTACAAATAATTAATGAATTTCTATTGGAAAATAAGTTATTGGAATGTAATCAAGGTAAGATCCCCAGACAAAATATACATGATTATTTGGTTATGTTTTGTTAGTTAATACATAACCGTAATGTACATAGCATTCGAAATTTATTTTATTTTGTTCAAATTTGGCACAAAAATTTATTCTGATAATACATAGTTTGGAATAGTTTGTTAATTGGCAAAATTTGGTATTTTTTTAAAAAATTGCAGCCATTCAAAATCGTTTAAAGAGTTCTAACTTTTGTATCGTGTGAATTGTTGAGTATCAGTTTTTACTATATTAATCAGTGATACAATTTGCAGAAACGACTACTTTAATATTCCTAATTTGTTTAAAAATAACAAAACTGAAGTAGTTTAAAAAATTCATTTCCGTATTAACATTTCCGTGTAATAATATTAATTAAATACTAATAACAGCAGATAGTAGGCCTATAGGCTATTCATTTTGTTTCTGACGGCAAAATCAAATTTTCAAAAACGTTAGGCCTAAAGTAGAAGTTTCTATTGTAGAATTTAAAAATATTGGCATGATTTTGTGTTATTTACATAGTCTTAGTATATTGTTTACTTTTAAAAATCTGCTTCCATCACGTCAGCAACATAATTGTTGCTATTATTTAAATGTAATCTCTCTCTCTAAATGTACAAACAATCTAAAACAATTAAAATATTTTATTACCAAATTTTAATTGGAAAATGAGCTATTGGAATGGCTATCGTGGTAAGACCCAGTCCCGGAAATGAGTGCCGGTCGTGACTTCTAGGTCATTTTTTAAGTGACGTTAAAATTCATATCTGGTACAAAAAATGTTTGAAATTGGCCAAAAATCAATTTTCGTAGTAGCTTGGATTAGTTTAAAACCAGCGAAATTTGTTCAACAGTTTAAAAATGGCGATCATTTCAAATCTTTAAAAATTCGTAGCTTTCTATCATAAACGTTTTTGAAAATATGATAGCGTAAAAAACTGATAATTTTGAATTTCAAAATCATTCGAAATAAGGAAATTTAATTTCACGGCGGTTTTGGTGCGTTTTCGTAATTTCAATTCAATTTGAAAGTTTAAAATTCAAATACAGATACATGCAAATACGTGCTTTATATTATGCTGAAAAGAAAATTTCAAAAAAAAGGGGAAGGCACAAAAATTAATTTTGGAAATCCACTACTATCAGGTAATGCGGGTCAGCTTTGTGTCGCGATTATTATATTTAAAGTAAGCTTGGGCTAGTTCAGTATCAGGTAAAATTTCCCTAGCCTTTTCAAAATGGCGATCATTCAAAACTTATAAACAGATTGTAACTTTTTAAAGTGTACTTTTTTGCAAATTTTATTTGACTATCGTAGTTAATTAGTGTTAAATATGCAATTAATTAAAATTTTAAATTTTAAACTTGCACTGAAGTACGAAGCTGACAGCGATCAAAAATTCATTTTCGTATTTTTAATGTAATAATTTTCGTTAAAGGCTAATTTCAGCTGATTACGATGGTGAAATCACATTTTCAAAAACGTTATGCCAACCTATTAATTTTTATTTTTAAATTCAAAAATGGGTTGTTTCATAAATTTTATTTCTTGCTTTTTTAAAAGTTCGCGAGACACTTGCGTGCCGCAGTTATGATTTTAACTGTTTTTAAACGTACAAAAAAAAATCTAAAGCAATAATTGCAATACGTTATATTTATTACAAGGTAGGATTTTTTTAATGAATGAATGGGTAGGTGTTGCAAGGCACGCGTGTTCTTGCAAACGTTTGGAACGGGACCAGATGTTTTAGAGTGCAGTTCTGCTTGATGCATTCGGTCAGCGTGTGTCTATATTTAACATCAAAACAAGATTAATAATAACTTTGTGGAACAAAGTTGTTTGTCCGTCATCCCATTGGTAAATCAGTACAAAATCACCGCCACAATTTTGTTGTTTCATGAATAAAAACAAATTAAAATTCAAAATTAATCGAAACACAAAAAACAAACTCTACAGTTTTCTTCAGTTTTCTTGTCGCCCCGGTGGCCTAGTTGATAGCGTACTGGGCTTTCACCCCGAGGACCCGGATTCGATTCCCGGCCAGAGCTTGGCATTTTGATACGCTATAAATCATCCCATCGTCTGCATTAGCCCAAGTGTGCACAATAGCCGGACGTTAAAAAAAAATCAGTTTTCTTACAAACAGTAAAATTATTTAATTTTAAATTTGTTGAAACGACTTAAGTTCTGAAGCCTTCTTAATGACTAAACACCAAACATATATTTCGCGAATCGTTATCGCTTTTTAATAGCTACCGAAACTTTCTCTGGTCTATAGCGATCCATAATTTTTTTTAAATTTTGATTACTAATATACTACATCTCATCAAACCTTTACCAAAGTAGTTAAGACTGATTTTTAAAAAACTGAATTTTTGTCCGAGCGAAGCGATGTCTCTCTTTCAATTTGACCTCATGTGTTTGTTACGCAGTTTTAGTCAAACCCATTGACCGATAGTTTTGAAATTTGGTACGTAGGTAACTTATATAAAACCCAAACGAAGTAACGTACAACTTACTCTTATCTCCCACTCACGTCCGTTTCAAGATGGTGGCCTCTGATTTAATGATGAGGCTCGCTATTTTCTGTAATACTGGCTAAACTGCAAAACCTGTCATAATTTTGACAGCTTCGTGAAGAATTACCAAAATATTTCCTGTAAAGTTAGTCCAGTAACATTTTTCTAAACAGTCATACAATTAACAAAAACACGTTTTTAGATTTAGGAGAAATGAAAATGAAAATATCAAAATATCAAAATATAATTATTCCTGATAGCTATAAATAACCTCAATCGTATGAATATGTGTATAATCTACAAAAAATATCGGTTTATTTATTTTATAATATGAATCTCGGGTTTAATATTTAGTTTATGCCTCGGCTTTAAAATTCATAAAAACTTAACGTTACTAAAAAAACAAACTCTTTATGGAATCTTACAATGAAATTCTAAAAACTATTTTAGCATTTCATTTCGCGTAAGAACTAGATGGGTGATGTGCAGATGATTTATGGATGTGATTTAAGAGGATTTATGGATTATTTAACAAGATAAAATTAAATGAATTTAAACTTAAGCTATTGTAACCAGGTTGGTTTTAAAACAGTTTGAAAATGTTGAACAATAAAAAAAAATATTTTCCCGATATTGTTCTGTCCATCCACGTTAAACCGGAAGATACGTTCTGCATACCTCTGCGTTCTGTAGATTTGGCAGTACTGCGCGCTCACACACACACACACACACACACACACACACACACACACACACACACACACACACACACACACACACACACACACACACACACACACACTTATAAATATTTATTTTTATAATGTGATTGCAATAATATGACAGTAACATTTATTTAAATAGGATTAAAGTAATAAAAATCGATATTTTAGTTATTCACTTCACTTGTAAAATTAAAAAATTAAGCAACGTGATTTTAAACAGACAGTTTAGCAAAGGAGAATCCTATAAAATATCTTTATCTTTATTGGCCCGTAGACAATGACAGAAATATAAAAAGAGAAAAAATTAGTGTTTTCTCGTTAAGGACTCTCAATCGATAACGTTTTTTTTTCGAAAAAATTATGTAACTTAGCAATTCTATAAAGTATCTTAACAGAATTATGCTGTGAAAATATGAAAGTTATAATTATTCTAATTTTCAAAATGCAGTGGAAGAACGAAAAATTTATACAAAGCAAATTTCGCAAACTATTCAGGCTGATTAAGACTAGCTATTGTTTTACTAAATTCAATTAAATTGTGTGTGTGTGTGTGTGTTTTAGCAATGCTTATCTGATTAAAATGTGGCACGAAAATCGATTTTTATAACACTTAGCTTGGTGAGATCGTTACCTAGTAATAACAGTTTATCAGTTTAAAAATGGTGGAAATTTCGAAGCGTTAAAAATTCTTAACTGTTTAAAAAAATCTAATTTTACTATTGTATATCTTTTTTTTTTTTTTTGTGTTTAAAGTCCGACTACTGTGCACACTTGGGCTAATGCAGACGATGGGAGGCAAACCCTGGCCGGGAATCGAACCCGGGTCCTCGGGGTAAAAGCTTAGTACGCCATCAACTAGGCCACCGAGGCGGCTCTATTGTATATCAACGTTAGAAGCCGGATAAATAAGTATTTGAATTTTTAAAATCTATCGAAACGGATGAATTGAATTCGTCAGCGATCAGGGTTCTCTTTTGTAGTTTCAATGTAGTTTGCAACCTTAAAATTCCTATATATGCATTAATAAATGAGTTATTTTGACTGTAAAATGTGATTTTAATTGTTTCTGAAATTTTAAAAGAGTGATATATTCGCGGCAATACACCAGCGAGACATGTGCGTGCTTACTATTACTTGTTGTTTACCTTTGTAATTGTGTAACAGAATGTATATATCGCTGCAAGAAGACAAAGTAATGCATTATTAAAGTCAATGTTATGTCTCGTCTTTTGTTAGATGAAATATCACTGTGCCATTTAAATGTCAACTCTTGTTTCACTGGTACAATACTACAGACTTTATTCAAAACAGTTTTCAGGGGAACGCTGTTCGCCACAACAATGACACCTGTACGCAGGTTCGACTCTAATTACTACCGTCTGGTTTTTCCGTGTGTCAGGTTCATTAATTTTAACTGGCGTAAAGTAAATACGTTAACAAATAAACACAAAACATAATTTTTAATTATTTGATTTTATTTGTTTTGTGGGTTTTATTGAGGTGTTAGGTGTTAGGTGAAACTTCAACTGAAACTTATAAGGACATGATTTTTTAAAAAATTATCAATAAAATTTAAATTAACACTTTCATAATTATAAATAATAATATTTAAAAATACAACAAAACAACTATATATTTTAAATGAAATATTTTATAATTTAACAAAAAAGAAGAACAGACAGAAACAAAAGTAAACAATATTTTTAAATGAAAAAAATATTTTGCGCATTAAATACAACAAATTACAACTATCACTAAAAAATAAAAATATACAGTTTCAGTATTAAATTTTTTTTTTTTTTTAACGTCTGACTATTGTGCACACTTGAGCTAATGCAGACGATGGGATGATTTATAGCGTATGAAAATGCCAAGCCCTGTCCAGGAATCGAACCCGGGTCCTCGGGATGAAAGCGCAGTACGCTATCAACTAGGCCACCGAGGCGGCTAGATAGTTTTAGTAATATATATAGTTTAGTAAAAACATTTACACTCACATTCATTGTATAACACACACACACACACACACACACACACACACACACACACACACACACACACACACTTAATTTCTGGCATACGCAAGTGGACAGTAAGCAGACATTTCATCGATAGCGACCACAACGCTATTTTTTACGAAATTGTTAACACAGGGAACTCTTGGATCTCTCAACCAAAACCGCGATGTAAATGGAATCTTAGGTCGCTCGACCCGGAAGCGCTTGCCATAATGCTTGAGGGTGGTCTACTTTTGGAGGGAACTCCAGAACAAATGACTAACTCTTTGATGGAAAGAGTGGAAGGTGCGTGCGATGCTTCAATGACAAGAACCTCCAGAAGACAACATCATAAACCTGTTTTTTGGTGAACCGAGGGTATTTCAAGCCTTCGATCTCACTACCATCAAGCCAGAAGGAAATTCCAGAGAGCACGTCGGAAAAATCGCGATCATGAGTTGGCAGAAAAAAATTACTTTGCGGCTAAATTAGCATTGCACCAGAGACAATGATGGCTTCCGAGGCCAATTGGAGGCCATTGCGGGATTCGCTGCAGTGGTCATGAAGAGGTTCAGGGCTGAGGATCGAGAAAGGAGAGCCAACGCTGTAGAAGAGTAGGCGGTCAGCCAGTCCACCTTCCCATGAAGTAATGCCTGGCGGCGGTTCCGTGGGGGGTTTACAGAAGAGGAATGCTTTTGGTGGTTTTTTTAGTGGGTAACAATATATCATAACTTGAGTTTGAACTTAATTTGAGTCCCACACTTGGGGTAGTGCGTACCCTACCGCCAGTAGTCTATAAAGGTTTTTTCCACCTTTTCTTGGCATCGAAAAAAAAGACACACACAAACACAAGCGCTTACGATAATGTTTGAGGGTGGTCTACTTTTGGAGGGAACTCCGGAATAAATGCAAAGAGTGGAAGGTGCGTGCGATGCTTCAATGACAAGAACCTCCAGAAGACATCATCACGATCCTGCTTTTTGGTGGACCGAGGGTATTTTGAGCCTTCGATCTCAGTGCCACCAAGCCAGAAGGAAATTCCAGAGAGCACATCGGAGCAATCGCGATCCTGAGGTGGCAGGAAAAATTACCGGGCGGTTAAATTAGCGCTCCACAAGGCTATAAAACGGAACAAGTGCCGATTTTGGGCAGACTTGCTTGAAGAGGTAAACAGAAACCCATGGGGGAGGCCATATATGGTAGTAATGGGACGGTTGGCGGAATTGCGACAACAGCAACCAACATGGCCGTTCTTCCTACGCAGGGTGGTGTCGACACTCTTTCCACACTTGGACAAGCCCATAAGACCAGAGATTGTAGTTCTGGCGGGGGAAGTGGTTCCACCCATCACGATACATAAGTTGTATCAGGCGTGCAAGAGGATAGTAGATGCCAAAGCACCCGGTCTGGATGGCATACCAAATGCAGTTCTTAAAGTCGCTCTTGAAACCATTTCTGATGCTTTTATTAAAGTACTGGATGGCTGTTTACAGGAAGAAACTTTTCCCACCAGATGGAAGGAGCAGAAGTTTGTTCTGATACCAAAGATGAAAATGCCTCCTGAAACACATCATCATATCGACCGATATGTCTACTTGATACAGCGGGGAAGATTCTGGAGAGGATTGTCTATGGACGACTTGAACCATTTGCTGAAGGCGCAGAAGGGCTTTCGGAAAATTAATACGGATTTCGGAGAGGAAGATCTACCATTGATGGTATTAACGGTGTCATTACTAAAGCGAGGGAAGCTACTGATGCCAAAAGGTGGAGAAGAGGTACTAAAAAATATTGCGCCATTGTCACACTGGACGTTAAAAATGCATTCAACTCAGCGCGATGGAGTAATGTATTGCAGATCCTAAGTAGAATGGGAATTCCAATATATCTCCAGAAGGTGGTAGGGAGTTACTTTGAAAGTAGAACTCTCATCTATGACACTGAGGAAGGAGAAAAGAGGTACAGAGTAACAGCAGGGGTACCACAAGTCTCTGTGCTTGGACCCCTCATTTGGAACATCATGTATGATGGGGTCTTACGAGTCAGTGTACCATTAGGCGTAAAAGTCTTTGGATTCGCCGATGACCTAGCAGTGGTTGTTGAGGGGAAGTTTT
This sequence comes from Callitettix versicolor, assembly GCA_022606455.1. Classification (NCBI taxonomy): domain Eukaryota; kingdom Metazoa; phylum Arthropoda; class Insecta; order Hemiptera; family Cercopidae; genus Callitettix; species Callitettix versicolor. Next base: position 36,047,115 of record CM040183.1, on the reverse strand, counting down.
TGGAAGAAGTCGAGGTTTGGGCCAACGAGGAAATGAAGTCGATCCGGAGATGGTTGATATCTATGAGTCTGGAGCTCGTCAATCATAAGACGGAGGTCGTGCTTGTGACCAGCAGGAAAAAGAAGGAAACAGTAACTCTTACAGTTGGAGATATGCAGATAAGTTCCGTTCCAGCCCTTCGATACCTTGGTGTGTGTGTTGAAGCAATACTCTGCTTCAAGAACATCTCAAGGAAATTAGTGAAAAGGCGGCGAACGTGGCGGGAGCCCTTTGAAGGCTCATGCCGAATCTGGGAAATCCAAAACAAGCACGCCGCCGACTCCTGGTTGGGGTAGTAAGCTCAGTGCTCCTTTACGGAGCACCGATTTTGAGCCAGGATATGACGGTCGCGAGCTATGCGCTCAAGGTTAATGCTGTGCACCACCGTGCGTTGCTGCTTGTCGTGAGTAGTTTCCTACGACGCTGCATGTGTAGTGGCGGGCGAACCCAAAATGGAGCTGATGGATGATGAAAGAACGAGGCTCTACTGACGCAAGCGAAGTGCTGAGCCGCGGTGTAGTCATACAATGGCAATTACAGAGGAGCGAAATCTGACCCTGGAGACATGGCAGCGATTGCGGGACGAATCAACAAATGGACGATGGACATACCAACTCATAGATAACATCCAGGATTGGTGCAAGGTGGATCATGGGGAGGTGGATTTCTATCTCACACAGATTCTCACTGGGCACGTTTGCTTCCGAGCTTACTTGTTCCGTTTCAGGCTGGAAACAGACTCGGCCTGTCTCCTCTGTCTTTCTGCAGTGAGGGAAGATGTGAAGCATGTGTTTTTCCGGTGTCGGAGATTCGACGAGGAAAGGATAAAGCTGCAAACATATCTGCGACCGTAATTATCAAATGCTTTGAAGTACCTAAGAAATATTTTTAACTCCATTATCGTACGAGTTATTTATGTGTTAGTAACAAGCCTATAAATTACTTCTGATTCTTTCAGATGGCTGATTCAACTCAAACCTTCCATCCCCCAACCACCACCAACCCTTTGCATTCAACTTCTGTAACTTGTTCCATTATATATATATATATATATATATATATATATATATATATATAAATATATATATATATATATATATATATATATATATATATATATATATATATATATATATATATATATATATATATAGGTTTGTCAGGACACCACGGAATTCTCACGCCTCATACTTTCCCATTTTAAAGCTTTACAATAAAATAAAACTGACTTAAAATCAATAAAATTACTGTAAACAAAATTTCAGGAACAGTATAAAGTATTCCCGTGAGAGTGTAGCACATACAAGCTTAGGTGACAAATAATTGCGGTAACAAAACAGCTGATTCCTAAAAAAACGTTGTTGAAAGTAATATGTAAATTATTACTGTACCCAAGACTTAAATAATCATTGACTGAGTAAGTTTCGAAAGTAGAATCGGTAAGACAATCTACGCCAGTTCAAATATGTAAATGTTATTAAATAAAAGATTCTGCTTTTAGAAAACAATAAATACTAATGTTCAATTAAAGATAGTGTTTCGTAAAAAATACAGCACATCCAACCTGTTTTGCTTTTCTTTCATGTAATAATTATTGACCGAATCAGTTTTAAAGAAATATAAATAAAAGTATCTGCTTTTAGTAAATAGTAAATACTGCAGCTTAATTTAAATACATAACACAAAATCTGGTTATAGTAGATTTCATTTGTATATACGTATTTCAATAATGTGAATTGTTAGAATTCAGTCATCAATTTTATAGGTTATAGTTTTAAATACGAAAGTGAAACAAAGTAAGACCTATTCTATTAAATAATCTAGTTATAATGAATTATTTGCTTTATTAAACATGCCATCTAAATACTGAATAAAAATAACTATAACTTCTATTTTAACAGCAGTTCATATTGACAAGAAATATTATGCCTGCATGGTTTTAAGAATGTTCAACTTGTTGTACATTGTTGTATTATTAGTTTCTTTTTCCCATTAACTGCGAAAGTCGCACTAGTCCACTAGTTTCATATTAATCTTTATGTAGTCTTTGATAACTTGTACTAACACGGCTATTCCAGTGTCAGTGTGTGTCGTGTATACTCAAAATGTGTTATGTTTTAGTGAGTTCCCTTTGGAAAATGCATTATTTAAGTGTCCTTGAAATGGCCAATCCTCTAGTTTATTATTTTAAGGGATCATTTACTGTATAAATACGTGAGCGTGCCTGATGACACTTTCTGTACGCGGTGTTGAGCCGATTTGGTACAAACTTGGCACAAAAATCGCTTTTCGTAATAGCTTGGACAAGTTTGCACTGCTTTCCGTTTAAAAGTTTCAAAATTACAGTAAATTCAAATTCTAAGAAATTATAATGTTGTTACCCCACACATTTAAAAATAATTGATTTTACAATTGAACGAACTTTAAAACAAGCGTATACTTATTTTATATTCTTCTTCTTTTCTGCTAGGATTATTATCACTGTTCAGTATAATGATCTGCCTTCCCTAGCTTCGTCAATTCTACTTTCGTTGACGCGTTTCGGAGAACCTCCATCTTCAAAAAACTATATCTATACGCCTATATAGAACATAGCAAGCGTATACTGTATAAATATTTTATTCTAAAAATCCTTTGACCATATTTTAAAAACGTGACCCTGGCGATGGTCAAAGTACAGTCCTTTACTTTCAATAATGTAATTTGAAAATCTAAAATACTAATATTTGTAGACTTTAATGCTAATTTTCATAATAAAGTTAGGTTTTCAAAAAAAAATGCATAAGAAAATCACTGTTGGAAATTCGTTTCCAATATATTTTGTTGGACAGCTGCTTGCCACAATTAGGATCATAAAATGTTAATTAGGATTCTTTGTTAAAGTTTTATTTGTATATGGGGAGGGATTACAGTCTAGCGTTCAAAGTAATGTTCCAAATTTATTCAAACGTAACACAAAAACGATTTTTACATTGGCTTGGACAGATTCGTTAACCAGCCAAATCCAATTAGCATTTTGAAAATGGCGGACGTTAAAAATATTTAAAAATTCACAAATAATTTGTGTTCACTTTTTTAACATCTGATTTCACCATCGTAATCAGCGTTAAAAACTGCATCAATTAGCATTATGAATTTTTTCAAACTCCTTTGAAATTAAGAAATTATATTGAGCGGCTGTTAAGGTTTATCTTCTGTTATTAGATTTCATATAACTAATGTGAAAGATAAATATTCTAAGGTATGCAGATTTTAGTTCTGATTATAATGGTGAAACTTGATTTTAAAAAAAAGCAATAAACAAAAATACTTTTGGAAATTCGCTTCTGTTCCCCTGTTACTTCAATCTAAACAAGTTCATTGCTGACAATCAATCAGCATATGAATTTTTTCAAACACCTTTGAAATTAAGAAATTATATTGAGCGTCTGTTAAGGTTTATCTTCGTATTTTTCATATAACTAATGTGAAAGTTAAATATTCTAAGGTATGCAGATTTTAGTTCTGATTATAATGGTGAAACTTGATTTAAAAAAAAGCAATAAACAAAAATACTTTTGGAAATTCGCTTCTGTTCCCCTGTTACTTCAATCTAAACACGCTCATAATCTGCATTGAACAACAATGTTGCGAAAGCAAAGTTCTATTGAAACAATACTTCTAAATTTTACGCTCCTAATTTCGGAACAGTTAAGGGAAACGAGTGGGCAGTAGGCCCGTTGGCACAAAGATAGGTTAGGGACTGTTTTCATCGGTTTAAAATATATTTTGGCACTCGTGACCGGCGTTGCGCAGGCGCTGCGTGTCTCCGACAATAAAATCTTAGTATCATATTGAAGTCAAAACATAAATGAAAGGGCAAAGCCCTCTGCGGTAAACTGAAATGTGACGTCACGAATTGTTGAACACATTTTTCATCGGTGCGAATAATTGAAGATGTTCACGTATTGTAACAATGATTGCAGGTTAATGGCAGACTGCCAAGGCTTGTGTTTACGAGTTCACATGTGACTTGTTTTATCTATTAATAACTTCAATACTTGCTGGTTTATGTTCGCCTTGTAGGTGTTTGGTGAACATGTCATTGGATTTTAAAATGGTTAGTTGGAATTTAATTTAATCTCGATTTGAAGTAATTGCGGCACGAAGCTGTCTCGCTGACGTAATAGAAGCGAATTTCCAAAAGCATTTTTCTTTATACTACCGTTTTTAAATTTCTGATTTCACCATCATAATCAGCATTAAAATCTTCATATATGTTTACGATTTTAGACATTAAAATTACATTGAAAATACGAGAGTGATATATATATATAACAATTTTAACAATCCCTCAAGATGTGATCTAGTAGTCAGGATTGATGCTCAAGATCTTCTTATGAGAATACAACCATCTTATCTTAAATTTTCTGCAACATCTCAAATTTATTATTTACCGAATTTTCATTGAAAAATGAGCTATTGCAGCAAGCACCATGGTAACACTCAGTCCTTCGACTTTAAAATGAGCACCGTTCATGAATATGTTATCAATTTTTGAGGGGTTGTTAATTTTTGTAGGCTATATCTGTCTCTAGCGATCACAATTTCTTTCCTATATGATTTAAAGTACGCACAAAAAGTTGAAAAGATTTCAACGCTGGTTGCGATTTTTTTCAAAAATCGATTGAGGTAAAACTTATTTTTTTTTCAATTCTGAAATTACCGTAATTTTAAAACTAATTAACTTGTAATTTAGTAACAAAATTTTCCAAGGTGTCACTAAAATCGAATTGCGAGCAAAAGCGAATCACTAATTGCGAACGTGAGACAGCAAATATACCTACAGGCATAGAGATGCCGCAAAAAAATAACATGCTCTACAGGATCTGATGTTAAGTATTCAAATAAAATTAAAATATTGGAAACATTTTCCGAATTCGACTTAGTTCAGTAGCGATCCGTCATTTTTTTCAACTTACTATAACTCTCACAATAGATACGATATTGAGTTAAAGTTTGGTGTAAATTTTTATTATGCATCGATTTACAACTGTACCAAATACAAAGGTTTTATTTTTATCATTTTCAATATGGTGGCCGTTTACATTTTTTAAAAGTAAATATCTTTGAAACCGTTAAATCAACAAAAATATTTTAAGAGGCAAAATATTTATGTAGTTTAATGATAAGCATAATGTTTTTTTAAAAATTTTTTCTAGCTTGAAAAATAACCAAGTCACTGTTAAAAAAATCACAAAAAATTAAAAATGGATAATTGTCAAGTACACACTTATAACATGATAGGCGATGATAACAGTTTTTTGACGGTGACTTGATTACATTGCATGCTACAGAAAAAATTTAAAACAATTTTATTTGACATTAGAAAATAAAAACTTTTTGTCTCATTTAATTTTTTAATAATTTATGGTTTCCAAGATATTTGATTTTGAAAATTTCAAACAGCCGTCATTTTAAAAATTATAAAAATTAAGTCTTTGTGTTTGGTACACATATAATAGCAACGTACACCGAATTTGAACTCAATATCTTATCTAGTGCTGAAGTTACTGAGTTATTGTAAAAGAATCAACAGTGAATTACGACTAAACTAAGGATAATTCGAAAAAAATGAAATTGAATATTTTTCATTTATTTGGGTTAGTAGAATCCGACCCTGTTAGCGCGCTATGGTTTTTTGTGACACCCTGTATATGTGCGTGTACAGTTTTCAATGATCCTTCAAAAAGTAGTCTAGTAGAAGACAGAATAGGGTTCATTTCAAGATCCCGGGTTTAGGATCACAACCATAATTCGTGTTCCGATGGAAATAGTTTTGAAGTTGGACTCGCTAAAGTTTCCGTTAGGGGGTAGTTTATGCGTAAATTAGACACAAAAGATTTAATTACTAAATTAATTAGCTCTGAGTGAAGGCGGTCGTCAGCTTACCCAGGACTATAGGATCCTGAAGACGTAGAAGTGTGGTTTCGATTTTTCTCCGTGCCGCACTTACAACACTTGCTCCCCATTCCCCCTTCCTTGTGTCTCTATTTACACTTCGAACACAATTTGTTAATAACTTCGTTATCCTTGTTCACACTCGAGTTTCGATCGATCTCAGCTTAATAGTAAATAACATGTTTTACCAAATTCTACAATAAATAGTGTTAAAATTAATATTTTATTATTGTTTTTATATAAATTTTTTTGTAACAATTATATTTAAAAAATTACAGAAGTAGTTTTGTATTTCGAAATAAAATTTAATACTGGTCTTCAGCTAGTGCATATCGAACATATTTTCTACGCACATGAAGCGCAATTGTGACTAGACAGCGATCAAAACCCATGTTTATATTTTTAGTTTACCGGTGGTTGTAAGTTTAAAATACTAATTTATACCGATTCGATTCAAAGTTGGAACAAAAATATTAATTACGGTAATAGCTTGAACAAGTTGTAAACAGCGAAACCCGTTTAAAAGTTATAAAAATTAAATTAAAAACGATTTTCATTTTATAATTTTTTTTTTGTGAAAATCAGATTCTACCATCGTAATCACCTTTCAAATCTGGCATTTAAAACTCTTGACGGCGGTCAGAGTTCATTTTCATATTTTTAATTGATAGAAATCCGCTTTCATCACGTCAGCGAGACAGCTGCGTGCTGCAATTGTTTATCAGTTTGTCAGAGCCGAGTGTGAGTGAGAATAATAGTTTCAATAATAAAACTTGTTTAAATGGGAGCCTCCCAGCGAAAAACCGCGTAAACATAAATGCAAACAACCAGGAATAAAACAGTTGCATGTGCTGCATTCTTGTGTGAATATTCGAAATCAAACAAAATTTTCTTCTGTAAGATTAACATGGGAATTATGAAAGCCAATAGGGCGAAACCTTCAGCGGAAATGTTAGTATAAATAGTTTTAGATTATGATTGATAATGATGATTTAAACATCTGGACGTAAATACTTTTGATTAAAAATCAAAATTAATAAAAGCAGTAGGACAGAACTGAAGGACTAAATTTTTATTAGGTCTTGTCTTTTTTTTAATTTATAGGTAATAAATATTTTACTGTATATTATTTTGTTTTAAAACACCTTTGTGATACAAATATATTTTTTAATTTAGCTCAGTACTTTAGTGGTTACAACACTTGAAGTACGTTTAAATTTATAATTATGTCTTTATATTTTAGATTAGTTCTTCACTAAATAAAAGTTTCATTGATCTTTAACATTTACAAGATTTTTAGTATTTTTTCTTAAAAAATAGTTTTCATACAATATATTTTTTTTAAAAATAAAGTCATGAAATATGGAATAATTTAATTTAAATTTAAGTAATATAAACATTAAAAAATTAGAGTATTTACAAAAATAAGTTGACAATGTGTTTGTATTAGTTAAAATGATGTTTGTTTTCAATGACTATTCTACGAAATATTATAGAACCAAAGGTGAACCTATCCTCCAGCCGATATAAGTCTCCGTTCGCATTAATGACGTCACATTTTGCATCACTTTTCACCACTTTACACGCGTATTTCCGCAAGATACACCCGCGCACAGAGGTTACCGACGTTCCGTGCACCCAGTCCGGCGTCACTGTCGTCTCGACGCTACGGCTTATTTCTGGCGCGTCCCCAGGAAGGGAGGAGGGGGTGTTGCGTCATCGCGCCCTTTGCTCAACATTTGTCAGGATTTCGAAAATATCAGCTAAGGTAATAAATCGGCGATTTCTTAACAGCTTTTACCACAGTCCGGACATTCTTCTGTCCGTTATTCGTTGAGACATCTAGGACGTGTTTCTGTCGGCACAGTAAAGAATTTCCAACAGTAATTTTTTACCTGACTCTTTTTTTAAAATATAGTTTTACCACCAAAAATCGGAAATAAAAACTGCATAAATTGGTGCAAAATTACAAAATGAACCCCTAACTCTGTCAGATTCGTTTTGGTATTTTAAAATTTTGCATAGATTATATTAACACAGTCTATGTTGTAAATACTGGTTACAATGGTAAAATCAGATACTCAAAAATATATAAAATAAAGAAGTTGTGATTTCTAAAGATTTTAAAAAGGCCGCCATTTTAAAACTGTTATACTGATTTTACTGGGAAACAAACTTCTCCAAGTGTTTAACAATTTCAATTTTTGTAGTGATGTTTTAATTGAATCGAACCAAACACGCGCACACATATTACACCATATATAAAAGAGTAAGTGATAGAACAATCAGAATTGACAACCATTTTAAGATTTTTCTGGATCTTACCATGATGGCCGTTTCAATAGCTCATTTTTCCAATTGAATTAGCTGATAATATTTTGTGACAGAAGTTTTGCTGATAGGATGTGATGATTATTCTGATAAAATATTATTCGATATTCAAACAAACCAGTTTATAATTTTAAACTTTATATTCAAAATTATTAAGGTAGATTAGGAAACTTTGAAGACGTAATTTTTTTTTATATCTTAATTCCACACAGGTTAAAATTTGAAACATTTGACAAATGATTAGCAAAATCAGGGGTTATTTTGTTTAATTAGGTTAATTTTCAATTTTTTGTTGGAAAATTAGCTATTGAAACAAACAATCGATAATACGAGACCATGAAATATTCGTTGATTCTGACCTCTAGTTTGTTTTGAGGTCGACAAAATTTATTTTGCGTTAACAACATGTAAAAGCTTACGGCAGTAACCACAGTCACGAACCTACAACTTTAAGGTGTGCAAGTTCGGAGATGATACATAACTGACCGTCGCTTTTAACACCTCGCACACGTCGGTTGAAAAATTTAAAAGTTGAAATTCTATTCAAAATACGATAGTTAATCTGACGGCGTTTAGGGTTCATCTTCTTATTATCTTTCTAATTTAAAATTTTTAAGTGCTAATTTATGGAAATTTTAATATTGGTTATAATGGTGAAATCTGATGTTTAAGTGATTTTAAGTTTAAGGAAATAATAATGTCACAAATCCACTTATATCACGTCAACAAAACAGCTGTATAAAGATTTAACTGAATGTAAGAAAGTTTGTGTAATATTTTCGTATCAATTATTTGGTTTATTTCAATTGAAACAATTACATTCTTCGTAAAATACAATTGTTATTACGAATGCAGTACCGTTACATAGTATACATCAAATGTTTACAATAATCGTAAGAATAAAAATTAGTTAACGTTAAAATTGTCGTCCATACTTTAAAACAAATGTACTCAAATTCAATTAAAGTTCACGCAACGCCCTGATGCAGGACTCTGCCAAAAGGAGCTCCTAACAATACGTAGCCAAAAATCAGCAAGTAGTAGCCAATAGTTTATCTGGGTTAGACTAAAAGTTCACTTTCGTTCACGTAACTATGTGCGGGTCGTCTGAGATATTTCTCTTCCTGGGTTTTAGTCTTAGATGTATCTATTTCTTAAAGTAATAACATTATTAGCGAATTGTCGTTGGAAACGAGGTTCGCTCGTCTCAGTATACTGAGGCTTGTGACCTTGAAATGATCGTCGATCCTTACTTTTGTGGCACTTTTTGACGGGTCTTTTTGTGCGTATGGTTAGTTTTAGTAGCCCTAGAGTTCACAATTTTGCTCCGATTTGATTTAAATGTGGCACTTGAACAAGTTTTGTTAGCGAACTACTGTTTTTGACTTTCACATTTATCACAAATCTACTTAACCAACGTAATCAGGACGAAGATATACATCACTACGGTACATATTCATTTTTGAATTTTGAATGTATAAATCGTTTGTTTTATCGTGACGCTTGATGAGAAACGTGTAGGCTTGTGGTGGGGAGCTGTAGAAGAATGCCGACGTATACCATAGTCTAAGTAAGACTGAGGTAACCCCTCGTCTAACATTAAGTAGAAAACATATTATACCGCTCTAAGTCAAGCGCCACGATAAAACAAACTACCGTTATATTGTTTAATGCTAATTTATGCAAATTTTAAAACTGATTACTTGAGTAGAATCAAATTTAAAAAAAGAAATAGGATAAACAAACATGTTACTGCTACTTTTTTCAGAAAATTGTTTCTACCATGTCATTAACGAGACACCCGAGATTATTTAAATTTTGTTTGCTTGTAGGTCAAGATTCTTAGCCGATATAATCACTCTCAGGATGTCGGTTCATTCATTGGTCGTATTTTATAGTAATGGTATCAGTTAATAATCGCGGCACGCAGCTGTCTCGCTGAAGTGATGGAAGCCAATTTACAAAAATAATTTTGTTATCTTACCCTCTTTTTGAAACTTTAATTTCACTATAGAAAAACATTAAAAGCTGCATACATTAGTTTTTAATCTTTTAAATTGAATTGAAATTACGAAAATGAACCCTGAACACCGTTAAAATGTACTTATTCATTTCAGTGACCTTTGAAAGTTCAAAACTCTAATATATGCAGTTTTTAATGCTGAATGCGATGGTTGGATGAGATTTTTAAAAACATATAACAAAAAAGTTGCGAATATTTTAATTTTTTTTTTTTAACGTTTGACTATTGTGCACACTTGGGCTAATGCAGACGATGTGATGATTTATAGCGTATGAAAATACCAAGCCCTGGCCGGGAATCGAACCCGGGTCCTCGGGGTGAAAGCCCAGTACGCTATCAACTAGGCCACCGAGGCGGCTTATTTTTAATTTAAATTAACGCCATTTTGTAACTGTTGAATGAATTTTGCTTGAAATGAAACTAGGAACTTGTCAAGCTATTACCACAATCGATTTTTGTGTCAAGTTTGTATCAAATAGGACTAAAATTTTTTAAGTGAACATACTGATATATATATATATATATATATATATATATATATATATATATATATTGGAAAATGAGCTATTGGAGTGGCCATCATTATAGGATCTAAACCCGACACGATGAAATGAGCGCCAATTCGAGACCTCTAGGCCATGTTTTGAGGGGGTTGTTACGATTGGTGCTCATTTCATGGTCTCGGGTGTAGGTCTTACTATGATGGCCACTTCTCATAATAGCTCATTTTCCAATGAAAGTTGTCTAATAATATTACTATTAATGTCCGCAGCCATTCTGACATCTGTACTTAAAATGAGTATAAATCCTAACCTCTAGATCACTTTCGTGTGTGTGTGTGTGTGTGTTTGCAATTTCAATCCGATTTGATTCAAACTTGGAACAAAAATTTAATTTGATAATATTTTGGACAATTTCGTTACCCAGCAAAATGCGTTCAACTGTTGCAAAGTGTTTTCATTTCGAATCTAAAAAAAAATCGTAACTTTTTTGTCTTGAATTTTTTCTTAAAAAATTAGACTTCATCACAGCAGTCAGCATTGGAAACTGCATAAATAAGCATTTTAAATTTTAAAAAAACATTGAAACTAATAAATTGAAAATGTCGGTAGAGTAGGTGTTATTTTGAAAGTTTAAAATACTATTATGTGCAGACTTTAGTGCTGATTATGATGGTGAAATTAGAATTTCCCGAAAGGTTAAGATGAAAAATTTACTTTTGGAAAATCGTTTCCATCACGCCAGCCAGACTACTGCTTGTCGTGATATGGGTGTAAGTTTGTGAGCCCATTATTGAGCATACATGATTTTGGTGACGTCATTCAGGGATATTCTCTCAATGGCGGTGTATTATAATAGGTATTACTGCTAACGTATTGGCTTCCACAACAAAAATTTAATGCTGCATATTTTATTGAAATACTTTCACAATATTTCTTAATTATCTTTTGGGGATGACGAAATCTGTGTGAGTAAACAGAGACTGTGGTTATTGGATTGTTTATTTTTGCCAATAAGAACACATGGGCAAACAGCCACCGGAAGACAATAGAGCCTTTCTAGTTTATTTCTGTTCGTGACGCCGTTCTTACGTCCAGTGTGATGGGTGTCGCTTATATTAGTATTTGTAAAGTAAGTAAAATATTAAATTGATACTACCGTTTATTTACTTATTAGAGAATTCTCCTATTCATAGGGTATTAACGTTATGGTAAGACCTCGACCAGGGACCTTGAATTAAAAGCACCGTTTCTGAACTCCAGATCACTTTAAAAAGGGTGGTAAAAATACTTGTATGTGCCATTTCGGATACTATTGATAAAAGAATAGCGAAGGAAATATTTTTTCATATTAAAAAAGATTTATTTTTATCAACTGTAATCAGAAAATATGAAAATTAACACTTTAAAAAACCATTAATATTGTCAACTTTTGCTACATTCATGCTGTGTTTAAGGGTTAGTCGTAACTACTTTTTAGTGAATTTCTGTTGTAAAAATGAGTTATTGTAGCGGCCATCATAGTGAGGCCCACACCAGGTACTTTGATATGACCTGTGATAAGACCGATCCATACTCAAAATCACTTTTAACACGTTTAGAGCTGCTCTTGATGCGAGGAACGTGTTTATATAGATATATAACAGTATTTCGCTCGACGCAAGTCTAATATTAAATTAATTGTAACTAAAAATTACTGTTTTCGTCCGCGATTGAACCGGGAAACTTGCGCGTGATAACTACTACACTACGGAAACTTCGAAGAAGTTTGACAGATTTAACGTATATGAAATGAATAGTTAATTTAATTTTTGTAGTTATATTAAAAGATAAGTTGTTTTATATTAATTCGTAAAGATCAGCTGATTTCATTGAACAGCTGATAGGTTTCGGGTTATGATGGTTAAAAATAGTTATGTTAATTTGTCGTATTTTCGAGAAAAATCGTAATTAAAACAGGAAGAGAAAACATGAGGCATTATTTTTATTCAGTAACATAACTTTGTGTGTGTGTGCGCGCGAACTTATGTTCAATATTTTGAGTCGTTTCGATTCACACTTGTCACATTAATCGTTAATAACTTGGACGAACAGTTCGTCAACCAGCCAAATTTGTTTAACATAATAAAAATTGCGGCCATTCAAGTTTTTAAAATATCATAACATGTTTTTGAAACTCTGATTTCACAGATGTAATCAGCTTTAAAAACTGCATTAGCCTACATGTTTAATATCAAAATCCATTAAAATATTTTTTTTAACGGCGGTAATGGTTCATGTTCTTATTTTCAATATAATGAAAATTTAAAATGCCAGTATGTGCAGATTTTAATGCTAATAATGATAATGAAATCAGAATTTCAAAAATAGTAAGACAAAATAAAATACTTTTGGAAATCTGCTCCTATCACGTCAGCGAGACAGCTGAGTGCCGCGGTTATTTATTGAGAGGTTTACAACAGAAACACTCAACTTTATAGAATAATTATTTTTAAAAAGCTGTACGAAACAACTACGTATTAAAAAGTGCATGTTTTCATTATTTTACGGAAATGTAGAAGGCACTTAAAGACAAGAGTACACTAGATCGCATACCATGTAGAATGTATCAAATCTAATCGTTTGTTTACGTCCATACTTTATGCCAGTTAGACTAATAAGGACGAGGGATCAGCATTAACAGTAAGGGAAAAGCAACGGAGTAACTGCACTAGAAGTAAGAACCTTAAGGTTCGTAGTTGAGAAACGCAGCAGATGAGCTATATCGTCCACTCGTGGTATCTGCGTGGAAATCCGATTGGGTTGTTCGAGATAACCCAATGCAAACGATTGATCCTTTAGAGGTCTGAAGTTTGGTAGCTCCTGTACCACTATCAAAGTTGTATTCTTCAACTTAGCCGTATGGGTACGGCTTAACTCTCAATGAGTTTTTGCAGTCCACTGACTAGCTCGATCAGCTTGAGATCCTCAGGGTTCTGGAAGCCAAATAGCACGCGCAGGTTTAATGTTCCTGGCTGACATCCCTTCAATCTTGGAGTACGGTTTCCGTCAGTACAGTCATCTACGGGTTGTGTTTCTTACGCCCTAGATTTGATCATTGCGAGCTCTTTTGCTACCGCTTCTCAGTTTGTAATTTTAACGATAAAGATGTTCTACCACATCTCTCACTTCTTTTAATCCAGGTTAGGTAGCCCATCTACCACTGCTTGTGGTTTCCATTTCCCTTCCACATTCATGATATTTCACTTTTGCCAGTTCATCAGGATTGTTTTCGTCTTTGTGGGTTTTTACAGCATGTTTTCAGTCAATATAATCCCACCAGTATGGAAATAAAATGTGCACCCACACAAACCGCCGCATGCCTAGGTAAGGTTAGGTTAAAACTAGGGCTTTTCAGAGTCCGAATACTAGGACTGCCTCCCCCCCTTTAGTTACAGTCCACTTTTGCTCGGGATTATGCGCACAATCACGAACTAGTTAGATCAAGGCTACACTGCCGCGCTCACTGCTAAGATCAGTACGCAAAAAATATACGAACATGCGCTGCAATTATTTTATCCGGTCTACTCGACGCGGTCTGGTGGACGCATACCTTAACACGTAAAAAATTTTTAATGATTTCTTAACTCGTTAAGTTAATGATTGGCTCGTTAACGATAATTTAACGGTTCATCAGATTTTGCTCAAATTTTGACCATACGTAAAGATTTATAACTGAGAGTAACAAATTTGTACTAATATTCGGTTTGGTAGTGAACAGGAAGAAAACAAAATATTCCCTAACCGCCGTCGGGATTGTTTCGTTTTGTTTTTTTATCGGACCGTGATTTTTTTTATTTCGAATTTTAAACAATTATTTAAGTTCGATTATTCATGTAAAATAAGAATTTGATCAAAACCTGATGAATCGATTCTGAGAAATTAAATCAAAATTTCGATTTTTTAATTAATTGCTTCTAAATCGTTTTTTTTAAAAAAAATTGTGTTATATTTTGTTTGCATTTACTTGCTTATAGTTGTACTCACTTTTATCTTTTTTCTTATTTGTTTAAACGCTCTGCTTCTACATAGGGCTAAGGAGAAGCACAATTAATTACTACCACAGCATGTATAAATCAGTTAATCTATTATTACTTCACCTGGGCTTTTGCAACTCACAGTACAGCAGGTGCGGAATAACGCCAGCTTCTATTGTTTACGGAAAGTTGGCAGACGTAGAAACAGACGAATTTGTTTTTCCGTTTTTGTTTTATGTACGACTGCATATATATATATATATATATATATATATATATATTGGTTCAAAACTATTCGGCAATCCATCAACAACTGATTCTAAAGCCTATTTAAAAATATGAAATAAAAGATTCATACAAAATGTGACCGCAACGCTTAATTTTTTCAATAGCTTTTGTTTGTTTCAACAAAATATTTTATATCTGTAGAAAGGTTTCGGTGATTTTTATATATGGAATATTTTTGAAAATCTGATTTTATCTACGTAGTTATATATTCTACGTGAATTAGCGTTTTTAATTTTCAAAGCAAATTGAAACTGTGAAAGTAATTGGACGGAGGTCAGGGTTTCTGTTTTTTGTTTTGAATATAATTAATTTTGAAGTTAACGCTAGAATCCATATTTTAATGCTGATTATGATAGTACAGTCAGACTTTTAAATGATTTTATGATAAAAAAAGCTGATTTTATGATATTCGCTTTCACCACGTCAGCGAGACTACTGCGTGTAACGATTGTTAAAATTTTAATTGTTATAAATTTTATAGAGATTTTTAAGAGCATTGTTGCAGTAACTATAGTTTTATTCTGTAAAAAAAATCAGTAGTAACATTTTAGTGGAAAAATGGGCGTTACAGACATTAAGGACATCACCGTATCAGCTTGTCAGAACTGGAAGGCGAACATAAAAGCGGAGGACAACGCCAGGAAAGCTTGGTGGGGAAATTGGGGTTGGATAAGTGACGAGTACAAAGACCTGACTGCCGAACTGGAAGACCTTCGTCAAAAAAGACCGAAAATTGAAAAGATCTCTCAACACAAAGATTTGCGCACGGCGCGTCCCTTCCCCGCTACCGTAGCTAGAGATATTGGATGGTTGTCCTCTAGGCCTGAATTCTTACTCGATGTCCTCGGTCCTTATCCTTACACCAGAGGATCTCAACCACCTCTGCAGCCACCACCATTATCCGAATAATCCGCTGGAATCCAAATATTAACGCAACTACAAAATAAATAGTTTAAAATTAACTGCATAGTTTAAAGATACAGTAAAATATCACGGTTCCGATTAAAAGTTCCTTAAAATGCAGTTATAATATTGTCAGGGTACCAAATATTTTGTATCTTTTAAATTTAATTTATTTAACGAAAACAATAACTTGGTTTATATAAAATTATGAATGATCCAACAAGAATTATTGTTTTTCAAGTAATTGGTAGTTAATAACCTATAATATGAAAATGTACATTTTTGTGTCTGATATTTTTTTTTTTTACTTAGTTGAAGTTAAATAGTCAGGACACACAGCTCTCTCGCAAGAATGGTGAAGCTCATTCCTTATAGGTTTTTTTTATATTAAACTTTAAGGAAATCACTGGTGCTGGAAATCAAACACCGAAAAACTCAGAAAACAATTATATCGACTGTTAGCAGTGATTCAGACACGTGAGGGTTCAAAAGATAATCCAACTGTTTTGGTGATATCGCGAGAACGTCCTTTAGGAAATCTAGGTTACTCTACACTGGATTGGACACGAAATGGTAGGGAGTAATGAGGAGGCGGACCATCCGGATCGATTATTGAACCTATCCAGCAGTAGGAAATTTGTTATGTATGGTTGGGTCTGCCATCAATAGGTGGATCAATTAGCACAATCAGAAAAGATGACACGATCTTAGAAGATCCGCAGTAAAGCATCTTCTAAAAAAATGAATTTTAGTTTTGAATATTTGTGAATTTTGATTTCAAGAGACTGTTTGAGGGCATTTTGTGAGAAACTTTTAAATTTTTTGAAAAAGAATTATCAGTACCCGCTATATTTTAGCGGGTTTGGACTCGGCACTTACCGTTTTACCACTAGTGGCGGCTGACAGACCAACTAGTGCATCCATCGTATAACACACAATTACAGTAGATACAAACAGTACTATAGGTTATTGTGTGGGTAGAAACATTTAGAAATATCAGTAGTAAACACGCGCCATGCTGACAGTTGTGCCTGTCAGTTTGGTATTTTGGCAATCATAATAGTGTTGGCAAAGCACACTTCAAAAGTGAGAAATCTGCAAGTTACCAGTATTTAATTTTAGGCGACTGAATTCGGAGGAGGAAGCACGAACAATTTCTTTCGTCAAGCAGTGTTGCCAAAGTAATTACCAAGACTAATCAGTATCAAATTTCTTCGTCAAAGACATTCGATAAAAATAAATTTCTAATAGCTTTGATAATGTAACGAGGCTTTTATATAAAACGTTTCTACGATGGTATTTATTTTATAAAATAAAATAGGTCAGCATTAACTTTTATTAACAGATTTGATCAAAGGTCTTTGACTAAACGAGTTTTCATTAAAATATGACCTATCGAGTGGCCGTCACTTTAAGATGCAGAACCGAGATCTTGAAATCAAGAGACCTTAACAATCGTGGTCTGATTTATTCCAAACTTTGCACAAAAATCGATTTCGATAATAGTTTGAACAATTTCATTACTTACCGTGTTTGTGTTACTGTTACTTCGTAAGTAACTGTCATTGCTACCAAAGAATACATGTTGATTAAAGTTGTGATATTTGGAACTATTTTTTACCGTGTTATCTGTTACATTTATCCCGTAACTAACTATTCTTGCTAACGAAGACCATATATTACTTTAAAGTGTGATTAGTGGAACTGCATTTTACCGTGTTATCTGTTACTTTAACTCTGTAACTAACTGTTATTTGTACTGAAGATTGCCTGTTACTTAAAGTTATAATTTCTGGATCTGCATTTTTACTGTAAAAATACCGTATTTTCAAACCGTAAAAATTAACTCATAATTTTTTTGAAAATCTTTTTTAACTTTCGTAATCAGCCTTAATATCTGCATACATTAGCATTAAAAATTTTCAAAATTCAAAAACATAAAACGTTTTGTTTGAAATTGGCTTCTTTCGCGTCAGTGAAGAAGATTATCACCGAATTTCCATTGGAAAAGTAAGTTATTGGAGCTGCTATCATGATCAGTTGTACATTACAATGAACAGCGATCCTAAGCTCTAGATCACGTTTTGAGGAGTTGTTGACATTTTTATATATGTGTTAGCACGTTAACGTTCACAATTTTGATTCGATTTAATTCAAACTTATCATAAAATAGATTTTGATAAGTTCATTAACCAGCAAAATTAGTTTAACAATTTAAAGATTCAATTTTATTTTAAAAATTCATAACTTTTTTGACTTAATTGTTTTTGAAAAAATGGTTTCACCATCGTAATCAGCGTTTAAAACAGCAGAAATTGGCATTTATAAATTTTAAAATCATATTAAATTAAGAAATTTGTTGACGATGGTGATTGCAATGTTTTCTTCGTATATGCAATGTATTTTGAAAGTTTAAAATTCTAATTTAAATGAATACATTTAATACAGATTATAATTATTAAAATTATAGTTTCAAAAATTGTAAGGTGAAGAACATTCGTTTCAATCCTGTCAGCGAGACAGTTGCGTGCCGCGATTATTAAAAGTTGAAATTGACGATATTATTTAATTTTGACGATATTAATAATTGAGAGTAAATTTTATTCGTAAGTAATCAATTACTTTGTATAAAATTTTGTAACTCCTTTAAACGAGATACCAGTTTTATCAGATTATTTATAAATTTCTTTGACCATAAAAAGGAATTTAAAAGCAAATGAGATGTACATGCTAAATATCATCCAACAGGTTAATTAATTAGTCTCTAGCACACATACATTGACACATCCACAGAAGGAAACAGACATATAAATTAAATTCCATTCTTTTGGAATCATGGGACCTGAAAGTGTGTAGTATAGATCACATGATCACCATACTTTCTTTATACGTCGTATAGTGAAAATCACAGCAAATATCAGTAAAATACAGTAAACAGTATGTTAATTTATTGCACGGTCACTGATGCGGACGCCTTAAGGTTAGGCAACTACCACAACATAAATTACTGTATCCTAAGCTCTCGCTGGTGTATATTATTCTGTTTAATTAATATTTCATGTGGTTAGAAAGGATTTTATTACCAAGGTCAGATTATAGTACAAATTTTGGAAAGGTTTGCCTTCAAAGCGAGCCTCAAAATCCATCCAATACTAATACTAATTATTACAATACAGATACATGAATGAAGAAAAAGAACTACGCATGCGCAATAACGGTTACATTTTTAGGTACCACGTTAGTGTAATAAGAACTCACTATCTCGAATCAAAAAAATCATAACAGTTATAAATGTTACTTTACATTACAGATACTAAAGAGCATAACATCTTTACTGTGAACTAGTTTCTAACAATACTTTAGTATTGTTTAGTATTGTTAGAATACTAAAGTATTATTCTCGTTAGCCTCTTATACAGCGTTGTGCACTTTGTCACCATGGAGTGATTCGGTTTCATCGAGTAGGCTTACGAAGCGTAAGTAACGCGAGTAGGAGAAGTATTACACAGACCCTCTCCAGTTATCAGCTCTTCTCCTTTGAACCAGATTTCAGCACAATCATTCTGATAAAAATTAAATTTTTAAAATTTATTGAACATTAAAAATATAATCTAAGCAGACTTTATAATGTTCATTTCTATAGTGCAATCTAGTTTTTAAACAACGCTGGAGTTGATGAAAAAAGTTATAATTTTTATTTGATTTGTATTTGACCGAAATAAATTTTGTGTCTAGTTCGAAACAAATCGAACCAAATTTACGAAAGGTAGAGTGCTAGCATAAACGCACTCTTAAATATATATGTTAATACTGCCTTTTCAATTTTGCACGTCAATTTCTATTAAATATTTGATAACTGTCATCTTATACCGGATTACTAATGGAAATCACTTAAGGGTTATTTAAAAATAATACCCAATTTCCTGTAGAGAATCTTTAATTTTTAATATTCATTTCAATTAAATAAGCAATTTATTACAAGTTGATAATTATCAATACACGAAACACTAATTAATGTCAGTGTAGTTCTTTTATGAATGAAAACTAAAAATATGGCTTGATACTGTTCAAATCAATAAATATGAAACAATGCAGATTCCCATATTTAATCCAGAATCTTTAATGATGAGTTGTTAGGTCGAATTGTAGAGATGATGGTGTACTTATACGACGAATTATCACTTCACTTACTGAATTAATTCTTCACTTAATAAAAAATAAAATCACTCTAGCAAAGTTGTATCCTAGTATCACTTCATTGATGAATGCCTTGTGTGCAATTTTACCAACACTTTTATATAACTTTTGGCTATACGTTATAACCCCGCAGGGGGTGCAGACTAGCTGCACCTATTGAGAGGGTTTAGATATCCCTCGCGGTACCCGAGTCTGACACACACTTATATTTACAACACTACACTTACGACTTTAACACTTTACAATCACACTTACATTTAGGGAGGCCTAAATGTGCTTTTCGCCTTAGAATACAAAAAAAGGTTATACGTTGTCTTTAAATAACGACGACAAAAATACAAATTTGTTTTAACAATTTATTATTGACTACATGTAGCGATGAGCGATTACGAGATGTTTTATTCGAATGTTTCGATTGTAAAAACGCATCGATGCTTCTCGATTGTCAGTCGTTACTTGACAATTATTTTTCCGAGTCCTCCGGCTCACTGAGTCATCTAGTTTTGTGTTGTGTTTAGGCCTGAATCATCGACAAAACAATCGAATGAATCGTCAACTTACAATCGGAACTGATGTTGCCGGAAATGTTTAATAAATATTCCAATTAAATGGCGAAGGCAAATTCCGTTTTTCCTTTTGTTATGTTAGTGACGAATATGAGAAACCATTCAGTTAATTTTGACAACTGTGCGGTAAATGTATATATTTTTCACGTATTTACATACATTTATGTAAATGTAGGTCCTATACACAAATGTGTATTTTTGTTTTTCTTTTAGCACGCTTAAATTCGCGACTTTGGTCGGTTATAATAGCTTGGGTAAGTTAGTCAATCAGGAAATTTCGTAAACAGTTTCAAAATGGCGGACATTACAAATTTGTAAATATTCATAACTTTTTTCTCTTAAACGTTTTTGAAAATCCGATTTCGCCATCGTAATCAGCGTTAAAAACTGCACAAATTGCCATTTTGAATTTTTAAAATCCGTTGAAATTGAGAAACGTTTTTGACATCGGTCAGGTTTATTTTCTTATTTTCAATGTAATTTGTTAAAGTGTCAGTATATACAATTGCAGATTTTAATAATGCTTAGTACTGAGATAAAATTTTCAAAAAAAAAAAAGAAAGAAAATACTTTTGGAAATTTGCTTCTATCACGTCACAAAATAAATTGTATTTTAATTTAATTCTAAATTATCGACTTATTATTGTTTATATTACTTGTATAAGTAAAAATTTACAATTTTACAATAATCCCTTGAATTATACTAAGCAGTGCGTGCAATAGTTTTCCTTATTATTTTTTTTTTTATTTTGTAAAATTGTTATTATGTTTTTGAGTTTGTTTTTTGTTTTGTATATTTTAGGCCAGAGTATAGCACTGTTTTATTAGTATAATTATTACTTAGCAAGACGTAAGAAAACTTTAAAATAAAAGGTCATGAAAAAATATGATACAATAAAAAAAAAATTATAGTGCACTTAACTTACACTAAATAGTAAATACCGATGTCCAGTTATAGACAAGGAAAACACTGCTCTAAACGCCTAATCAGCTGTCTGGAACCATCGCCTTAACAATTGTCAACAATCGTCAAACATCTCGATTGTTCAACCCGACTGGTAATCGATTGTTGACTCGATTGTAAAAATATCTCGGAATAGCGCATAACTAACTACATCAATTAAAAAAAAATAGATGCTGACCTGATTACAATTCAACTATTCTAATATAAAAACCGCTTTTATTGAAGCGACGTGGATAATGTGTCAAAAACCTGTAAAGAACTCTTCACCCAAAAGCCCTAGTTTACTGTTTCATACAACATTCCTTCTACTTTACTTAAATTTGCTTAACAAGTGACGAAACGCTTCAAGTAGATTCCAGCCCAATAAAATTTGAACATGCCTGGGAGTTTAAAATTGTTTTACGGATTATTGAACTACGCTTACGTGATTAAGTCATATTTTTGAAGCCTAACCTAGATACAATGGATTGTAAAACGTATATATTTATTTATTTCAAGTAACGACATCTTGCAGTTAAGTATTATTATACTCTGAAACTGCTTTGTTTATTTTTAACTGACAAATTCTTTCTGATTTCAAACTTTCTAATTACCAAACTATTTTCCTGCATGCTAGTCATGTTATTATATACATATAAATTTTTTTTTTTTTTTAACGTCCTACTTTGGGCACAATGGGCAGACGATGGGATGATTTATAGCGTATAAAAATGTCAAGCCCTGGCCGGGAATCGAACTCGGGTCCTCGGGGTCGCAGTACGCTATCAACTAGGCCACCGAGGCGGCTATATACATATGCATACATGGACATGTATATGTTGCATGTATGTATATGTTGGGATGATTGAGCCTTAGTTTCGACGTCATATCCGTAAACCCATGTTTTGTCACCTGTTATAATACGTTTCAGTAATGCTGCATCGTCGTTGACTTCATTTAGTGACTCCTGAGAAACTTCCATTCGCCGCTGTTTTTGTTCAATATATATATGAGCTGTGTTCAGAAAGTAAAGAGAATTTTAATTTTTTTTAACAAAATATTTATTTATTCTTCCACATTGATGTTATCGCCTTCAAAATAGTCCCCATTGGAGATTATGCACTTGTGCCAGCGCTTCTTCCAATCCTCGAAACACTTCTCAAACTCGATCTTTGAGATAGCCTTTAGTTCTTTCAGCGATGCGCTTTTAATGTCATCTACGGCTGTAAAAACGACGGCCCTTTAAGGTTCTCTTTATTTTTGGAAATAGGAAAAAGTCACACGGAGCCATGTCTGGCGAATATGGAGGCTGGGGCATCGTTACATTACTGTTTTTGGCAATGAAGTGTGAGCTGGTGCATTATCGTGGTGCAAAGGCCATGAATTGTTTTTCCACAGATCCGGGCGTTTTTTTCGGATTGCTTCACGCAAACGGCGTTGAGCTTTTAGGTAGTACTCCTTATTGACCGTTTCACCTGGTGGCAAGAATTCATGATGCACTATTCCATTAATATCGAACACAGTGAGCATAACCTTCACGTCCGACCGCACTGGTCGAGCCTTTTTCAGTCTTGGCGAGCCAGAATGCCTCCACTGGGATGATTGAGTTAGTTTCGACGTCATATCCGTACACCCATGTTTCGTCACCTGTTATAATACGTTTCAGTGACTCCTGAGCAACTTCCATTCGTCGCTGTTTTTGTTCAAAATTCAACAATTTTGGAACGAATTTTGGTGCCACGCGTTTCATACACAAAACATTGGAAATAATGTCATGACATGATCCAATCTATATGTCAACATCATCAGCGACCTCTCTAATTGTGATTCGGCGATTATTCATAACCATTTCTTTCACTTTTTCCACGTTTTATCGGTTGTTGATGTGCTGGGGCGTTCGTCATCTTCAACGTCTTCACGGCCTTCTTGGAAACGCTTATACCACTCGTAAACTCTTGCTTTACTCATAGCAGACTCACCATAGGCCTTTGTTAACATTTCACACACTATATTCCATTTTTTACGCAAAATTTGATACAAATTCTTTGATCCATTTCTTTTAACAAACGAAAATCGCCGAGCTCATAAAAACACGTCTATCCTTAGTAGCTGTCACAGTCAACAATGAAAACAGCTGAAAGTTTTATCATACTTGAAGGGCATGTATACCAACATAATAAAAAAATTCTTGACAATCGAACTCTCCAAGCCCGCGAAATTTAAAAATTCTCGTTATTTTCTGAACACACCTCGTGTGTGTGTGTATATATATATATATTTGTGTGTATATATATATATATATATATATATATATATATATATATATGTATATATATGTGTGTGTGTGTGTGTGTGTGTATCAGGGAAGTAGTACTTTAGAGGAACGCTCATTTCAAGATTTCCTGGTGTGGGTCTTACTATGATGGTTCAATAGTTTTTGCAATTTTTTCAACTAAATTTTACCTATATACTACGCATGTACAGTTATAACAATTCATTTTTATATTTAAAGCATAAACGTTCTCAAATATTGCTTTTTCTTATAAAAGAATCAGTTTTTCAAACTATCAGCACATTTATGACATTATAGAAGCGAATTTTGAAAAATAATTATTATCTCAATAATTTCTATATTAATTTTTTTGAAAATTTCATTTCAATATCCAAATCAGCATTTTAAAGTTCCAAATTCATTAAAATATTTTAAAGTAAACTTTGACCACTATACGATTAATGTTCTGATTTTCATTGGCGTTTAAATACATAACATGCTATTTTTGCAGATTTTAACTCTGATTTTTTTGTTATTAAAAACTAGAAGAAATCAAATTTATTATTGTTTTAAACGATTTGGAAATTTTGAATCATTGAACCAAAGTAACAAACACGATTTGTCCAGGTCTGAATCTCTTATTGTTCATCACTGTAGGCTCACTAGTCAATAGAAATATATTCTATATATCATAATATGTTATATATATAATATATATATATATAATAACATATATAATGTATAACATGTTTTAAAAATGATGCGTTTTATTTTTAAAACTGTTGCAACTGTATCATTGTACATGGTACTGCGTTTAACGTAACCACGTTACTAGTTCTACAATTGACCGTTAGCAGCACCTACTATAGCAGAACAATATGTCTTAGGAAAGTAAGGTTGTTTTCTATTCTTAATAGTGAAATTATTTTGTTAAAAAACAATACTACAAAATATTTATGTTTAAAAACATAAATAATTATTTTAAATTAATAATGCAATGAATATTTATTTTACTATTAACATTTTTAATTTAAACTAAATAGAGTATTTTTATTGGAAACAATAGTACAGTATATGTTTGTTTAGGTCTTAATTCTTTAATATTTAGGTGAAATTACAGTGAATATTCTAAATGCTAATTTATGCTGATTATGATGTGTAATCCAGTTTCCTAAAAATGTGTAAAATAAAAAACATTAGTTGAATTAACGTTGCAATTACGAAATATGAAAATTTTCCCAAGTGCACATTGTTCGTTATTGCCTTTGTTGTAATATTTTCAAATTATTTTGAAAATAAACCTTGACTAGCATTTGATAAAGTATCGAATTTCCAATGGAATTTAGACATTTTAAAATCTTATTTATGCAGGTTTTAATGCTAATTATGTTGGAGAAATCAATTTTTTTTAATGTTTTATGATCTAAGATAAAAAAGTTAAGATTTTATTTTAAGACTTTAAATTGCCGCCGTTTTAAAACTGCAAAACGGATTTTCTGAATAACGAACTATTACTGTACAATCTTTCAACAATAATCGATTCTCCCACAAAACATTTGAATCAATTTGGATCAAAACGTTAGAGGTGTATAGTATATCACAAAAGATATCTATATGAATAAATAATATATATATATATATATATATATATATATATATATATATATATATATATATATATATTATACATTCAGTAAATGTTTATAGATCCCGTAAAAACGTGAATGAGTTCAGGATCGGTTCTCATTTAAAGATCATGAGTCTTATTCTGACTGTGAATGCTAACAGTTTATTTTCGAATGGAAATAATCGAGTATAAAAACTTTCTGAGTGACAGATTAATTGGATCGTACATCATTTAATTTTATGCCAATGATTTTAAATGAATCTAAATAATATTTAAATACAGTACAGCTTTAACATCAATGAGTAACTTAGCCTACATTCTCTACTGTTGTACGCGTTTAGTGTGTATAGGCTTCTCAGTTTTACTGTTATTTTAAGCGCCATTGTTTGATCAACAAATTTTGTTTTCGTGGTAATCATATTTTTATCGATTTTCGATTGAAAATTGGTTATCATGGACAGCTCCAGTCCAGGAATTTTGTAATGACCTCAGGATCATTTTTTGTGTGGTCCATTAAAATGTTTTATAAATAAATAAATATGTGTACAGTATCGTTGGCTAAAGTTAATTTTCGTGTTTCAGTAAAATTTGAGTGTTTTAAATAGCTGATTTATGTCAGTTTGATTTATATTTCATCACAAAATCGATTTGATAATATCAAAATGTCTGATAAATCATCCATAAATGTCAAAATTGCGGTCATTTCATTTTAATCAACGTTGAAATTTTCATAAATTAAGCATGTTCAATTATCATACCGATGTCAGATTAATTTGAAGATGTAAATTGTTTATGTTTGTAGACGCTATCGCTAATTATGATTCTAAAATCAAATTTAAAAAAAAACGTACAATAAAAAAATACCTCCTCTACTATCTGCAGGAGCGTTACAAGCACTTATAACATTCACGCTTCTAAATAGAACGCTAGGTACTTAACGTTAGTTAGTTCATTGCATCACGAATAAAGGAACAAGAACTTACCAGTAGACATCGATCGGCTCTCCTCCATTGGGACTTACAGGCACGATAATCGTGACGTCATCACCCTCCTGTGCAGTTTGTGAGGCCGGAGCTTTTAGAATTGGCGGAAGTGCAGTGAACGTCGCGTCGTCACTCAAGTCTGAAAAAAAGATTTTATCTAAATTTCGGTTGAATATTTTGTAGTAATGTCCATTTAACTAACTATATAAATTCATATTAAGAACAACTGGAGGTATTATCTTCCTAGTGGCCATACTTCATGCCAGACCAATGGGAGACGGGTGTTCGGCGTTCACTGTAAGGGAAAAGCTTACGACAGTAATTTTAGTTTCTACCGGAGAACTGACGGAAGAGAACACTCGGGAATAGCACGAAACTAGCATTGAGGGAGAGGAAACTGGGGCTGTATCCACACCCTTGGAACAGATAAGCATCAGGCAGATGCAGCTGAAATGAGAAGGTGATGGGTTCAGTAATCTCGCCATACCTCTAGCTCATACTAGCTCATACTACTCGACACAAACACGCGCGCACACATTCACTACTCTACATAACTTGGATAACTCTAAAATGTAAAGCAACCCGTGCTGATGACACCGGCCTAATGGTACCAAACGAGGCCGTGGGAGACCTGGTGACCTTCCAGTGTACCTTGGCCTTACTCATGCATGAAGGGCTTTGTGTAGGCTTATCTCATTTTCTTAGGTACTTGGAAGTGTTTCCATAAGTAAGAATGTAAAATATAATGAGCGGGAATCTCACCGCACGACAAAAAGGTTGGCCAAATGGAGCAAAACCTCTGTAAAATAGTACAAGAGAAAGAAAAAGTGAAAGGGAATTAGAAGAACAAGCATAACGAAATGGTACCAGTTAGAAGTTGAAGAATTGCACACCTAGAATCCCCTTCAAATTCTAGACGTTAGAAGGGACTAGGATTGGAGAAGGCGCTGAGCATCTCGGGAGTATAGAAAGTATAGATCTACAAAATTCGCAATAGTAACCATGCAAACTCATTCATTCATTCGGTCAACTCGTAAGCAGTGCATTGCGGCAGACTGAGGGACCTATCCAATCTGCAACGAAAGAAGTGAGAGATAGGGTTAATCAGTAAGCAGACAGCTTGACTCATTAGGCAGATGTTTTTGGATGTAAAATCTTCTACCGGAAACGCAGACGGAGAAGAGAAAAGAAGGCAGGAAAATGTTTCTATTACATTTTGGAATACAAAGATTTTGCAGGGATGAAAGAATCCCTGGAATCCTGTTAATGTTGCATTAACAGATTGTATTTCCAGACTAAAGGGCTCTCAGTCGAGAACTGCAGTCTGAGAGTGTACATGAACAGGATAACAACGTATTACGACGAAAAAGTGTGTGTGTCAGACGGAAAGGAAGGAGAAACACCATATAATATAAGATTGTGAGGCTCTTGCAAGGAGAAGGTGCTTGGCTTCTTCCCTGAGGGCCTCCAGCAGAATGAGCTAGTCAGTGAACTGCTAAAACATATTATAAGCACCACTCTACTGTACTAGAATCCAAGTGACTTAGTTGTACAGATCCTTAACTTCAAGAAAAATTAACTAATCTTTGATCTCGGATGTATGACCTAAAGGTGCACAAGTTCGAAAACGCAGTACACTGAACGATATTTTATTCATTTATGATTGTAATCACCATGTATTAATCACAATCAAATTCTTACTCAGAATCTTCTCTGTCAGTCAATATATTATGATTGGATGTAACATTATAACACAATCAGTGTGATGTTGGGATCAGAAAAATCAGCAGTGTTTTTTTTTCTCAGCTAAACACCATACTACAGTTATCAGTTAAAAAAAAATTTAATTACTTTCAATTTTAAACTCAATATATACCGCCTAGAGTTGTGATTTATACACTCTATATATGTCAGTTTGTTCTATCATAGTTTTTGTTTATTTGAGCTATAAATTAAGATTTTAAGAATGAAGAAAAAAGTCAAACTAAATTAAAAAATGACAATAATAATCGCGGCACGCAGCTGACGTGATAGAAACGAATTTCCAAAAATATTTTTATACCTTACCTTTTTTGAGATCCCAACTTTACCATCATGATCAGCAATAAAATTTGCACATATTAGCTTTTAAATTTTCAGATAAAATTGAAAATAAAAAAATGAACCCTAACCGCCATCAGATTTAAATGTTTGTTAATTTCAACGGATTTTGAAAATTCGTAACCCTAATTTATGCAATTATAAGCTGTAATAGAATTTCAACAAAAAAATTAGGCATAAATGTTATGAATTTTCAAAGATTTTTAATAGCCGCCATTTTGAAACTGTTGATCGAATTTTTCTGGTTAAAGAACTTGTGTAAGCTACCACCAAATTCAAGATTTATATTAAGTGTGAATCAAATCTGTCAAAGGGCGAACGTGAGGATGTTAATACCACACATTATCGCTGACGTGATAGAGGTGAAATTACAAAAAGTAAGAGTATCACGGTGTATTTTTCGTACAAACTTTTGAAAATCAGATATTTAAGATAAAAAAGTTATACATTTTTTTAATACTTTAAAATGAACGTTCAGACCATTAACAAAATTGATTTTTATACAAAGTTTAAATCAAGTTGGACTAACATTCACAACCAGCATAAATTAAAATTTTCATGTTCTATTAAAATTACGACAGTAATTTTAGGTCGTTCAGGGTTCATTTCCGTATTTCAAAAGTAAGCTGAAATTTTAAGGTGCTTATTTATAAAGTTTTTAATGTTTATTAAGGTCGACAAACCAGGTTTTCAACAAAGTGTAAATTTAAGTTAATACACACACACACACACACACACACACACACATATATATATATATATATATATATATATATATATATATATATATATATAAATCACTATGTATATATATAAATAAATTACCTACAGCTTCCATCATGTGTTGGACAATTACATATTGCAATTATTTAAATTCATTTTGAGGCTTACTTTCGGGGCAAGCCTTTCCAAAAAAAAGCGGTTAAAGCTATGTAATATGAATAGTAACGTTAATGAGTACTCGGCCAGTTTCTAAACTTATATAATGTTACAGTGTTAGATGCACCAGCGAGAGTTTACGTACTAAACATTTGTGGTAATTGCCTAACCTTAAGGAGTCCAAATTCAAGCAGCTGATTTTTTATTTTGTTCGTTATTACAAATATTTTATTTTATCACTATATTTGTGTATGTGCGCTCGCGCGCGCGTGTGTATCAAAAATTTGAGTTTAATATAATGAAACAATTTTGAAAAAAATCATGTCGATATTTTGGGACTACCTGTATATTTTGTTTCGGTAATTATTGACTGGATTTGAGCAAAAATGTAGGCTATGTTAAAGCAAATATTGAGAAAATTCAAATATCTTCTTTTTTTAGATTGACGAAAAAGCTTGAAAATGGTTTAAAGAAAATTGAATTAAAAATTACAATGCTAAGATAATTACCAAAGACGAAAGAATAAACAAGATAAAACCAAAATAAAACCTAAAACTTATCGGAAAGAATCTATAGTACAGCGCGCAAGAAATGCGAAAAGAAGAAGAAACAATTTTGAAAAAAATTCTGTATATGATTTGAGCAAAAATGTATGTTAAAGCAAATTTTGAGAAAATTCAAATAGTTTTTTTTTTTAAAAAAGCTTGAAAAATTATAAAATTGTCCCGCAAATGGGTAAACAAGACTTATTCTATACGCTTAATTCATGTAAATCGGTCGATTATTTTATTACCTTGCGTTGTGTACATCCAAGAACCACGTTTTTGGTTCGAGAGAATTTTAAAACGTAAATATTCATTTAAGATTCAAAGTATTTTTACTATCACTAAACGTATTTTGTACTTCGCATGGTAAGAAGGTAAAAAGTCTTGTAATTTACATGTTTTTACATAAAGTTGATTATAGTAATCACATATTCCTCAAATTACAGGAGACAATAATCTGATTTTTTTCTGGAAAAAATGCAGGCTATATTGCGCAATCGCAATCATTTCTGAGCCAGACTGTAGTAGGATAGACTAAACATACAGCTCAGTCTTGAGAACTGCTATGAGTTTCAGTACAGCGCAATGACAATTATTGACATGCCTATAACATGTTAAATTTACTTAAGTACAAACATCACTTACATTCTTTTTTAAACAGCGCTAAAATTAATTGATTGTTAATTTCATTAAGTTCTCGCGGAAGTATATTTAAATATTTTAAAATAAAAGTACAATTAATAGTGATGTATTTGTTATTATTTTATATTCGTCGTAAACAATGACAAACAATTTAACCTGAATTTAAATAGAAAATTTACTCAAGAAAGAGCTGATGTATAAAATCAGCTGTTTACGTACACATTAACTCTGTACATCACCATAGAGTAATTACCTTTGCACATTAGACGTACAGCATTTTCTAGAACAGTTATTAACTTATTTAATCCTTTATTAAACTTAATCTTTAATTTAATCATAAATTTCAGTTTCTAGGACAACCAATAACTGTTAATGGAAGATTGGAATTTATTAATTTAATGCCCCAGTATCGGACAGTTAAATATTTTATTTGTCTGTTAATAATTAGTAATCTAAATAATCCATAATTGAATTTACGCCTTGGACAACTACGTTAGCCAACAAAATCCATTGAACGAAATTCCAACCTTTTGAAATATGTAAAAATTGCATAAGTTATTTATTTTTAATTTGATTTCCCAATCACAACCAACGTTAAAAACTGAATAAATTATCATTATGAATTTTGAAAAATCCGTTCAAATTAAGAAGTTCAATTTGACGGCTGCCATTTTCGTATTTCAGTAGGCCCAGTTTGAAAGTTTACAATGCAAATAAATGCAGATTTTAAAAGCTGGTTATGGTGAAGAAATTAGAATTTTAATAAAAGTTAAAATAAATAGTACGTTTTTTGAAACTAGTTCCCATCACGACAGTGAAAAAACGGAGTGCTAATTTTTTATACTTTTAGAGGAGATTGTGCGATAATTTTGGCAATTAGAGTAAAAGTTGTTTATGTAACAAGATTTTAATTTTTTTACTCGTTTTTCCTTAAATAGCTTGAGGGTTACAAAATGTTAAATAATAAATTTTTATGTTTTTGAATATTGTATATAATGCGGTGACCTTGAATTTATTCGTTAATTTTCTTAAAACGAAAATCGCATATGCTTAACTAGATACTTAGGCCCTATTTTTTTTTTTTTTTTTTTTTTTTTTAAGGCGAAAAGCACATTGAGGCTATTATCGCCTCCCTAAATGTAAGTGTGAGTGTAAAGTGTTAAAGTCTTAAATGTAGTGTTGTAAGTGTGAGTGTTAGACTCGGATAACGCGAGGGACGTCTAAATCCTCTCAATAGGTGCAGCTAGTCTG
The DNA here is from genome assembly GCA_022606455.1 of Callitettix versicolor. Lineage (NCBI taxonomy): Eukaryota > Metazoa > Arthropoda > Insecta > Hemiptera > Cercopidae > Callitettix > Callitettix versicolor. Next base: position 36,015,070 of record CM040183.1, on the reverse strand, counting down.
CACCCCCCTGCAGGGACTAGATGCTTAAAGGAGCTGAGAATAGAATAAAATAAATATTGGCAAAATATTACACATACTTTCTCACATTCAATTATTTCTTTATAAAATCCATCAAAGAAAGTACAGACAAAGAAAAGATGATAAACTGGACGAACTTCACCAAATCGGTTCGTCAGATTTTGCAAGTTAAACGATGCACCAAAATTTTAAATAAAAAGAGAATTGCTGTTCGACAGTAAAATCGAATAAAAGAGCACAATAGAGCGATCAGGGGTTTTTGGATTTTTCAGTTTTATTCCCCATCCCAACTGTGAACTGAATCATCACAGATGAACAAAATTTGAGTAAAATACAATTTTAGAGATTCTTGGTACAATTTTTAAGTTTTTTTAATTCCTGAACCGGGTTTCTCGGGTACCGAGACCAATATGTTTTGATTTGTCACTGATGCCCTACATTTGAGGAAAATGTGAATAAAATCTTCAAAGATCATTTTCAGAAAATTTTATTTGAGACAGTATTTAGAAACGAAATTTAAAAAATGGTTTAAATATGGGTTCATGACTTCATATCAAATTTGATCAAAATCGGCCTCTAGCGCGTGAGCTTACACACACACACACACACACACACACACACACACACACACACACACACACACACACACACACACACACACACACACACACACACACACACACACACACACACACACACACACACACACACACACACACACACACACACACACACACACACACACACTCACACTCACGCACACACTTTATAATTATATATAGAGTGATCTATGCTCATTTTAAGAATACCATGACGGCCGCTGCAATAGCTCATTTTCCAAAAAAAAATTCTCTAAGAAAATACTGTATATACAAGAGCATTTATAATCCAACTACGTCTAATCAAAAATGTACAAAAATTATAACTCAATGTTCTTTAAATGAATTAATGATTAGACTTAGAGAATTCTAGCTTTCTGTGCAGGTACCTGGGACTTGTTAGGGTTTAAGCGGTATTAGAATTCTGCAAGACACGCGCATGCGCTCTTGCGCAGCGGAGATTCTTTTGAACTCGGGTGATTTGAAGCTGTAAACATCCGTTAAAATTTCAAGATCGATTTTTGTATGATTACTAATGTTTCTTTACATTTTATTTAGAAAACTTACATCAAACAAAATACTTCAATGTTATTATAAGTTTATGCCATTTTTATAAAATCACAACTTGCATTACATGTAAACTGACAGCCCAATCCCATTTAACAGTTTTTAAAACGCGTACTGTTCTTATAAATTGTGCTGTGATTCGACATTGTTTAGTTTATTTTACTTGTACGGCCTTGTGTTGTGCTTAATTCTCATGTTACGTTATAAACTTAAAACGTACATCGGAATGCAAGGGAATAGTCCTACCCGATTCTTGTCAGATATTGCTGCCAAAATAGAAACTTGGCAACGTCGCTATACCGCTCAGAAAGTGCAAAGTTCTTTGGGTTTGTCAGTTTGTATGATTTCCCGTCGTTAGCGAAATCGGCTCGGTTTTTGGAAAACCGTGTTCGGAGTTTTCGTATTTTTAAAACGTTAGTTTAAAATGCAATTCGGCTACCCAAAAAAAATTGTTTTATTGAACAAATCTGTATATTTTTTTTTTAACGTCCGACTATTGTGCACACTTGGGCTAATGCAGACGATGGGATGATTTATAGCGTATGAAAATGCCAAGCCCTCGCCGGGAATCGAACCCGGGTCCTCGGGGTGAAAGCCTAGTATGCTATCCACTGAGCTGTATAATTGCATCACGTGAATATCTCGCTTATTTAATGATGGTGAATTTGCAAAAAATTGTTTATATTACACTTTTCTTGAAATATAATTTTTCCTTTATACAAATAACATTAAAGTCTGCATTAATTAGCATTTTAAATCTACAAATAACATAGGAAATCTCGCGCACGCGTAAAATACAGTGTAAGATAAAAAGATTATGGTGTTTTTACTTATCAGGAATAGCTGCCATTTTGAAACTGTTAAACCGATTTTGTGGTTTAACGAACTAGTCTAACTTAACTTAATGCACCCTGACTACTGTCGGATTAATTTCAACGTAATTTAAAATGCTAATTCTTGCCGATTTTAACGCAGAAAGCAAAACAGTAATATATGATTTTAAGTGTCCATTTTGAAACGGTTGAACGAATTTTTCTGGGTAATGTTCAAGTTCGATTTTTGTGCCATGATTGTACCAGATCGGACAAAATTACAAACGTCACACTGCTGTCACTCAGGAAGTCAAGACGGAGTTCATTTCACAGTACCGGGTCTGGGTATTACCTAGATGGCTCCTCCAATAGCTTATTTTATATTCAATAAGTGAACGGTCATAATTTATTTTCATATTTCCAATGTAACTTGAAAATTACGTTAGAAGTTAAAATCGTAACACACGCAGACTCTATATTGATTACGAAAAAAAAATTATTGTTGAAATTCCATTTCATCAAGTCCGCGATGTACTAAACTGAAATGATACGCTTTTGCAAACCATGTTTAAAATGAGATATATATGATTATATGATATGATGATTATATATAATATATGATTATACACGAATCATATATATATATATATATATATATATATATATATATATATATATATATATATGTACTACGTAAATACACATTGTACTAAAAGCCCTAAATGTTTTAAATAATGTTGATTTGTTTGCTTGCTAAACGCGTGTGCAACAGCTGAAATATTGGCAATATGCCAACAACAAAGACCACCTGTGGAATATAATATCAGGGTTCCAGGATTTGTATTACGTCTGGCTTTGTTTAGCGTCTAATAAATTTATACAAGAAATTTAGGCTACAGTAAAACCTTCGTGTTTTACACCACTGAAAACATTTGAGGACGCTCTAGATTTCATATTTCTAGTTTTTGTTTACAAACGGCAAAATATGTGTTACCGTATTCGCTGTGAATAAATTCTCATGAAATAGGTTTTTTATTCTTTTGTGTTTTATTTAGAGAAATATTATTTGTTTTATATTTTCTACTGTACAATAAATCCACGTACTTCAAGAATTTACTGAAACATATTTCTGTTAAAAAGCGATTCGTCTTATGTTTGTAAATAATTGATGGAAAAGAAATAAAAAATTGAAGATTTATTTTTTTTTAACGTCCGATTATTGTGCACACTTAGGCTAATGCAGACGATGGGATGATTTATGGCGTATGAAAATGCCAAGCCCTGACCGGGAATCGAACCCGGGTCCTCGGGGTGAAAGCCAAGTACGCTATCAACTAGGCCACCGAGTCGGCTAAAAAAATAAAGAAATCACAATATTTAATGTTTATTATGCAAATATAACTCATAACGTATAATTAATGCAACTATAACGTATACATTTCCTTAGAACAACAAATTATTTGCATTTATTTTCTCATTAAACGAAGTATTAAGAAAGTTTATGGATCATGAATAAAGATTGAGTTTTTGTTGGATCTTAACGTTTTCTGGTTCCATAAAACAAAACAAAAAATGGTTTTTATGGTTTTTACTTTGATGGATGTCCGTCTATTCGTCTGTGTACATGCTAAATGATAGATTTTTATGAAATGTATTGAATTTTGGGATCGTTTTTCGGTCAATAAACCATTAAAAATAGAATTTTCTAAAAATCGACTCTGAACACTTTAAGCAGATATGAAGATTCGTAACTTAGCAACTGTACCAGACTGAATATAAAAACATTACTTTCCGGGAAAACATTGAAAAAAACACTCTGAATGTAGTCGGGTTATTAACAAATTTGACCAGTTTTTTTCTTAACGCAATTTGACATTTTGTTTACTAAAATCTCGGTATTATTATTTAATTTTAAAGTAAGTTTCTTTTTCGAGATGTTTTTCGAAATTTAAACTTTTAAGTAGCTACACAAAACGTTCTTTTTTGTCGCCATATCGCAAAAAACCAAATTTAAGACCTATCGAAAAACTCTATCAAAAATTAATCGTTCAGTGTTCTACTAAAGTAAAAAATTCGGTTGCAAAGAACAAACGACGAAAACAAACAACAAATAGTAATTTTTCAATATTGATTTATCAAATTTTGGTTAGATTTGAGCCCAAAACTTGAGTTATAAAATTTTAAATATCACTAAACTTATGTCGATGTTTTGTTTTTTTATATTTTCTGGCGGTATTTCAAGGGAAAATTTGTGTGTATGTTTTAGTTAACTTTCTATTGAATAATTACATAAATTAAATAAAATTTTGAAGACGTTTTTAATTCATTATTAAATTTATTAATAACAGTGTAACAACACTGTATTAATGAGCCTTATTAAAAAAAGCAAAAGCTTTCATTTATAAAATCTAAAGCATAGCCTTCAATTAATATGAATAAAAATATCAATAAAGCAGAAGTAAATCCTTCTGTTTTTGACCCATTTGCTTTGTCAATAGTAAATGGTTATGAATAAAACAGATCATTTTCTCTAAATGAGAATCAAATCCTTTGACAATGATGACTCTAATCAGTACGAGATTAACATGTTAAGTAAATGCTTATGTTGAATTTTCCTTGTTGTCATGGCAGATTTATTTGTTTGTAAAATGTTAAACATTATAAATCTCTTTTCCACGTCTACAGACTTTAAGAGCTTGTATAGATTCGAAGACGAGTGGTTAACAAACACTACCTTGGTACTAATGAAGAGACTCGAGGTGGGGGATATTTCTTAATTACAAAATATAAAAATATGTTTAACCGATCCTGGATATCAAAAAGGTGTCAGTGAGGAACAATTTTTCGCAATCTACAGTTTCAAACACATTTAAAAGTGTTATCACCTGTATTGACGAATAAAGCCACCGGTTAGGTTACATGTCTTGGTACGCGTGCAGTATTGGAGGCGTTGGCGATTATTTTCTTATCACTTTAATAAGATAAAACTTCCCGGCAGTAAATACACGTTAACACGAAACCGGTAGGACACATTTAGAAAACATAACCTCAAACAACAAACTTAGATACTGTAAAAATTGGTAATATTTTATTGAATCACAGCTGACTAATGTACGTAGGCCAACATGAAAGTTTTTCAGTTGATACTTTTACTTCTAAACTTTTATTTTGTTATTTTAAGGCGAAATTTACATTGAGGCTATTATCGCCTCCCTAAATATAAGTGTGAGTGTAAAGTGTTAAAGTCGTAAGTATAGTGTTGTAAGTGTAAGTGTGTGTTAGACTCGGGTACCGCGTCTAATCTTCTCAATAGGTGCAGCTAGTTTGCACCCCCTAACAGGTAATAATTATTCATATGGAATGGAATAAATGTTTTTGCTTCTCTTATTACTACTTTTTCCTTGAAGCATTTCCTTCGGTTCTATTCATACAGGTAAATTCTTAATCTGTATTAAGGAACATGTTTTTATTTAAAAGTAATGTCAATGTTTAATTAATGTTTACAACTTTTCAAAATATTTGCAAAATAAATATTAAAATAAATGATTTAAATTAGGTTAAAAATGACTAGCCTATATCTTACTTAGTTCAGTTATTTATACATCTATTTAATAGAAATAGTACATGTAAATTTTGTTATTGTAATTTCATTATAGGATGAGTTACTGTAGATGTAACTTCTACATAAAATGATCAAACTCATGGTTTCGAAGCGCCTTGTTTTTGCCCTTGTAAATTAGTATCGATCTCTGAAATGTAACCTTGAGTCTTTTGTTTTTAAGAATTATAAAAATGACTCAAAAATGGCTCAGTTGGTTTCCGTGTCGTCTGTACTGACGCAAAGCAGACTAGACCGCGCAACTGCGAGGACTGTACTGCTTGTAGCGTACGATTACAGTGCTCCTTTTAACACTTATCTGATGCACGAACATAAAATGGCTTTTGAATTTTATTTTACTCACACTGTACACGGCGAAACGGAGTTAAAACTTTCTAAGTTGTTAGTGATAAAAAAAAAACACTTCCGTTGAGTTTTTTAATTAGGCCTACAAAACATGTGGTTTTTGTTTTGATTAAACTAAGTTAATTGTTTAGATTATTCTGATCTAAGATTAGAGGGGAGGACGTGAAAATTTAAAGCCTGGCGGCTCTTTACGAAACGTATGTGCAAAAATTATGAATTATCATTTTTATATTCAAATAATACTTCGCACTAGACAGATAAAAATCTTAAAAGTTTGCCTGTAAGATTTTACCTCTTTTAGTACTTTTAAATATTTTTTTTTTGTCAAATCGTATATTTTTTTCCGGTTTAGGGCCGACACTAAGACAATTTTCGCCAAATTTTATGGTGATCGATCACCATAAAGAAGTGCGTTATTGATAGACAAACAGACACGCTCGCGAATTTAAAAGAAAGATGCTTGGTTTTTTGGTGCCAGTCTTAGAATTTGTTTTAGTTCTCTGTAACCATAGATAAACTGCTGCCAATACATACTATCAAATGTTCACTGTGAACATATTGAAAACTTAATCTATGTCTATTGTAATGATTTATGACGTGAAATAACGTAAATGGACCAAAAGCACTTAAGCTCGTCATAAATAATTATTTGATGTTGAAAATTAAACTGTAAACTAAACATTTTAGACGAATTTATTTTGGCACGTGGACCAGCACATCTAAATACAGTCGTGTTCACTTAGAATCACAGAGCTTCTATTTTACACCACGAGCAGCGCTGCAAGGTGACATATGTACAAGCTTAAAACTAGGATTATACTGACGCTGAAACAGAAGAAATTTATTTTAAATAATTTTTCTTTCTGTTTTTAAGAGAATTTCGTTTGGAAAATGAGCTTTTAGGGCTATCATGGAATTAAATGATTAATTTAAAATTTTATTAAACAATATTTTATTGCGTACTTGATTAAGCACCTGTGCAAAGTTTTAGGATAATTTATCACGAGGAAGTGCCTCAAAAATTGATTTAAAATTTTACCTAAACACACAGACAGACATTATGAGTGGGATAATATAAACTAGTGTCGGCGAAATTAGTGAGCGGTGTACACTAGTGTCGCCCAGTAACTGGAGATAATGCAGACATTAAAAAAATAAAGTAAAGCATAAACAGTTATAAAATTGCCCTTAAAAACATTTAAAAATTCGGAATACTTTTTAAGTTTCCACAATTGAATAAGATGATCATATCGCGGTACTAAGCTCAAATCTTAACTTTCTTTGAAGTGAAAATAGGCGATCTTAGCAATTTTTGTAGCCGCCTCGGTGGTCTAGTTGATAGCGTACTAGGCTTTCACCCCGAAGACCCGGTTTCGATTCCCGGCGAGGGCTTGGCATTTTCATACGCTATAAATCATCCCATCGTCTGCATTAGCCCAAGTGTGTACAATAGTCGGACATTAAACAAAAAAAACATTGTATGAAAATATACAAAATTGCGATAACACGATGCAGTACGTATCAGCATTCTTGAAGTTACCAGTAAGCTGCTTGTTTCTAGTGCATTCGCAGCTCAGTATTAGGCCTATAATTTCTGTTAAAGTACCAAAGGGATATTTTTTTCTAACTTTCGAAATTTCGGTCCGATTCGAATTACACTTGGCAGAAAAATCGACTTCGATAATAGTTTGGATACGTTTGTTAACTAGAAAAATTCGTTCAACAGTATCAAAATGGCGGCTATTTTTAGACCTTTAAAAAAATTCAAAACTTTTTGTGTCAAATATTTTTTTATTTCACTGTCGTAAGTAGCGTTACAAACTGCATAAATCAGCATTCTTAGTTATAAAATATTTTGAAATTAATAATTTTAATTTGATGTTCAATCAGTGTTCATTTTGTTATCGTAAATCTTGCTACTGACCTTAACGTTAATATTTATCTGTTTAATTTAAATTACAATTAACGCAAGTATACTACATACCCGACCCTCCAAGCACAAAACTGTTTAGAACCTTCACATTTAAATATATCTTACATGTTCTATATAACTAAGTTCATTCATATATTTTTAAGTTATTAATGAACGCCGTTTTATTATATGTCCAGCGCAGCCTTCACAATTACTTCAGCATTAACAGTTGCCTGTATTGTACAAGATTGATGTGATGTGTGTAAATGTCCATTTTATTTCACATCAGTTGTGTTACTGTAATTTTAATTTAGCGAATACATATAATTTGATAAATACAAACCAGCAAAGACACTGATCATTTCAACTTTAAATAATGTTTGACTGCTACATCATTGAAATATACAATTTTATCATTATAAAATATTTAGCGATGAAGTCTAAGAAAATTAGTACTTTTAATATTCGATTCTAAAAATATAATAATTTTTTTCATACACTTTTACATTTTACAGTTCTATTTACAATTTTATTGTAGTTGGAAAGTTTAAAATGCTAATGTATGCAGATTTTAATGCTGATTACGAAGGCGAAATCATATTAAAAAAAAAATAAGAATATAAGATACAAAGCATTGTTGTAGGTAATTCGTTAACATAACTCAGCGAGACAGCTGCGTGTGTTTCGGGAAACAGACGAACCTAGTGGAGCCCTGTGAAATTCACTTAAATAAGCACCGATTCTTAGCCGTGGTTCTATTTATGTTGTTGGGACTGTATGATTCACACAACATATTGGACTGAACACGAGTCACTCTAACCACATTGCATTGTGGTTATCAACATGCCAGACAGCTGTTGCAGTGAATGGCTATTCTGTTACGGTTTAGCCCAGCCTGTATCATGCATTATCAAAATATATCAATTCTACAGCTGTCTCGCTGAGATAATAGAGAGAATGTCCAGTAGTAACATTATTTACCTCAAACGTTTTTTGAAAAATCAATATCAATAATAGCGATACCTTGCTAGTTACCCAACGAAATCCGTACAAAAGTTTCAAAATGGCGGCCTCTTATAATCTTAAGATTCTATAGTGTTTTTATTTTACATTTGACAATCTGATTTCACTATTAGCGTATTAAATTGTCATATTTCACTGATAATAAATCTACTATCAGTCAGTGATAATTTTCTTACTTTCACAAAAATATAGGCGTAAAAAACTTTGTTGATATATGTGATGTGACTGTTTTATTTTAAAAATTCAGTTCATGACTTCAGAAAACAACAGCTGCTTGTGGCGATTATTTAAAAACGTGTCAGTGTTTTTATGCATATTTTTATGTACCTATACAAATGATGTTATTACAAAAGTAACAATAACGGAAAGCAGTTTTTTCGCTGATGTGATGGAAGCTAATTTCCAAAGATTGTTTCTTCTACAATTTTATGAAAATCTCATTTCACGCTCATAATGTGTATTATAATATTCATAATTTAGAATTTTAGATTATAATTAAATTTGTTAATTTAAAAATGATAACTTACGCAGACTTTAACATTGACTACGAATCTGTGAATCATATTTTTAATAACTCTATGATTTCAAAATTTTTAATAACCGACAGCTTTACCTGCATTTTGGTAGCAACGAACTTGTCCAAGCTATTTTTTGGACGAAACAAAATTAATTTTTGTATAAAGTTAGAATCAAATTAAACCAAAACTGTGAACGAGAGGCGCAATTTTTTACATTTGCTTAAATAGTATTTGGAGGTTTAAATCGGCGATAATTTCAAGTTAAGTTAATTTCAAGTTATCAGCCATAATCTCTGGTTTGAATCGTAATAGATTCTCTAATAGATAATTTTCTATTTGAAGCTAAAAGCAATACACCATCATTAAGTTGTAATTTTGAAATACGAGTGAAAATCCCTTCTTACAATACGATTGCGTTAAATATATCTTGGTAATATATTCTCCAATAGATCATTTTCCAATTGAAGCTAATAGTAATACACCATCATTAAGTAGTAATTTTGAAACACGAGTTAAATTCCTGTTTGCATTAAGCCTACGTTAAATATATCTTGGTAATAGATTCTCCAATATCATTTTCCAATTGAAGCTAATAGTAATACACCATCATTAAGTAGTAATTTTGAAATACGAGTGAAAATCCCTTCTTACAATACGATTGCGTTAAATATATCTTGGTAATATATTCTCCAATAGATCATTTTCCAATTAAAGCTAATAGTAATACACCATCATTAAGTAGTAATTTTGAAACACGAGTGAAATTCCTGTTTACAGTAAGCCTACGTTAAATATATCTTGGTAATATATTCTCCAATAGATCATTTTCCAATTAAAGCTAATAGTAATACACCATCATTAAGTAGTAATTTTGAAACACGAGTGAAATTCCTGTTTTCAAATACTACGTTAAATATAGTAATATAATCCAATAGATCATTTTCCAATTGAAGCTAATAGTAATACACCATCATTAAGTAGTAATTTTGAAACACGAGTTAAAACGTTAAATATCTTGGTAATATATTCTCCAATAGATCATTTTCCAATTGAAGCTAATAGTAATACACCATCATTAAGTAGTAATTTTGAAATAGGAGTGAAATCCCTTCTTACTATACGCCTATGTTAAATATATCTTGGTAATAGATTCTCCAATATCATTTTCCAATGAAAGCTAATAGTAATACACCATCATTAAGTAGTAATTTTGAAATAGGAGTGAAATCCCTTCTTACTATACGCCTATGTTAAATATATCTTGGTAGTAGATTCTCCAATAAATAATTTTCCAATTAAAGCTAATAGTAATACACCATCATTTAGTAGTAATTTTGAAATACTAGTGAAATCCCTTCTTACAATACGCCTATGTTAAATATATCTTGGTAATAGATTCTCCAATAGATCATTTTCCAATTAAAGGTAATAGTAATACACCATCATTAAGTAGTAATTTTGAAACACGAGTAAAATTCCTGTTTTCAATAAACCTACGTTAAATATATCTTGGTAATATATTATCCAATAGATCATTTTCCAATTTCAGCTAATAGTAATACACCATCATTAAGTAGTAATTTTGAAACACGAGTGAAATTCCTGTTTTCAATAAACCTACGTTAAATATATCTTGGTAATATATTATCCAATAGATCATTTTCCAATTGAAGCTAATAGTAATACACCATCATTAAGCAGTAATTGTGACACGAGTGAAATCCCTTCTTACAATACGCCTACGTTAAATACCTCTGGGTTTTATTTAAGGGCAGTTTCCAGTAATTTCCAGATAACACATTAGCAGGAACACTACATTATATTGCGTTGCCCGTGCTTGCAATACACCTAGGCTACGTCACATGTCTCTATGTTTGTTAACATATACATGGACCTTGCAAGTTTACATAGTCCCAACCGCCTCTGGTACAAATCGATCATGCTGTTGCAATATTGAAACTTGACTGGTTGACTATAATGTATCATTTTAATTTGTAACTGAAATTCAGAAATTAGCTCACGCACGATGGAATTAATTTCGATTAAATTTAAATTTATATTAAACTAGCTATGAAATTATGCTTCGCTACTGTATTTTTCAGGGAATAAAAATTACTTTTAATTTGAAAGTTATATTAAAACTTTTGTAAAGTAAATTACATTATTAAAATGCAAGTTATTGTTATGAGTAAAATATACTTGATTTTTTCGGGTAAATAAAGAGATTGTTGGACCAAAACCCTAAGTATCCACTACCACCTCTGGTATTAAGATATTGTAACGATACAACTAAAATTTTACCGAAGAAATCGTAAGTAGCATTGTCGACACTTTTGGCTGCTATAGCTCTAGGAAATAACTATTTTTAAAATAAGATTGCCCGCATTATTGTTTCAAATAGGCGAAAGAAACTTTTAGGTAGCCTACGACCTACTAACCATTGTATTTAACTAATGTAGACGTGTTGACAATAAATATAAATCTGTCGAGTTGTTTCACAGTGGGCAGGGGACAAATTTGGCATAACGTAACAGACACTCAGTATTCAGAAATCTGTTTATCTTTAAATTTGGCTGCTTCAATGCATAAAATAAATAAACTATAAAAGTGTACAGTTTGTCTTCTAGAGCTCGTGAATATACCCTGTTTTAAAATAAATCAAGCATTTTGAGTGTCCGCCATTTTATTTTGAATGTATATATGGCAGTTCAAGGTACCCTAAAATCTGATAACAATTATATTTGATAAACACAAAAATTTTCTTGAAATATGTCAAGCCTGAATATGCCTTTTAACCTAACAGAAATAAAATCAGCATTTTTAATGCTCGCAATTTTGTTTCTAATAGGCGTATGGCAGTTGCCATTGCTTAAAAGCTAGTTACAGCTATAAATATCAATGTAAAAAGTTTCATTGAAATTCGTTAAACCGAAAGTCTATTTCTCTTAAAAATCGGACAAATACATAGGCCTACAATAAACCGAGATTTTCGTGTTCTTTTTTTAAGACATTTTTAAGCTACTTTTAGGCTAAACAATTTGAACTTGGTGTTTTCACGAGCTCTGGAAGACAAACGGTCTGTCTGTACACTTTACAGTTTATTTATGTTTTTCATTTTGTGCATTGGAAAAGCCAAATTTAATGTCAAACAAATTTCTAACTACTCGCTGTCTGTTAGATTAAAATACCAAATTTGTCCGCCAAAACGATTCAACAGATATTTACGGAAACATTTTAAATGTTACGTTTACATTTGTTAAATTTAGTTGTGAGCACGTTTTAAGCTACCTCAAATTGACTTTCGCCTGTTTGAAACAATATTGTGAGCACTCAAAACTCCTGATTTATTTTTAAAAAGGGGTATTTCCAAGAGCTCTATCAGCCAAAAGTTTCACAATGCTACTTACGAATTCTTCATGTAAAATTTTAGTTGTATGGTTACAATATCTTAATGTCAGAAGTGGTGGTGGGTATTTCGGAATTTGGCCTAACAATCTGACTTATTTTTCCGAACAAATTGCTATAACCCTTAACAATAACTTGCTTTTTAATAACAAAATAGTTTCTTCCAAAAAAAACTTGGTGTAGTTTACTTTTAAACAAAACATTTGAAACAACTTTCTAATTAATCAGCTGTAATTTTTATTCCCTGAAAAGTACCGTAGCGAAGCTCGGGTACACAGCTAGTATCAACTATATAAAACCGTAAAATACATAAGCCCTAATACGTCAACGGAAGCAAAATTAAATATAATATTGTAGTATTAAAGAAAAATTTTGTATAAACCAAACGAAATTCAGAAACTATTTTTTATTATCAAAGAAAGATACCAGAATTTAATATTTATGTAGGTCATAGAATTCTAATATCGCTAATGTCCTAATAACCCAGCTTTCTACTCAGAAATTTATTGAAAAATTTATTAAAAACGCAATAACTATTAAAGAACTTTTCTAAATGAATCTAATCATTAATTCATTTGAAGGGCATACAGTAATATTGTATGCACATTATTTATTAGATGCAGTTAGATTAAAAGTGCATTTCTTTGCTCGGTATTTCTTTATTAATGAAATTTTCATTGTAAAATGAGATATTAAGATGTAGCAAAGAGAAAATCGATTTTGTTAATAGTTTAGACAAGTTCGTTGAACAAAAAGAATTTCATAAAGCATTGTTAACATAATAAACATTCATAAAACATTTAAAACTTTTTGTTAAATTTTCTTTTTGAAAATTGACTTTACCAAAGACATTTTGAAATTAAAAAACTGAATTTGATATAGTAGGTCAGGGTTCCTTATTGTATTTTAATAATTTTTGAAATTTGTATGCAGACTTTAATTTTAATGATAGTGAAATCGGATTATAATTATAATCTTTATAATCGGAAATAATTATAACATGAAATAATGTTAAAAATTTACAACCGTCATGCCAGCGAGACATTTGTGTGCAGCGATTATTTCTAGAACTAATACTGTATTTTACAATTAATTACCACTAAACACAGTACTTAGCATCAAATATTTCACCTCAAATGAAAACATCTAATGGCTTTTGAAATTACCGTGACCCCACTTGTTGAACTCGTTTTAAAAGTTGTTTTCCCACAGAGGAACAAGTGTTCACTTGTTGAGGTTATTTATTGTCTACATTTTACACAAGCTTATATATCTCCCTACACTAGTAGGATAGTCACATTCTTAAACAGTTTGTAGTTTTTTAAGTAAAATCAGTTTTTTTAAAATATATATGTACATATAACTTGTATATACGGAATATATTTATATATAATTCCGTTAGGTCAAATTTGAAAACAATATTTCGATAGATTGGCAAGCAGTAGAAAAATAAAGATTGAAGATTTTGTCTTGGTCTCAAATTTAAGGGTAAACTACACATTTTTCATCACTAGGCCCTTAGGAATTACTATAAAGGTGAACGTTTTAATAAGAATCGAATTGTATGTTTAATTACAGCTGTGTTAAACTTCATTATTTTGAATAACAGGTATTTTTTTATTTCGATAATTATATTTATTAGTATGTTAATTGTGTTTATTTACATATTTTCTAGGGTTGGATTTGGATGATGTTTTCCGATTTGAATTTTTTTCTTTTGAAATTTTCAAGAAATGTTGACGGAAATTTTAATTTGTAAAGATACTCAGAATTATTAATTTATGTTTTTTTATTAATTTAAAAATAAAATCGTTAAATAACAAATATTTTAAGACAATATTTTTTTAAAATATATTAGGGCTAATAACATTACACACACACACACACACACACACACACACACACACACACACACACACACACACACACACACACACACACACACACACACACACACACACACACACACACACACACACACACACACACACACACACACACACACACACACACACACACACACACACACACACACACACACACACACACACACACACACACACACACACACACACATACACACACACACACACACACACACACACACACACACACACACACACAACACACACACACACACACACACACACACACACACACACACACACACACACACACACACACACACACACACACACATACATATATATATATATATATATATATATATATATATATATATATATATATTTAAAGTCCGACTATTGTGCACACGGGCTAATGCAGACGATGGGATGATTTATAGCGTGTGAAAATGCCAAGCCCTGGCCGGGAATCGAACGCGGGTTCTCGGAGTGAAAGCCCAGTACGCTACCAACTAGACCACCGAGGCGGCCCATTATATATAAACAAGATTATATTATTAAAATATCGGTTTTCAGGTCCGATTAAAATATTTTTTGTTAATACGAAAAGTGTTCGTAATTGAAAACAAATTTCTGCAAAAAAAGTTGCTTTATGCTCAAGATACAGACACAAAACCCAGTGTTTTGGGATCAAAATTTTAGATTAGTGACGACTGTGTAAACTTAATCAGGTGCACAGATCACTGTTTGTGTTGCAGACACTTGGAACTGGGATTGCAAATATCCTGTTACCGTGTAACCTTCACAAAGTATTCTAGAAAATTGCGCTTCGGTGTTCTAATTTCAAAACATTTGCATTTTGTTTTAAAACGATGCTTCCAACTGTAGTCAGTTTACACAATGTATGGTGTTTTTTTTTTACTTGGCAACTGTATCTTTGTAACAAACCTGGATTCGTATGCTCGTCAATCTTTTCAAATTTAGCACAAAAATAAAATGCTGATAAAATTTAAAAGATATTTAGTAAATTTCCACTGGAAAATGAGCCATTGGTGCGGCTAAGATACGGGATCTTGAATGAGGGCTGATCTTTCTTCTCGGTTATTTTTGAGAAAAGAATATATACAATTTTTATAGTGTGTATTTGTGTGTATATATATATATATATATATATATATATATATATATATATATATATATATATATATATATATATATATATATTTTATTTTAAGGCGAAAAGCACATTGAGGCTATTTATAAATATACGCCTCCCTAAATATTGTTAAAGTCGTAAGTGTAATTGTGTGTTAGACTCGGGTACCTCGAGGGACGTCTAAATCCTCTCAATAGGGCAGCTAGTCTGTACTCCCCTGCGGGGATATATATATATATATATATGTGTGTGTGTGTGTGTGTGTGTGTGTGTGTGTGTATGCGCGCGCGTGCGTGTTGTGACAACTCGGACTAGCAATATTGTGGGAGCCTTCTCGTTGGTAAGAAAACCGATACTTGTCCCTGGCTATATCAAGACTATGTATGATCGATTTATTTTTTACAAACTTCTTGTTAGTAATAATAAAAATTTATTTATTACCTTAACCAATTTAATTATGACAATTTTATTTGTTATATTTTGACCATTTTTCTCGGAGGTGTCACTTCAAAAGAACATATTTTAAATAAACGATTTCTCATTTTACTTGTTACCTAATCTTGTTCAGGTTGGTTTTATTGAGGATTTGCTTTTATTGCATGCATTTCTTTAATCTGTAATACCTATGATTCATTTAATTTATAAGAAATATATAAATTTCGTTTTGTCTCTTATTTTATACGGACGTGATTTCGAAAACAATTTGAAAATGTTTTATTAATTCGTTTATTTCTGATTATCTAATTTCATAAATCAAGATTTTCATAAATTTAATGCTTAAAAAAATGATAATTTTTATAAAATATATTAAGTTTTCGTTCATGTACCAAGTTCTTGACACAAATTACTCTACTGCTCTTAATCGTAAGTTTTCCAATATCATTTTTAAGGACTTATATACCCAAATACAGACCACACTAATTCAGATAGATAAGAAAAAATTGCTGAATGTATTTTATAAAACCTTACTACAATTCTACTCTTTCCTAATGATATGAACCAGTGACAATTTATATTATATATGTTAATTATAATTTCATTAATTCTGATTTGGCAATTTTCAATTTGTTTAATCATTTGTTAATAATAATTTTAATTCACTATTTAAATTTGAAAACTTTTATTTGCTTTATTGTTACAATTGGTATAATAATAATTTTAGAAAAAATTTTTTTATTATTAATTATTGACTAAGGTCTTGAATAATTACTAATCAGTACCTTGTATATAATTTGAAAATCCTAGAACTTTCGGTATTTCATCCTGGTTTAAATGACTGTCCTGTAAGGAAAGAATTGCAGGTCTTCAAAATGGACAGTGTTGTTTATATTGTTTAGATTGAATTCTTGTGATGCTTTGCAACATGGCTGCCAAGTCTTTTTATCCCGATAAAACCGTAACTGTTTTTGTGAGCTTTTACACACTTTATTTAAAATTTACTTTAACAAACATTCTAGTCTATAATAGCAATTTCACTTTCAAGGATGTCATTTTATCAACACTAAATAGCATTTTCATAATTAAATTCCAAAATTTTAAAATTGTTCTATGTGGCCTCCTTTTATGTAAATAGTTTAGGATTTCAATAATAAAATATAAAATCTTTGTAACATTTTACGTCACTAAATAACACAATAAAGTTCATTTTATTTCTATAATAATTAACGTAATTCCATTTCTATAATATTTAACACAATAACTGATTCGATTTCTACAATAATTAACACAATAGCTGATTATTCAAGTTATAATTTCATAACTATTTGATTAAATGCTTTCTTTGAATACCGAACATTGATTTATAAAATTTTGTACCACACGTAGTCACAATTCTGTGTCAGCTGTTCGTATTGAACTAGTTCTAATGCACGTCCATAAAGTACCGAGTCTGAAATACAACTGCTTAAATTCACTGATAAATTGGCTGATCCAGCTCGCATTATCTAGAACATACTGAAGTAATCA
Organism: Callitettix versicolor; assembly: GCA_022606455.1. Classification (NCBI taxonomy): domain Eukaryota; kingdom Metazoa; phylum Arthropoda; class Insecta; order Hemiptera; family Cercopidae; genus Callitettix; species Callitettix versicolor. Next base: position 35,997,266 of record CM040183.1, on the reverse strand, counting down.
GCTAATTGAATCGGATTCTGTTTGCTTTTCGAATTCCAAAGATAAGCTCTCGTGCGTTACTGCTTTGGTCCACTTTCACTTTAATTAAATTTATAATTTTTACAGTTTTGTGAAATGTTACGGCTGTGTGTGAGCGCGCGTGCGTGCGTTTTAGCACTCATTCGTTTTTCAATACAATTGTTTTATGTTTTAAAATTGTGGCCCAAGTCCTGATTAGTCCAACCAGCACAAAATATGTTCGTTAAGAAAGCAAATAATAGAAAATAAATAATAAATGTATACTACTGACACATTTTGGCGCGTTTCTTTGTACATATTTATGAGGACTTTATTTCACACAACTTATGAAAAGATTTAGGCCTATGTATCAAATAATTTCATTATTGCAATATAGCGACCGGACCACATATTTAAGTAATTATAATTATGACCTATTATTCTTCCCGTCAGTGGTCTATCTACTCACGAGCCGCCTCGGTGGCCTAGTGGATAGCGTACTAGGCTTTCATCCCGAGGACCCGGGTTCGATTCCCGGCTAGGCTTGGCATTTTCATACGCTATAAATCATCCCATCGTCTGCATTATCCCAAGTGTGCACAATAGTCGAACTTTAAACACCAAAAAAAAATCTATCTACTCACCTCGTAAAGGCTACCGAGGTTTCGAAACTCTATCGTTTCATCTTCAGGCCGTGATACAAAATGTTAAATCCCTCTGTTGAGGTCGTCACAAAGTCAAACAAAACACTAAACACATACATCACAAACACTGTGCACAATTACACGATTAAAATATTTACGATGAAATTCGGCTTGGCCAAGCGACACGCGCGACTCGTACGTCGTTACATTCCGGACTCAATTAAGGAATGTCCATACTCGACAGAGGGATTTAACATTTTGTATCACGACCTGAAGATGAAACGATAGAGTTTCGAAACTGCGATAGATTTTACAAGGAGGACCACTGACGAGAAGAATAGGTCGCAATCCTAATTACTCAAGTAATTTCAGTCAGAAAATCAGTTTAAGATCATTAAGGCGAAGCACAGTGAAATTTGAAATGAACGACATTTATGAATACAAGATCACTTTTAGAAGGAATTTTAAATAAACATCTAGGTTTATTAACGCCCGATTTACAAAGGTTCGCGATTTTGGTTCGATTTAATTAAAATCGATTATGGATAAGTTCGTTAGGCAGAGAACTTCGTGTAATATTTTCAAAATTTCAAATATTTAAAATCTGAAACAACTCAAATTTTTATCTTAGGCTCCTACACTTTCTTAAAAATATGATTTCATCATCGTAATTGGTGATAAAATCTGCGTAAATTCAATGAAAATACAAAACGAATTTGACGCCAAAAGAATTGGGGTTTCAAGAAAAGTTAGTATATAAAAAGTTTTTTTTTAATTTGACAGGAAAAATTTTAAACGGTTGGAACGATTTCTTTGGATAACGACGTTATTGAAACTATTGCAAAAATCGGTTTTGTGCCAACTTTAAATCATATCTGACTGCATTTGCAAATGTTGCGGTGCTAGCGAGGTTCATCTCAAGGTCACAGGTCTCGGTTTTACCATTATTTTGTCACGCAATTAGCTCATTTTCCAGTATAAATTATCTAAAATAAAATGAGCCGCCTCGGTGGCCTAGTTGATAGCCTACTGGGTTTTCATCTCGAGGACCCGGGTTCGATTCCCGGCCAGGGCTTGGCATTTTCATACGCTATAAATCATCCCATCGTCTGCATTAGCCCAAGTGTGCACAATAGTCGGACGTTAAACACAAAAAAATTAAATTAAATAAAATGTTTACAAATATGTAGATTTCTGGCAATTGTTGCGCACTTCCATTGGAAAATGAGCTATTAAAGCAGCCATCACGGTAAAGCTTAGACTCGGTACTTTGAAATAAGCGTCTATCCTAAACTATATTTAACTTTTTTTAAGTGGTCGTTAAAAATATTACGCTGTTTAACAGTGTCAACATTTAAAAATTTATAACTTTTTTGTTTTAGCTATTCGAAAATCTGATTTCATTATTGTAATTAGCGTTAAAAATTACATAACATTTTGGATTTTCAAAATCCGTTTAAAGTAGCGGTCGAAGTACACATTCCTATTTTCAATGTAATATAAAAGTTTAAAACGCGAAGCCTGTTTTAGCTCGACCGTTCGACATTTCGTTTGTGTGAACGTTTGTTTGTTACACAGTTTTTAACGTATTGTCCGATTATTTTTGAAATGTAGTACAAAGATAACTTGTTTAAAGCCCGAACGATTTTTTAAAATATTTTCACTCATTTAAGACGGCTGCCTCTGATTTAACGATGCCGAATGTAATTACTGGCTGAAAGGCAAGACTCAACATTCTAACCGCTCCACGGAGAAGGAACATAATTTTCCGGTATTGTTGGACCAGTATTGCGGTTACAGGTTAAATTGGCGTAAAAGTTTGCTAGAACATCAGACCTGACGCCAAGCAATTAAGAATAAACTGCCAGGTCTACTGTTCTTTAAACAAGCAGTGCTGCAGATTTAACGCCAATTACGACGGTGAAATGAGAATTGCAGAACATACTTTTGGAAATGCACTTAAATAACCTCAACTAGACCTCAGTTATTCACGTGACTATTGTAAATACACAGTTCTAAAAAGACCGGAGTTCAACGCATGGTCTGTATAGGCCTATACAATAGTACAGTAGTGTGAAGAATTGACTGACCTTCTTAATGTTATTTCCAGCTTCAGACGCGTCGTGCCAAGCTGTGAGACTAATTAACTGTAGCTACGTGCGCCGCACGTATTGTTACTTTTACTACGTGCCATTCAACGAAACTATTTCACCGAAGAGCGAAAGTAAAAATCTTTAAATTAGCACTACATTTAATGAATGCTGTCAGAATTTTTGTGTTTGTACACGTGCTCTTAAACATACGGCGTGTAAAATTTATAAAAATTTTCGGTTTTATTTATCTTTTCTAATCTAAAATATCCCCGCAGGGTGTGCAGACTAGCGGTACCCGAGTCTAACACACACTTACACTTACAACATTACACTTACGACTTTAACACTTTACACTCACGCTTACATTTAGGGAGACGATAATAGCCTAAATGTGCTTTTCGCCTTAAAAAATTTTTTAAACACTTATAATTTAACTAAAATTTAATTAGGTGACCGGTCAGCGCTTCACAAACTCGCTTTGACGCGATCGTAAATTTTCCGCCAATTTAATTGGCAACCATAATATTTACTGGAAAATTTTACTGAATCAACTTAAATGGAAATAATATTCTCTTAACTGTCAAAATTACTTTTGGTCTTTCCGTACAGTCAGTATTAAGGGAAATAACCAGTAACTGCACTTGTCATCGATAAATCAAACGCCGCCATCTTGAAACAGAAACGAATGGCAAATAATCTTACACATATGTAGTTCGGGCTTTACAAAAGGTACTCTCGTAGATATTTCAAAACAATCGGTCAATGTGTTTGGCAAAAACTACTTTAACAAACACACAAACCAAATGATAAAAGGTCAAGTTGAAACGATGAACTCGCTTCGTTCGGTCAATTATAGTCCTTAACTAAACAATGTCGCTTTTTCTCCCAAAAAATTAAGATTTTAAAGTTGAAAAAAATCGAAAAAACTGTGTACTAGTAGTTAGAAACCATGTTACTGCCGAAAATTGTGATTTGTTTTTTGAATTTAGTTTTGAAAGGTAAATTTTTGTTTATTTAAAATTTAGTGCATTGAATTATGAATATCCATATGCATTAGAACTTAGTTATGACGTCATTGAAGGGATTAACTCAAATGTATTAAAAAGTAGTAAGTCTTAAAGATGTCATTAAAAAAGTCTTAAAGAGTAGTAAGTCTTAAAGATGTAATTAAAAAAGTTTTAGAGTAGTAAGTCTTAAAGATGTCAGTTAAAAAAGTCTTAAGGAGTAAAAGAATTATCATTGCAAAGATACATTATTCTTATCACTATATTTATGTGTTTAAATATTCAGTATTTAGTAATACTGAATTTTTAAATAAAATAATCGCGGCACGCAACTGTCTCGCTGACGTGATGAAAGCGAATTTCCAAAAGTAATTTGTTCATCTTAACTTTTTCTGTAACTGATTACGCCATCATAAGCAGCACCACAATCTGCACATTTTAAAATTTCAAATTGCACTGAAAATACGAAATGAACCCTGACAGCCGTTACATTTATTTTCATAATTTCTACGGATTCTTAAAATACAACTTTTATTCAGTTTTAACGCTGATAACAACATTGAAACACGATTTTCAAATACATTTTAGACGAAAAATGTATGAATTTTTAAGGATTTAAAATTTACGCCATTTTGAAACAGTTGAACGAAATTTTTAGTTAACAAGCTATTATTGAAATCGATTTTTGTACCAAGTTTGAATCGATTTTTGTACCAAGTCTAAAATAGCGAACGTGAGCGTGCTATAACACATGCGTATACGTATTTCAATATTTATCTTTCAAAAAGTGATTTAAATTGACCGGTGCTCATTTCAAGGTTGTGGATCTGGGTCTTACCATAATGCTCTTCCTCTAATAGATCATTTTTCAAAGGATTCGCTAAAAACGGGGAGAAACATTACGCATACTGTTAAATGTAGTAATTAAAATATCAGGAGACAACAATCCAGTTATTTCTCTGTATCAAACGGTTAGGGCAATCGTTTAAGTGTAGTGAGACAGACTAAACATACAACATACAGCACAGTCTTGAAAACAGGTACGCAAACAGCAATCGGTGACAGCACTTACTTGCTGGCTGAAAACTTCCTTATCTATTTTTTAACTACTTGCATTCCATTCAGAATTTGCCTTTTAGCCCTTGTTTGACTCTACAGCAGTCATACAATATTTATATTCATTAAAACATTGATTATCTACGCTAACATATTTGCCAGGACGTTCGAGGTAATGACGCTATCCTGGCTGTGTAACGTTCAAAGCCGTTATTACCAAGTTCGTAGAAAAATTTGAGATTAATCGATTTTACAATTCTTTTAATACTTCCAGAACAGAATTTTTTGATAAGATTTAAATTTAAGTGATTTATTTTGCTTTAAAATTTTATGAAAATTGTGAGAGCAAATTTTCAGGAAATAAAGTTTTTTCATTTTTACAAATGCTTTAGGCAAAAAAAAGTTTAAAAGGAATAATTCTGAAGAAATTAAGAAACACGCGCGTGGCCGGAAGTGGACAAATTTTCACAAGCAACATACGTTTTAAATATAAACGGTGCAGGAAGTGAGAATGCAAAATGAAATTTTAAAAGAACAGTACCGTAAATAGCAACATATTTGCAGTAAAAATAACTGTTTGTAATGGCTGTTTTTATAATTAACTGAGTTAATAACTCAATTATCAGGAAATTGTATCGGACGTTTCAATTAACAAGAACACGTTTTGTAGGCCAGATCTGACGTTTAATTAATATTGCACAGTCTGAATTTAAAATTACCTTTCATTTGTGATTTCATGTAATTATTTTAAAAGCAACAAATGTAATTTTCACTTTAATTTACGACTAACTCTTAATACTATTTTAATTCATTTAATATGAATTTAAACTATGTACATAGTAGTTAAAGAAAAACCGATTTTAATAGAATTTAAATGCAAAAAAGTATCAATAGTAGTACTGTGGCCAACAATAGTGAGAAATTGATGGTTCGTTGTTGGTTCATAATTGTTACAGTTTATTATATTACTGAGGTAATTTGAAATTATATACAACCGATATTAGAAAAAAGACACATCTGCAACATCATGTACAAATATAAACATCAGTCTTGTACAACATATCCAACTGTTAATGTCCTAATAACTACGATTGCTGGGGGCGTTTATGTAGTACAAAGGCGACTGTTAATAACCTCAATATTTTATAAATTTATTTAAATAAAATATGCAATTTACTGTAATGGCCTCGTACGTACTGTAATGACGTTCATTACAGTTTTGTTTTATTATTGAAATTATTTATGTACATTTTTTTTTAAATGCTAGTAGTTAGATTTGAATTCACCTTCTTTAGTTTCACAGGCAAAAATTTTAGTAATACTGAACCAAGAATACTAATAATGAGTATACGCCAGCGTACGATTGTTTATATGTTTTTTTGTGATATTTTTACGCGATTTTTTTCCTTTATACAAAATGTGTTTAAAGACGTTTTCACTTAAAAAAAAGTTTTTCACGTTTAATTAAGAATAATTCTCAAAAAAAGGAAAGTCAGAAAAGTTTTTGCCGGTAGCAACCAAAGTGATTTTTTAAAAAAGTTTTGATTGAATGCTTTAACGTTGTATTTAAAATTATTTAAATTAATTTAATAATTGAATGTCAGGAAGTGTAATTAAACTACACCACAAAATTAAACTTCGAGAAATCAAGAAGCTGCTTGAAGTGAATTAGCGAGTGGTTTAATTAATTACAAAAATACTTCATAATCAACTTCCAATTAGATCAAAATTAAGTTAGGTAACGCCATTATAATAAACACTGTTTTCTTAATTTAACGACTTAGAGGGCTGGTTGTCATTTCAAAACAGCGTTCATTTTAAGGTCTTTGGTCTGAGTCTTATTATGATCGCTGCACAGTTTTTTCAATAAAAAATTGGACAACGTTTTTAGTTGTAGAAAGAATCAATTTTATCTGACACAATGTGCTGACAATTTAAATAATTTATTAAAACGTGTAATTATCGAATGACCTATGGTTGTTGAAAATATGTGTTTATATGTTGGAAATTTAGGTTATGGAAATTTTAAAATGGAAAATCAATCCAAAACTCTAAGCAACATTTAAATGTTTGGTTTGAAAATATAATTTTAATTAATAACAAACAATAAATGGTTTTTAAGATCCTAATGACAATCGTAATTAGTATATACATAATATTACAAACATTTTAATTTTGTTTACTATAAATAATAATTTACCAACTATAGTACGTCTATAATTTTGTGAAAATAGTATCAGATTTCCAAACACGTCAGCCAGTTTAACTGTAAGTGCATTCTGTCGCCTATTTTACTGACTGTGCAAGTTATAGAGAAAGTTCGGTGTTTATGAAAAGAAAACGATTTTGAGATTTTGACGACTCTTAACGTTTTCATTTCTTTACTTGAATGACTGTACTTTGCATAACATCTTTACCTGAGTGAATATATTTTCCATTACTCCTTTACTTGAATAACTATACATTGCCTAACATCTTTACTTGAATGAGTATATTTTTCATGACTCCTTTACTTGAATAACTATACTTTGCCTAACATCTTTACTTGAATGAGTATATTTTTCATGACTCCTTTACTTGAATAACTATACTTTGCCTAACATCTTTACTTGAATGAGTATATTTTTCATGACTCCTTTACTTGAATGACTATACTTTGCGTAACATCTTTACTTGAATGAGTATGTTTTTCATTACTCCTTTATTTGAATGACTATACTTTGCGTAACATCTTTACCTGAATGAGTATATTTTCCATTACTCCTTTACTTGAATGACTATACTTTGCGTAACATCTTTACTTGAATGAGTATATTTTTCATGACTCCTTTACTTGAATTACTATACTTTGCATAACATCTTTACCTGAATGAGTATATTTTCCATTACTCCTTTACTTGAATGACTATACTTTGCATAACATCTTTACTTGAATGAGTATATATTTTCCATTACTTTTCATGACTATACTTTACTTTGAATTACTATTACTATACTTTGCATAACATCTTTACCTGAATGAGTATATTTTCCATTACTCCTTTACTTGAATGACTATACTTTGCATAACATCTTTACTTGAATGAGTATATTTTTCATGACTCCTTTACTTGAATGACTATACTTTGCGTAACATCTTTACTTGAATGAGTATATTTTTCATGACTCCTTTACTTGAATTACTATACTTTGCATAACATCTTTACCTGAATGAGTATATTTTCCATTACTCCTTTACCTTGGATACTTGAATGATATTTTTATACTTTACTTGAATTACTATACTTTGCATAACATCTTTACCTGAATGAGTATATTTTCCATTACTCCTTTACTTGAATGACTATACTTTGCATAACATCTTTACTTGAATGAGTATATTTTTCATGACTAACTATACATGAATCCTTCCTTGATTGACTATATTTTACATGACTCCTTTACTTGAATGACTATACCTTACATGACTTAAGTCCTTTACTTGAATAACTATACATTAATCCTTCCTTGATTGACTATATTTTACATGACTCCTTTACTTGAATGACTATACTTTACATGACTTTTTTACTTTAAATGACAACTCCTTTACTTGAATGACTATAGGCCTACATGACTCCTTTCTTTGAATGACTATACTTTAAATGGCTCCTTTTTTTGAATGACTATACTTTACATGACTCCTTTACTTAAATGACTATACTTTACATGACAACTCCTTTACTTGAATAACTATACATGAATCCTTCCTTGATTGACTATATTTTACATGACTGCTTTACTTGAATGACTATACTTTACTTGACTTCTTTACTTAAATGACTATACTTTACATGACAACTCCTTTACTTGAATAACTATACATGAATCCTTCCTTGATTGACTATATTTTACATGACTCCTTTACTTGAATGACTATACTTTGCATGACTTCTTTACTTAAATGACTATACTTTACATGACAACTCCTTTACTTGAATAACTATACATGAATCCTTCCTTGATTGACTATATTTTACATGACTCCTTTACTTGAATGACTATACTTTACATGTCTTCTTTACGTAAATGACTATACTTTACATGACAACTCCTTTACTTGAATAACTATACATGAATCCTTCCTTGATTGACTATATTTTACATGACTCCTTTACTTGAATGACTATACTTTACATGTCTTCTTTACTTAAATGACTATACTTTACATGACAACTCCTTAACTTGAATAACTATACATGAATCCTTCCTTGATTGACTATATTTTACATGACTGACCTTTACTTGAACTATACTATACTTGATTGACTATATTTTACATGACTCCTTTACTTGAATGACTATACTTTACATGACTTCTTTACTTTAAATGACTATACTTTAAATGACAACTCCTTTACTTGAATGACTATATATGACTCCTTTCTTTGAATGACTATACTTTAAATGGCTCCTTTTTTTGAATGACTATACTTTACATGACTTCTTTACTTAAATGACTATACTTTACATGACAACTCCTTTACTTGAATAACTATACATGAATCCTTCCTTGATTGACTATATTTTACATGACTCCTTTACTTGAATGACTATACTTTACATGACTTCTTTACTTTAAATGACAACTCCTTTACTTGAATGACTATAAATGACTCCTTTCTTTGAATGACTATACTTTAAATGACTCCTTTACTTGAATGACTATACTTTACATGACTTCTTTACTTAAATGACTATACTTTACATGAAAACTCCTTTACTTGAATAACTATACATGAATCCTTCCTTGATTGACTATATTTTACATGACTCCTTTACTTGAATGACTATACTTTACATGACTTCTTTACTTAAATGACTATACTTTACATGACTTCTTTACTTAAATGACTATACTTTACATGACAACTCCTTTACTTGAATGACTATACATGACTCCTTTCTTTGAATGACTATACTTTACATGACTCCTTTTTTTGAATGACTATACTTTACATGACTCCTTTACTTGGATCACTACACTTTTATGATTTCTTTATTTGGATGTCTGTCCGTCTGAGTATAGGTTACGTATACGGGTCAATGAGTGTGGAGAAGTGAGGGAAGTGTAGGCCTACACATAGCTTGAGAGTTAAGAATGAAACTGTCGGAAATATTGAAGCTATTGCCTACACAAAAAATGTTAATTAACGATATAGATTACTCCGCTATTTGATAACATAAAACTATGTTTCATATCTCATTTAAAGGTCTAGTATACGCGAATGTGGTCAGCCTTTTTACATTTACATAAACGTTATGTTTTGTACTTTTTTACATCTCTATCTTTAAAAGCAAAAAAAATATTTAAAAATATAAAAAAGACTACCGCAAGCTAACAAAAAACCTCTAAAATGAGAAATCAAATATAATTTTATCAAAAAAAAATAGCGGTGATCTATATCGTTTCCAACAGGTTTTTTTGTTGTAAAAACAGATAAAAATCCATTTTTCTCAAAATCTACCGAATTTTATACAATTTTTCTGAAGTATATTTTATGAAGTTTTTTAAAAAATGCATGGGGTAAAAAATATCTTCCAAAAATTTGGTTCGGGGTAATAAAAAAAATTATAAAATCAGGTTGGTTTCTAAAAATCGGTTTGTTAGATTTTTTTCAAAATCTATTATTAAATATGCTCAAGTCCGTGTAGCAAAACTGAAATAAGACATTTTCACTTCGGTATTAAAAACTGTGGACATTTTTTTTTTTTTTCTCTCGAATAGTAATTTCTCAATAACTTTTAACATACTACACTGACTTCAGTTATGGTTCTACGTATATTTGAACAAAATATAATTGACCTATTTTATGGAATTAGGTACTTTTTGACGAAATCTCCTTACTTGGGTCATTTCGTGGAAATAATTAAATGTGAAGAATTTTCTGTATTGTTTTCGCACGATTAGTTTATAATGGCAAACGTTTGCAAAGAATGATTCTCAAACAGTGATCCACTACAACATACACCTGACTTGGCGAATAATGCTTAGCTAGTGCGGTGTGGACTGTGAACTGTTTATCATCTGCTCTGTCAACGGGACGTTTGGGAATTCTATTTGTGAATTCTTCTTGTTTAGAGAAGAGTGAAAATACGCGATAAGCAATGCCGTGAGGTTAGCGGGGAGATTGTCAAAACATTTTTGTTAAGGCGAATTCTAGTATGTTTTTAAGTATACTTTAAGATATTTTAGATAAGTGTATATAAAAAAGTATTGATTTTTTTTTAAGAATTAATCACGGCATACAGCTGTCTTGCTGACGTAATGGAAGGGAATTTCCCAAAATATTTTTTTTTCTTAGCCTCTTTTAAACTCTGATTTCACCATCATAATCAGCATTAAAATCTCCATATACTACCAGAATAACTTTACGAAAATTACGAATTCCACTGGAAATACAAAAACGAACCCTGATAGTCGTCGAAATAAATTTCTTAATTTCAATAGATTTTTAAAATTCAGAACGCTAATCTATGTAGTTTTTAACGCTGAGTGACATGATGAAAAATATATAGGACAAAATTTTGTCGATTTTAATTGATTTGAAATGGCTACCATTTTGAAACTGTTGAACAGATTTTGTTTGCTGCGGAACTTGCTTACGCTATTAACAGAATCGATTGTTTAGTAAATTTTTGATCAAATAGGACTAAAATTGCTAACGTTGGAGTATATATACATATATTTATTATATATATATATATATATATATATATATATATATATATATATATATATATATATATATAAATATATATATATATATATATATATATATATGATATATATAAAATTCATATATATATATAACCCTAAAAACATCACTTTAAATATAAATGAAGCACCATAAATGATACTTTTAGCTAGAGGGTGTAGATAAAATAAATGTTCATAAACATTGGTGCCAATAGCCTATTCTCACATATTACAAGTTCCCAGAGTTTTAACGATATAGGAAAAAACAACAAACAATTTGAGAATTATGAGTAAAATGACTTAGAGAAATTGACTGCAGTTTTCTGATACATAATAACTTTTTTGTTTGGGTAGGTCTAGTTGACAACATTAGCGGCCTACATTTTTGAGGAACGTTATAAACAAATTATTTTTAATTAGCTTTTTAGAAAAATCGTATTTTTTATTAACAAATAATTGTTTTTAGGGCTTGTTAGCAATAACAAATTTAAAAAATATTTCAAAAATCAAAACGAACACACCAAATATAATTAAATAGGTTATAAACAAACACAAACTGTGACTCAGACGAAAACAAAAACCTCTTTAAATACTCGAGAGACTTTAAATAGAAATATCAAAAATCGATTTATGCAATCAACGTATTTACTAAACACTTCAGTATGATGTAAAGTAAAAAAGTATTCTTTCGTTTTAGAATTTTAATTTGTTATTGATATCTTTATCAATGAATAAAATTTGCATATGTCCTTAGAATTTTTGATTTTGTTATTTCAAAATAAATTTATATGTTCACAGATAACCTTCAAGGCAACGACTGATACAATTATAAGGCTGAAGTTAAGCATACATTTTTGTTAAGGAACCTTGACGGTAATTCTTAAGCCTTTTATATCACTCAGAACGTACGCGTAGATGATAACCCTCCATCGCACATCACAACTCGTGTGACTTTTCTGTCGGTATGTGCAATCTGTTTTTGTAAACTATATTTTACATCATAAAATTGCATTGTAAATTGTACCAGTTTTGTGCATTGTTTAAAATTAGATTTATTAAGCATACCAGTAGTTCAAAGAACAGTAGACCTCGTAGTATATTCTTAATATAGAGAGCGTGTCAAAACATCGCTCGCAACCTTTCCGCCAATTTAACCGGCAACTGTAATATTTACGAAAAAATGTTACTGAACAAATGTTTATTGGAAATTTTATGCTCTTTCTCTATGAGTGGTAAACATTATAAGACTTGACGTTCAGCCAGTATTACTGGAAATAATCAGCAACTACACTTTTAAGGTTAGTTGCCCGCCATCTTCAAACGGGAAAAAATCTTACACATACGTATTACGGGCTTCGTGTTAAAATTCAAAGAAATCGGTCAGTGTATTTGGCCAAAACTGCGTACACCATCATTGAAGCAGAGGAAGCCATCTTGAAAAGGAAGTAAATAGAAGAAATGTTACAAATACAACATTTGGGCTTTATATAATACATTTTTGTTCCGAATTTCAAAACAATCGGTTAGTTCGTTTGACTAAAACTGCGTGCACGCGTAATTACAAATTACAGCCCGCCATATTGAAACGGAAATAAATGAGAAAAAAATCCTGTACTTACGTCGTTCGGGCTTTACACAAAGTAGCTCCGTACCAGAACAATCAGTTTAGATGTTTGGGCAAGGCTGCCTAACAAACAAACACACAAACCAAATACCTAACGGTCGAGTTGAAACCGAGACCGCACTTCTCTCGGTTAATTAACTAACCAATTCAGTTGTCAAGTTTCAAAAAGTTTAAATTCCAATGTCAACGTTTGTAAAAAGTGAAATATTTGTCAAGACTCAGACCAGAGACATTGAAATGAGCGCCAATCCTGACTTCTAGATCAATTTTTGAGATTTAGTTAAAAACTGAATATATGAGTGTGCTTATCGAATTTGACAGAAAAATCGATTGTGGCAATAGCTTGAACAAGGATTAGCCAACGGAATCAGTCTAATATTTTCAAACTGGTGACCAGTCTAAATGTTAAAAAATCGTACTTTGTTACATTGTACTTTTGTGAAAATTTGATTTCACCATTGTAATCAACGTTAAAATATGCGTATTTTTTTTTTCAAAACCCATTGAAAATGTACGAACCTGGCGTCGGTCATGGTTGGTTTTTGTATTGCAAATTTTAATGCTGAAATCAGTTATCTGAAAATTCTATGATAAACAAAATATTTTACGAAATCACTTCCGTTACGTCAGCGAGACAGCTGCGTGACGCGTTTATTTGATGTTAGAAGCAAACACGTACAAACTAATTGAATTAACTACATACAAGGTTAGTTTACTTTGAAGTGAAAGTACCTGATAGTACAGTCATTGTAGGGTATGGTCAAGGGTCAAACATTCCTCACACCGCGATTAGGTCCAAACGACACTTTGACAATCACTTGGCGACAAGCGAAACTGAACCTAAGCGACTGATGTGTCCCAGGTCTGTCTCAGCTCTGGTCTAAATGTGGCCAACGCATGCGTACTGCTTTGCATGACGCAAGGGTGAACTATTTCAGAATGGCCCCCACATCGCCACCAGACAATACGAAAATGTGCCTCTTACTTTGTATTACACGAAGTACATAGTGACGGTATAAGGTTTAATGGTCCTCTGAGTCCAAAAAGAGGTTTTTATTTGGCATTTGTCCTCTGTGTGTTCTCCTGCGAACATTTTGGGGGGGGGGAGACTAACCTAATTTACCGACTTTGATTTAACTTGACATGTAGGAAGGTCTCTTTAATTCATATCTAGGAATTATTTTTAAATTAATAAAAAAAATAGTTACTAAAGAATATTTTTGGTAAAAAAAATCTAAAAAACCCATCTCCAAAAACGGCTGTAATGATTTTAACCAAATTTTGCTTTATTGTAGTCCTTAAACACCCAATCAAAATATACGAGTCTGGTTCAGGTCTTACTGAAAGAAATATTAAAAATCTGTCACAGTTTCTAAATATAGGATCATCAGATTTCAATCGAATTTTAGTGAACTAATAAGCTTGATATACTTAGTCACTGCATCAATTTTTAAGGTGCAGACCAGCTGCACCTATTGAGAGGATTTAGACGTCCCTCGTGGTACTCGAGTCTAACACACACTTACACTTACAAAACTACACTTACGACTTTAACACTTTACACTCACACTTACATTTACGGAGGCGATAATAGCCTCAATGTGCTTTCACCTTAAAATACTAAAAAAAAAACAACAAAAATCAATTTTTAATTTTTTTAAATTAGGGTTTTGAAGTATACCAGGAAAAACCCTTGTTGGGTTGTGAACTGACTCGCCATATTTTGAAGAAATTCAGCGTTAAGTCTGGGAAAACTAATCAAATCGCGGAAATATGAAACTTTACTATAGTCTGGCCGACGAAAGTAAACGCCTGTGTTTTGAACGATGATGTTTCTATTGGTTGTTGCACAGAAATTTCATATATACCAAATTAAAACGTGTTCTTCTGCTTATAAGTGTATGTTAACATATTTTCAAACGTTAACTTTAGATTTCAAGAGATGTTTCAAAAGCACCACTAGCTACTTTGGAGGTCCGTAACTTTGTCAGGTTTTACTGCTCTGCAACACTGTTCAGAGTGTATTATTATATAGATATTTATTAATATTTCTGCTTTATGTGAACAATCTAAACAAAAATTGAAATTCTGGCGAATTTCTTCAAAAAGAGAAAAATAGTGTTCATTTCGTTATCCTTAACTTTATTGAAATAATTATTAAACAGTCTTTAATTTTACAAAAGTATTACCAAGACTTATATTCAATCAGATTATTTCGGTCAGTTAATGGTAACAAAATGAACTCTTTTTTAAAGAAATTCATCATAATTTCAATTGTAACTATAAAGTTGTGCAAATACTACAGAAACATTAATAAATGTATACAGTAGACTGTACTAGAACGGCATTCTTATCAAGTAAACACTGACGAACAGTTATGAGCCTTCTCTGCAACTAGTAGTAGCAAAACTGCGTGAACTAGTATTTTTTTGGTAAATTTCTTGAAGTATAAAATTTTTGTTTGAAAGCAGCATTAACGCAGATTTTTAGTCAGAAGACACGCATTAACCTGTTGCACCTAAAATTTCTGTACAACAGATTGGAAAGTTATATCTTTCTAAACTTAGGCGTTTTCCTTCGTGGGCCAGACTATAGTTAAAAGTAAAGTCAAGTGATATTGATTGTTCCCAAAATAATAACTTTGTACTCCTTTGAACCCATGTCAGTATTTCAACTGCAGAAACTGTATGACAACGTACAACAAGATTATAATGTACTATTCGTGCTTGCCATTTCCTTTCTGGAGGAAACTAATCAATGAGTCAAGTTCAAGTAGATGGGTGGCCAGCGGGTGGTTTTGCCAAATGTAAATGCACAGAAGTACGTAATGCCAAGAGGAAGGGTATGCAAGAATAGCTTATTCTCAAGCAACGGTAAGGAGGTTTTGGCAAGCTTTAAGACTGTCATTCAGGTCTTTGATGAGAGTGTTTGCGTGGGTTGTTAACAACGGAACACTATTTGTTTGTTTTTATAAAGCTTTCTTATGAATAATCCCGGCGCACGCACGTACCTACCCCGTTAACGTGACGGACGTGAATTTACAACAATTTTGTTCACCTTAAACTTTTTTGAAAATATGATTTCTTAATCATAATCAGCAATAAAATATGAATTTAAAATTTTAGATTATTGTTCGTATTTTCAAACTTCCAATGGATAGTAAAATTAAAAATGCACTATTTTTTTAGTATATATACTAGGGTGGTTTTATATCATACACCACGACATCCTGCTCCTTCAGTAAAAATTCGCCGGTTATTAAAATATTTTCAAATTATACGAACACAAAACTGTTAAATCCCTTCTGACGAAAAACATAAACACATTTAACCTAGAGTAAATTTTGATTGTCGTCACTTAAGAATAACTACTTTACTACTGTTAAAAAGTTAAAAAGCCCTTGTTTAATGAGAGGAAATAATTGAGAAATAACAAAGTTAAAAGATTATGACGTGCTGTGACGTAATAATATATTCATGTCATCTCTTTGTAGGCAAAACAGGTCGCGCAAATGGGTTGAAGCATTAGGCACTCTTGTAGAAATGTTTTAAACATTTACCGCTATCTAGTTGTGTTTTAGGTTAACTGTTTAAACATTACAGCAAATTACTGTTAGATTTTTTTCAGTTACACTTCTGGTAATGGTAAATATACATCTATTGCTGTCTAGGTTTTAAATTTAAGGTGCAAAAGTGTAGCGAAAACTTTATCGAATTAAAATTTATTCTTTGAAAAATCCATTTTCTCGCACTGAAAAAAATACGGAAAAATTTACATTATTTCTCAATACCAGTTTACACGGTTTTACACAAATTTTCATTCAGTTTGAATAATCATATAAAAAATTAGTATTTTTTTCGATTTACTTCTAAAAACGTTTTAAATTTTAAATTTCGTTCGCTTGAGTTATGACTCTTTGTTCATTATCCACATTTTAGCGAAGTCTGACTAAAAAAGCGGTAACGATTGAATACATGATCTGTTATAGATTATAGAACTTATTATTTTTTTTTAAGAAACGGTGCAAAAAATATAACACAAACTTTCACACTTTTAAAGTTTGAATGCTGTTGACAAAAATGTATCGGAAAATTGGACTTACTTTTCAAAACTGCATTGTAGATTTGTTCACAAATTTTAGTCATATAGTACATGAATTTTAATAATCAAATAAAAAATTAAATAGAGAGGTTATAAAAAAAACAAAGACAAATTAGATTTATTTGTTTCTACTTTTCTTACTTACTAAAAGTAATTGCTAGAAGTTGGCGATTTTTTTTTCTTAAATGACTCTTTTTGAGAAAATCCGATCAAACTGATTTTGAAAAAAAGTGATAATTTTCTTACTTTCTAAAAAGGTGAAAGGAAAATGATTGAAAAATAATTAAATTTTAAAATGATCTCGAGATATGGAACAAACTACACCAACTTGCAAATAAATAAATAAATTGAATTCAGGATCGGCTCTTATTTCAAGTTATCGGATCTGGGTTTTACCATGATTACAGCTCCAATAACTAATTTTCCATAATAATACTATTAAGTGTCAGTAAACGTTGAAAGTATAATGTTTTATAACTATAATTTACTGAATACGATGCCAATAAATAAAATTAAACCTTTTATAATTTCAAATAGCCCATTTTTAATAAACTCTTATGTTTAAATGTGTGAAATATATTTGAAAGATATCCTGCAACATAAAAATCAGAACGGGAGATAGAAACGCCCGGGAGAGTAGGCCACCCGTGACACACTTATCTATAAATCAATGAAGTTGAGTGTTTATGTCACTACAGTAAACTTAAGCTTCTCCACTCGCTTTTCCTGCACATCACGGTGAGGAAAAACTAATGGTTGGTAACTGATTCCACGTTACTAAATACAACAGCCCGCACTCGTCTGAACAAGCACGATCAAGCGAATTTGAAAATGTTTGTCGCCATACAATCACAATTAGCAATTTGAACTGAACGTGTAGGTTCATAAATAACCTAGGATTGCGTCAGGTGGATCAAGTAATACTGATCTGTGGTTTCGGAATAAAATACTGATTCTGAAAATGAAAATAATCGTACGTTCCGATTATTAAGTTCTTTGTTTCAACTCGACCGTTCCGTCATTTGGTTTGTATGTGTTGTTACGCAGTTTTGGCTAAACGCGGTGACCGATTGCTTTGAAATTTTTTACTACGATACCTTGTATATAGCCTGATCAACGTATGTGTAATATTTTTTCTCATGCACTTCCGTTTCAAGCTGACAGTCTCTGGTTTAACGATGACGAGTGTAGTCGATGGCTGTTTCCCGTAACACTGGCTGAACGGTACTGCGTCAATTTTAATTGATAGTCTTGGAATTGTTCATGAGTGGATTACATCTATGAAGCAAATTATTAATCGAATTTGTGTATTAAATGCTAGAATTGTAATAAACTTATGGTAAATTTATCATAATTTTGACGACTGCGTGGGAAAAGAGCTTAAAATTTACAATAAAGGTGTTCTAGTAACAATTTTCCTAAATTACGGTTACCGGTGAAATCGGTAAAAAAG
This sequence comes from Callitettix versicolor, assembly GCA_022606455.1. NCBI lineage: Eukaryota > Metazoa > Arthropoda > Insecta > Hemiptera > Cercopidae > Callitettix > Callitettix versicolor. The sequence continues at coordinate 35,978,555 of CM040183.1, read as the reverse complement.
TTTACCATCACGTCAGAACGTTATCATAGAGCAATGGTCAAGCAATTAATTAAAAAAATAGTGCAATTTCCATTGTTTTTTAACTACTGGTACGGATGCACAGATCTTTCATAATTCGAATAATATTCGGAATCAGACCTCACGTCTGGACGTTTTGATTTTGAATGCATAAAATTATCGTACGTAGCTGATTTCGATTGAAAGTTATTATTCCAAATATATAACTCATTCGATCCTAAAAATTCCGATTATTTCAACATCACTATCAACTAGTGACCAGTATGAACAGTATGAAGTTCAGTTGAAACGTTTTGGGTTGTCTTACCCGAACACTACGTTGCCCGTGTAATCTCTTGTTTTCTTTATCAGAATTGAAGGTTTCGTCTAGTTTCTAGTTGGCGAAGAGACATTTCGAAAAATTTTTACAAAACTGCGAGACAAATTCAGTACATTTTACCATGAACAGCAACTATAGTCCATTGAGATTAGCAAAAAATTTGCCCTGTTCCTTTCAAGACCGGAAAATAAATTATGAATTCTGCAAATTCCAACATCTGATTTATTCAGTGAATCAATAATCGTCTTCTCTGTTTTATATCCTCTCTTCTCTCCTCTTCAGCCAACAACGCCGCTAATACAAACACTCCTTCTTCAGAACAGCACAAGTCTATTGATTACGACAAAATAAACACAAAAACACTCAGAAAACTATCTAAACATACACGTGATTGCGTTATGCGCGCAGACAGTAAATACATGATAAATGTACGGTAGTTTATAGTCCAGCCACAAAGGCGCTGTAGGAGAATCCCCTCTAGTTCCCTCCAACAGTCCAGTGACATAGTGATGGGCAAAAGCGCTATTTTTGTTTAGCAGCTAATTCTGTTAATGCTAATTAGAATTAGCAGTTAAAAATAACAGTTACAACTGCCAATTTTCTAGACTGCTAACAACGACCTTACAGGAAAACGCAGCTTAAGTAGTATTGTCACATTACTTTATTCTTTATTCCTTATCTTGGCAGCTGAGATAAGCAAGTACAGTGAGGATGCAGTTGGCACGTTTTGTCCTACCCTTACTGCACTATTAATTTATCTATAGGATTTGTGAATAAATCTCTGACGATAATGAGAAATACAATGAACATGCTAAGTTCAAAGATGCAATTAATTGTATTCGGTTTGTCTCTCACGCACCGTCAAGTAATATGAAATATATTTTGTAGCACCCTTTTCTAAACCTATGATACAAAAATTAAATTAAATTAATTTTAATTTGATTAGGGTCATGTTCGATATTTGTAATTAATTAAAATGCTATTTAAAAAATATTATTGTATTTTAATACATGTAGGCCTATCTTTTTTTTAGATTTCACTTATTCATGTTCCTAATAAATTAAAATGTTCTTGTTATGTATTATTTCAAGTATTTTATTATAGACTATCATAATGGTTCTGACAATGTTTATTTTTGTTATAATCACATTATTTAAAATAATATTGTCATTTATTATATACTATATATAATTGTGTGAAAAATCGAAAAATAAGTGTTTGAAGGACAAATAATTACTTGTTAATCTATAATTCTTATGTTTTAAAATATAATTTTAAGCTAAATATTTTTATAATGTTAAAAGTACAAGTTCGACTTGTGTTACATTTATTATTTATAAAAAAACACCCTCATTTAAATTTACAGTTAACAAAGAAAAATATGATACTACTATGCAATCTGAATCTCAGGACAGTAGCCAACAACAATTAATGGAAAGAAACACTGACAATGTTTCCTGTTTAGCAATTACATTAGCAGCTTCAACTTTAAACAGGTTCAGCAGTTAGCAGTTGGCAGGTCGGTAACAGTCGAAACAGTGTGCCATGACTCTGCTATTAAACAGTTAGATTAGCAGCTTCAACGTTTAACAGGTTCAACAGTTGGCAGTAGACGTTAGCAGTTAGCAGGTCCGAAACAGTTTTTATGTCCCTGCTATTCAACAGTTTAATGCTATTCAACAGATTAGCAGCTTCAACGTTTAACAGGTTCAACAGTTAGTATAATACGTTAGCAGCTGCAGTTACGTTAGCTGTTAATACCATAGCAGGTCGGAAGCAGTGTGCTCTAACCCTGTTATTTAACAGTTTATTTATTATCTGTTATTTTTAAGTATGATTAGCAGTCTGCTAATGCTAAAACCATTTAGCAGTTAAAAAATAACAGATTGTTAAATAGCAACCCATCACTACAGTGACACAGACGCCTGCCAGTCTGATTCAACAAACTCTTTAGTGTTTATTTTATCGCCTGAGAACTGATACTACTCAGAGACAGTGAAAGACAAAATGAGAGATCTGTGGTGAGAGAATGGGAACTCGACCTCTCACTTGCACATTTTGTTCTATCTGACCCACTGGTATTATTAGCAGGCCGTTTTCTAAGCGGCTGACCTTAACCTGATTTGTGGTGTGCAGGACAAGTGCGCGAAACTTTATCCTCCATATTTTACTAACGCAATAGTTTATAGAATACTGTCAATAAGGGAATATCGGTAAAACGTGTGTTTAGAATGATATTTTGAAGGGTTTTGAACTACTTGTAATACTAGCGATAATTGCAATGAATAATTTTTAGTAATGAGGTTGAAAATTACTATTAATTATGGACTATTTAATCTAGAAGTCAGGATCGGTTCTTATTTCAAGATCCTGGACCCGAGCCATACCATAATGGCCTCTCGAATTAGCTTATTTTGCAATGAAAATGCCTAATAAAGTGTGAATTTTATCAAAGTGTACAAAATTTACATAAACTGCTGATCGTGTGCCTGAATAACTCCTTCCATGAATGAGTGTTCGCTGAGGTATGGCTAGCACACTGTGCGCCTCTGAACTGCGCATTTGAAAGTCGTAGGTTCTAGCGCAATTCTTACCGTGACCTTTATCTTTCCCGTTAACACCGATTTCTGGTCCTCATTAACTTGCATAAACAAGTCTTCAATTATGACTGTTAGTATTTTATAAGTAGGAAAATTTCTTTCAGGAAGAATTGTGAATTTTAAAAAGAAATGAGAAAATAAATTTAAATAAGGAATGGTATATAAATAATATTTATTTTTTATAAAAAAATCAAGATTGAAAACATTACCAACAGCAATATAAATTATTCACAAAACTTATAACTTATAAAATTCAATAATATAATAATATACAAAATAATATAAATATACATAGAAGTAATAATTATTTGTTCGTTTAAATTAAAGAACAATTTAGAAATAAACAATATGACTATTGAATAAACGTGAGACAAAAATAATATACAATAAATCAAAATTTAAAAGAACGTTGTTAAAGTTTGAAGAAGATCGTATACGTTCGATATGCATGGTGATACCATGTATGTGAAGCAGACATATTTCACAAAACTATTTATCTCAATAAAATAATGAAAAAAGTTCATATAAACATAACTTTTGGAACGTTGACTAACTACTCGCCAATTTAATAATCTTAACAAATAATTTATTCTTTAAAACCGCTTTACAGATTGAGTTGAAATTTTGCAGAGTACTCATCAATTACTAGTGAAGGAAATCGACTTCTTCCAATTATACATTTCAAATTGACGCCATTAAAGGAAAATAACTCAAAAGCAGTACATTTTTGTAAAAACCAAAGAAATAACTTTTTGTAGGTAGATTCATTTTCTGTTGGATGGTGTAAGTGTCCATTGCTCAAGCGGTAAATTAATGGACATCAAATAGTTCTGAGCAATAGACACTAATGGACACAGTTTTTTTTATCCTTGATTGATAGTTTTGATAATTATACTAAAAACGGATTACTGACAACAATTGATTTTTGAAGTGAATATTTCTTTACGCCTAGTATGACAACAAAATCAAGCACCATAGATAGATTACTTTTTTGAATACTGAAAAGCGAGAATGAAATAAATATTAATTTTAAAAAATGGTTGAATTAGAGGTTTAAAATGTTAAAATGAATAAAATAAGTGAAATATTTTTATTAATAAATTTTGACAATAATAATATAAAACTATAATTACATGAAAGTGTTGTATTACAGATGTTATGTATAGACGTGTTTGCGTAATTTTTAGGTTATAAAAAGTAATTTCACGTTGTAAAGATTTGTACCAATTTTAAAAAGTTAAAAAAGGTATAAAAGTTCCATAAAGAGACCTAATGAAAGTTTAAGTGATGAAGATAATTAAGTATTAATTTTTAACGCCCGTATTCTTTACGCACCAATTTTTGTTTTGTTTTAAAAAAATTTTGTTCATACGCTGCAGGAACGACGAAAAATGTCAACTCAGTTTGTTATGATGTTTTAGAAATGTGAATATTTAGCAAAGTAAGTGGCGGCTAGTTCATATAACATAACTGCCTTACGTTTATAAAACGTGTTTTCATTATTTTAATGAGAAAAAACACTTATGAAGCATGTCGATTTGCTCTTAGGACACCATATACATATATTTCCGTTCTTTTACATATAAGTAATACTTTTACATTAAAATATTACATTAAATATTTACATTAAAATATTCAATGTATTAATATACATTGAAATATATTTAATGTATTTAATACATTAAAATATATTAAATACTGAATATATACTTAAGAAATTATTTCTATTTATCATCTATAAATACAATATACAAATTAAAACTTACCAATCATTTGTGTGGGAATTGTTTCAATCATAATATATATATAGTATTATTTAATAAAACCGGTAACCAAAACTTGCTCTGTTGAAATTGTACATTAGATTTTTAGTAGATACTTACACATTCTATATTGTTAAACTTTTGCGTAACTAAAACCAATTTATTCCAAAATAAGTCCCTCTAAGTTGGTTTTTTGAACACGAAAAACAAAATTTTATTATAATCATTAGAGCCCTATCCGATAAAAAGTGGAATTCATACATACGTAGTTGGTTTTGTATCATTTTTCAATGTAATATCTCGTATATACTTTGACAATACGTTTAAATAAGGGAATAAAAATCTCCTTATAACACAATAAATAACACAATTCAATTTTTCTAGAAAGTTAATTGATTTTTAGGATTATTATACCAGCTGATTAAACATAAACAATAATTAGGTATCAGCTGATTGAACAGTATACATTCGCATATTATTTGCCTATATATTTTTGCACAAATACTAATATGGCCTGCGTTTTTTTAAATAAAACAAATTTCCCCAAAAATGATATCCAACTAGGTTGATTTTTTAAACAGACAATAGTATATTCCAACAATGTATCAAAATCGTTAGAACTGTTTCCAAAAAAATGGACATTATTATGATTGTTCGTTTAATGTTATGGATCTCAGTGTTCTACAATTTTGTTTCTTTACGTAAAGTTAATCTAAATACAGAGTGTTCAAAAAGTGACGCAACCTAATGGGGAAATAAGATAGTTACTGTATTCCATGAGTTAGTCACAAAAACGGTTGAAAGTGGACTCCATTATGCGATTCACACAACTGCATACGGCGTTGAATGTTCTTAAACACACGTTATAAAAGTGTTATGAGAAACGTTTAGTGCGTCGTTGAGATTTGTGCTTGCAATTTGGAAATGGTGTGAGGTGTGTTTCGTAAGCAAGGAAGTCAGGTTTTGATAAATCAGTGGATCGAGGAGGCCACAATACCTTTAAAATCATTTTTTTTAATTGTTTCAAAAAAGTCATGGTGCAGTTGGTTGTATGAGCCTTAGCTGTCCCACAAAAACCACGTTTATTCTGGTCTGCAGAAATGGTATTCACGAACTGTTGCACAATCTGCCATGAACTCTGCTCATTGTGCCATGAAATAATGTTTCGACTTCGTGACATTGCACACCAAACAGCTGATTTTTATGAGTGCAGACGTAAGTCGTGTAACTGATTTGATTCTGTGAATTTACGTATCCAGATGAAACCAAACAAAACTGGTCATTGTGTTCTCCATTTGATGTTACAGAAGACAAGAACCACTGACAGAAAGTTCACGTTTTATATTGCCTTCAGGTAACAATAGAGGGGAAATTGTACCACAAGGTTGCGAAAGTTTTTGAACACCCTACGTGAGCAAGTTATAAAAAGTGAAATCTTTCTTTTTTAAAGAAAGTTACTATTATTTATAACTGTGATCGCATGTGGGTATATTTATTTACCTACGTAACATTTCGATATTTTCGTTCGTTCTTAATTTCAAGATATAATATGGCCTATAAAAACGTTTTACACGACTTATCACTTACAGTGTAAAGACAAAGTCTTTAAATATTTAAAATTTAATTTATATTTTTTAACAGTTTTTGTTTTAAGAGTGGTTTACTGGATCTATTAGTGTAATAACATTTCCCATACTTATTAAAACTTAAATGTTTATTTACACTATAATTAAACAGTAAACTCGATAGAAACATACTGATCGGTAAAAAACATAACAAAAATAATTACATTACACAAGTTGTAAACAGATACATCGGGTCGGCCACGTCATTTTTTTCTCCAACGAGAAGGCAGTCTTTTCTGCACTGCTTCAAACGTTTGTCTGTATATCATCAGAAGTATAATGGGGATCGCAAGGCGCTCGTCTTTAAAAGCGTACAACCAACAAGCAACCAAAAATAATGCCAAATCCAATACGAAATCAAAAACTGTGTGCATTTTTCTTTCAGTAACTGTATAGTGGCGAACTACAGAGACTCTTGTTTCAGGAGATTCTTTTACAGAGTGATTTAATTTTTCACTTAGAACTTTAGTCTGCAATGAGGATTCAATTTCTGCTTCTATAATAGATTCATTTCCTCTTTCTTCCAAACATTCCGTCTTTTCTTTGTGATGTCGATCCTGCGGTGTTTCTTCTTTTTGAGCAGCTGCCCGAAGTTCTTCGTAGTTCAAATATTTTGGCGCCACAAAACGTTTTGTTTTACCATACTCGGCAACTATATCACTGTAATGACTAATTACGGTTTTCAAAGGATCTGAATCTTCGCCTTGAGATCCTGACCGTCTTCGTCTGTTACGAGCAACTTCCGCTGCTGAGATGCCCATTTCGTTCTCAATCATTTCATCCGATTCGGTCGTTTTTTCAGCAGGTTCTTCGATTCTGACAGTTTTCTTCCTTAATTTTACGTTGTTTCTTGAACTACTCGAGTCGATATTAAGAATAGTATCGCTGATAGCTTTTGAAACGATGTTTAATTCTGGTTCCACTGATGCGATTGGTGCTTGATGTTTATTTCTTTTAGAAACTGGTTCTAATAATCTCTCCTGAGAGTGGTCCCTGATTTTTAAAATTGGTTTTGGTAATACTGGACTTGTACTTAGTGCTTGTTTGGCGTCAGAAGTTAATACAGGTGACGGAATAGAAATATTTAAATTGGGTTTATCTTGGAATCGACTTCGCTTGTTTATAAGGTCTTTCTCGTTGTCAACATCACTTTCATTTCTGACTCCTTGATAACTTATCGAATTTACTGTTTTGTTACTAGTGTATGGCTCCAGTTTATTGAAGCTTTCAGAGTATGAAAATTGTCCTACTGATTTCGTTTTGTACGTATCTGATAATTCTTCTTCTGGTAAGATTTTAACATAAGATTTTTTATCATGACTAATTGGCTCAGGCCATTGATTGTTGCTCATTTTTTCTTGATTTATTTTCTGTGAAACGTTAGTTACATTTATTGTTCCTTGAACTGAAATTACTTTGGGAATCATACTGCGCGGATGATACGTATCTTCTTGAATAAGTTCTGATTGTCGAAAGTCGTCTTCAGACTCAGACATATTGTAATTGTAAAAGTCGTTTTCATCTTCTTCATCGTACTCATCTTCTAAATCCTCATCCACTTCTTCTTCTTCTTTTAAATCTTTTTGTAGGATTTCTTCTTCCGCTAATTCAGCCTCTTCTTCAAGTTCGTCATCTTCTTCCTCTAATGATTCGTCTTCATACTCCATGTCTTCTTCTGAACTTTGTGGCACAAACTTTGAAGTATTTTTATATTCTTGCACACTATCCATACTTTCTTTTGAAGTTGACATATTGGCCCAAAGAGGCCTTTTAATTTTTTTATTAGCATCGTATTCATTATGTTTGTTACCTTCTTGAAAGGAATTTTGTATCTTTGGAATTATAAGTTCTTTATTTTCATCAACATTGTATAATTTTGTTAGTTCTTCTGTTGACTTTGTTTTGAGAACAGACGAGACGGGTTCTTTTCCTTTCGATGATGATCTCCGTTCGAAGCTTCTTCGCCTTTCCAAACTTGTACGTCTTTTTAATGTGTTTTTCTGTTCTTCTTCTGTAATGTCCTGATAAAATCTAGTCATTGTCAGTTCATGGAGTAACTCTGAGGAACTGACTGCTAATCTCATGGGAGGGAATTCCGGTTCTTCTTCGGAACCAAGTTCGGGAGCTGACAGCGACATCGGCGGAGCAATTGCCTCGCTCTCCTCCAAGCTTGTAAGGAAGTCGCTTTTCCGTAAATAATCTGAAAAAAATAACTACATTAATCGTTGAAATCTTGCAAGTTATACATGTACATATTTTTTGGTAAACATAATTCCATAATTAATCATTCTTCCTTAATGTCATTTTTAAAATAGTGATTTAATAGAATCTCTTTTATCATTTTTTTTTAGATGACGGCAAGCAATTGATTATAAAAAAATAGTATCATATCTTTCAATATAAATTACTAGCATAATAATCTACAAAAATATTATCATTGTTAATGTTTTGTAAAGCATTCGTTAAAAAATAAAATTTGAATATAACTTTTGCGCTTCTCACCTCTTTCTTCTGTCGCTGCTCGACTGTTTGGCAGCAACACTAACATCATCTCCGAGCTATCATGAAGGATATCATCTTCGTCGCGGGGATTCGATTCATTCCACTGATTCTGTCCATTTTTTTCGCTTGTTTTACCGATTTTCTTTTTCCTCTCCGGAGGGACTTGTTCTTCCTTTTCTTTCTTGTCGTACTTTGCCTTTCTTTTCGGGACTACCGGCTGTTCCGTTCCGTAATCCAGTAAAGTTTCTACCTTGTACTGCGGTTCTGGAGTCAAATTCGGCGACATGCTATCTTCGCTGTGAATTGATTTATTCGGTTTCTCCTGACTTTTCGTGGCTATTTGCACCAAAGGTGGTTTCTGTTTTCCTTCATCTAGCGAGACTGACAACACGTTACGTTTCTTTTTGTTCTTTCTCACGCTATACAGGTCGTCGAGGACAGGATTTGCGGCCATTTCTAACGGACGTTTGCGTTCTTCGAGCCACTGTTCGATAGCGTGCTCACTGTCTAATTGCATGTGACTACGTTCTGGAGGCTCCATTAACCTGTAAAACAAAACCCTTTGTAATTTTAACACAAATTATATCTCTGCTCTGTCTTAAGCATATTAGTTTTTCACTGTATAGTACGTCTAATACACAAAATTCTGTGTCTAGGCATACTGTGCAACCGGTATGAATCAGCACTTCCTACGATATTATGAGGGAAGAATTAGTGATAGCCGAGGCGATTCAATCATTTTGTGCTCTTCTTCAGAAACAAAATTTTAGTTTGTCAATTACAGAAACAGTATACATTTACATCCCATACAAAAACGTGACAAGTTTGGTTAGCCACGTTTTTGTAAATATAAAAAAAGTTTATGCATAACCCTTCTTCCCCCCACAATACCGCCCAAAGTGCCTAGACGCCTCGCCCTCTTGCTCAAATGAAGTAGGGTGTAATGAAATTTTATTTCACTAATAGTAACAATTGATTTACGTGAAAATAATAAATATAAATAAATTTGATTACGTTAATGATTACAATTAAAATCACTGCTGTTTGTTTTATTTTGGTAATTTAATTTTGAACTTTACAAAACAATTTTCATGAAGAAATAATTGTTTCAACTTCTAATTTGTATTTAATAACAATTGGTGATAAAAAAAAACACAAACACTAAGAAAACAAGTCCTTTATTTCCATGTGTATAGTAGTACAATTATTTACAAGTACTTGCAATTATGGAACGGGCATTACAACAACAAACATGCAAACGTTTTACATGCTGGAGAATAATAGTAGTTTGTATTAGTCCAAGGTACAAGGAACTACGTAAACATCAGGTTTGTTTTGTTAAACCTTTTTGCATGCTTTTCTTTAACAGTCAACCGGTACCGTTCCCAAATTTGCAGGGTTACGACATACAATACTGCAATACAACAGTACTGCAATGTTACTTATATATTTTCATACATTTCTGTACAACTTGCAAAAATCATATGGTGTTACAAAATAGTTCAATAAATTTTGATAGAGTTCGATATATCTGAAATCCTTTAATAGATTTAGATACGTTTCTATACAACCCGTATTTTGATATATTATCCGAAATATTTCGACAAACTCGTTACTATACGTCGATATATTTTGATAGATTTCGATACATTTGAAATCCATCTATATATTTTGGGATGGTTGATATACTTCAATATGTTTCAATTTATTTCTATATATTTTGATATTATCATAATTACGATATAATTCAAATTATTTTATACACTTCAATATGTTTCGATTTGTTCAATATATACACTTATATAAGTATTTCGATATACTTGATATATCTAGATTTCATTATAGATTGTAAATTAATCCTTTATAGATTTAAATCTCTTATAGATTTAAATATATTCATAGTAAAGAAACATATTAATACACAAGCAGTTAAACATTTAAGTATGTTTTTATGTTTTTACCGTTACAGCTTGATTATTAAAGAAAAGCTTGCCTTTTTAAACAGTCACTGTATACAATAAATGCACAATGGTAAGCGAGCACGTGCGCGTGCCTGTGTGTGTGTGTGTGTGTGTGTGTGTGTGTGTGTGTGTGTGTGTGTGTGTGTGTGTGTGTGTGTGTGTGTGTGTGTGTGTGTGTGTGTGTGTGTGTGTGTGTGTGTGTGTGTGTGTGTGTGTGTGTGTGTGTGAGATAGCACAAAATTCATGTTGCATTTATCACAAGTAAGACATAACAGTTTTTATGTTTCTATTCACTGCTGTAAAATACTCTACATTCTTCCAACCATATCAATTTTCCCCCTAAACTTTCTCCCCCACTCGTAAGCTAACTGTTTGTCTGTTCTAAAAAATTTTGTAAAATTAATTTTCGAGGCACTTCTCTATGATAGATTACCCTGATATTTTGTATGCATGTTTATTCAAGGACATAATACAATATTCTTTAATACATTTTTTCAATTTACCACTTAATTCATTACAATTGATTAGATTACAGTATTTATATGAGATGAAAGTTCTAGAATGCTAGACACCGATGGTGCCATTTACGAATAGCCAGTACACCAAATTAAATTTTTAAAGACCTGTATTGGTTCTTCACTGCATACGGACTTAATATTTAATTTGTTTTTCTTTAATGAAATAATATTACAAGTTAATTCAATATATGAAACATTTTCAGAATATGTTATTAATTTGGTATATTGAACAATACAACAATGTATAAAAACTTGGGGTAAGATGTATCACAATAATTTAATAAAAATATATTGTACAATTTCACCTATACAATATACAGTGTCCCAGAAGAGGTTTACGCATTTGATCCTCCATTGTTTTCTCATTCCTTTATTGATCATTTTGAAACTATACATTCTTTCTAAAGAAGGTACCAGAAATAGTATGTGAGAATCGCATTTGGCTGATGTTTATAGAAACAAAATAGCGGTCAAAATAAATAAATTCCTTTTAAAAATTTCACTGTACTGCAGTATTAGGCTAAATCAGATTGTTGAACAGATTGTTAAATTACTTTTTTAATTGAACAAAAACATAACCTAATTTTTTGGATGCCATTTTACGGGATTAGATATTTACAAAATGTTTTTTGTAGGAGCAAAAAGCAAAATTTTCTGCCTTAGCCATTGCTTTTGATAATACGAGTATTGCGTAATCAGAAGATTTCAGCTAGCTTTCCGAGAGTCGAACCTCCAATCAAAACATCAATAATTAGGCCTAAAAGATGTATTTGTTGTTAGAAACAGGAAGTGTAGTGAAAAAGTACTTTCGAACTCCAGACCAAAAAAAGAAGAACTGGTATGTACTTCAATACTCCGCTCACCAGGTGAATCAAAATCACTTAGTGTTTCAACTTGATCAAAATCACTTAGAAAGGTACAACTTGGAACTATAGCCCAGATCTTCAGTACATGGAATTTTTAATAAAAACAAAATTACATTTTTCAAAAAAATATCTGATTCATAATCTACTTAAAGGTGATCCGTACAGAAGAATGGAATTCTGTTCCCGCATTATAGAATTTCATGAGCGTAATCCTTATTGGTATTTGCGTATTATTTTCTCAGACACAATGGTGCAGTCAATAGGCATTATTGTAATTGTTACAACACCACAAACCCTCACGTTCTTGATCAACAAAATCTTAAATCAAAAGGGATTACTGTATGGGCCGCTGTCGATGCTAATGGAGTGTTGTCTTTTGACATTTCAGATAATACCATGACCGGAAGTAGGTATGAACAAGTTCTCCCATTTTTCGGTTCCTGAAATGGTTCCTCACGATGGTTTCCAAAGCGATGGTGCTGCACCTCACTATGCAAACACAGTCAAGCAGTTACTAAATGACAACATTCAACGGAGTTTGATTGGTCGTGGAAGTACTGTGTGTGACTTTTTCTTATGGGGATACTTAAAGGAACAAGTGTACACCCATAGTTTCAACGATGATGATTTGAAACGTGTTATCGAACCCCGGATACCTCAGGAGTTATTTTCAAGATCGTACGATTCATTTGTTCGGCGTTGTTAGCACTGTGTAGCTGGAATGGTTTACAGTTTGAATAGATCTGATTTATGAAATGTTCATTGGTATTTAGTTTTCTTTTAATTAGTTTGTTTCTAATTATATTTTAAAAAATGAATAATAAAAAAATACAATTTTGTTTGGAAAAAATAACAAAATCAGTTCTATACTTTATTTTAGCCGCCATTTTGTTTCTACAAACATCCGCCAGATTCAATTCCCACATACTATTTCTGGAACTTTCTTTAAAAAGTATGTAGAGCCCTATAGTTTCAAAATGATCAATGCAGAAACGAAAAAATAATGTAAGATGAAATGCGTAGACCTCTTCGTGGGACACACTGTATATTATAAATTCATTGGGTTTTTAAAAAGTGTTTTTATCTACACTTGTTCTTTAATGTTATTGGAATATGTTGTTATGTTTTACTTTTATATTTTCTATACACCTTAACACTTTTTTATGATCTTAGCCCTGGTTACATGATCTTATCTAATGTTTTGATATTACAAATATGTAAACACTTAATCGTTGCCGTGTTCTGTGTTGCCTACTTAATAACGCTTTTGTTTGACAAAGAATTGCAGAATGCATTGTTTTATTGTCACTATGTAGTTGTATCAGTACAGAATACATTCCATTACAAGAGGCACAAATCGGACAGTATTTTTGTGGCAACACTGACAAATCCAGATTTAAACAAAGAAAATGTTCTCACCCTCTCTTAGGGTCAGGGATGAAGACCACGTCTGACTCTTCGCTTGGATCGCTGACTCCGTAAGGGTTTTCCGCTTTCACTCTAAATTTGTACTCCGAACCTTCGATGAGATCTCCCAAAGTTGTTGTCAGCTGTCTGCATGTAGCGGCTTTCAACCACATGTTCCAACCAATCTGAAAGCATTACAATCAACTCTTAGTTTACTCAATCATAAAAGCAGTGAGACATCGTTTCTAAACGTTTTTAGTGAAATTTCTCACTAGAAAAATTGTCCAAATCTGACACTTTTATGGTTATTTGTGTCCTTTTTTTTTAATGGAGGTAACAGTGGCTCTATTACACACGTCAGCTAAAATGCTTTTTCTGTACCCCTATCACTTCACCTTAAACCGACTCCAGTGCCCTTAACAAGCTCCAGAATCTTGTGTAAGGTGTCAGTTGAACTCCTGATCTGGTTGCTGAGGTCCAAAGAGTCTTCTTTTGGCCTCCAGGACCTCGCAATCAAGGAGTATGTGTCCTGTGGTTTCAACACCTCGCCCACACAAACGACACTCTGGTGAGATTTGTAACAATCCCACTTATGTAAATGGTTCCGGATGTGAGCCGTGTCCGTTGATCATTGCAACGACCTGCCTCAGCGACCTCCTGTTAAACTGAACAAGTGTCTTTGTCAGTACATAGTCTGGTCCCGAGAGAAGGCGTTTCCCCAATCTTCGGCTAGGGAATTGTCGCCATCGTTGATGTGTCATTGCGGGATTGAGGGAAATGAAAGAGCAGATATGATGGCCAAGAGAGGAGCTGCTTATCGACTAGTGGGACCAGAGACCGTGTGCGGCATTAGTCGCGCAACTGCGAGAGGAGCAGTAAGGAAATTGGGAAGGGATATTTGTGTCCTACAAAAATGATAGCCTGCTAAATCCTCTATAACTTACGGATTTATGAATATGAACTTAAATTCTAAATGACTTTTAAAAATATTTGCGTATTTATAAAAGTACGTGTTTACAAAATATGAGCTTATTAAAAGAGGTTATATGTACGTGTTTTAAAGTATGCGTGTGATAAGATGTGGTCTAATACAATTTGAAAATTAAATAATAATAACTAATTATAAAATCTTTCATGTCACATTTGTCATTATTTCTAAATGGTGCCTTCTCTGATAAATATATTTTTCTGTAGTTCAGGCCATGTAGTAGGCCTACCACTGCCAACATAAACACTGCTCAATACATACTATCTACAATACATTAATTAAAATATAATGTATTTTATAGATTATACATAATATATTTTATACATTAGACACTGCGAATAAATGGTGTAATATACAACTAAGCCTTTTAGGTACTAGTTCAGTAGATTGGTTCCTTCAGTTTGAGCAGCCCACTGACAAGCTCATTTAGCTGGAGGTCATCAGAGTGTGGAACTGTCCTGCCATTCTTCACCTCCTGCAGTTACAATCATAGATAATGTGACCTGCAGTTTCGTTAAACGTCTTACATATTCTACTTCTAAGGTATCTCCGTGGTATAACGTTCCCGGTTAAGATCCTCCAGCTTGTCGCAGTACTATAGATTATGTTCTCTCCCCAAAGTTTAATCCATGGTCTTCTGCTTCTAGATATAATTAAAAGCCCATTTTCTATCGCCTAATCAGTCTGCAATTTTATACTGCCGATAGACGAACGTTCTACAACTATTTTCCAAACGTTCTTTTATCTGAATGAGATGGGCCTCGCCTTCCTGACTTCGGACGTTCGACACCATCTCTCATTTCATCAGTTGCGTGTTGTGCAGATACGCTTTAGGTTAGGCGTATCGTATCAGGTTTAGGCTTAGGTCTTAAAGATTCATTTTAAATAAAGTATCGTACGCAGAGCTTAGGTATTAAAGATTCATTTTAAATAAAGTATTTATTTGTAAAAATAATCAAGTTAGAAACTTTTATTAATGTACAGAAGAGATGAAACAAAATTAAAATGAATAACGCAACTAAAGATTCAAAACGTTTAACTGTAATACCCCTCGCAGCTTTAAACGCACAATTTTTTTAATTATTTAATTACGCTATAAAAATAAGCATTTACTGCGAGCTTTTGTTTTAAGAATGAAACCAGATGGTGTACCAAATGGTTCTGTAACATTGTTTCCTGGAGTTCTGATTTTACAATTCTAAGCTTAGAAAAGCATTACTTGTAAGCATGTATCCATTTTTTTTATTTATTTATTTATTTTAAGGCGAAAAGCACATTGAGGCTATTATTACCTCCCTAAATGTAAGTGTCAGTGTAAAGCGTTAAAGTCGTAAGTGTAGTGTTGTAAGGGTAAGTGTGTGTTAAAACTCGGGTACCGCGAGGGACGTCCAAATCCTCTCAATAGGTCCAGCTAGTTTGCAACCCCTGCGGGGCTTGCATAGTAGACGTTTAAAATTAGGAAAATCTTTACCTTCTGTTGTGCTTGGAAAGTCATTAATCACGAGCATTTGAAAGTGGGAATTTTTCACTTTTGTTTGTTTTAAAAATATTTACTTCTGCCTCGAGCTCTGAAGGAACTAGTCAGATTTGTGTAGAAAAACACTTGAAATCATCTGGAGCAGCCGATAGTCACCTAAACCTAGCGTCATAACTTTGGCTATAGCATAAATAATTTTTTTATTTCTTAGTTAAACCGATCTTTTAATAACTGAATCATCCTGCTTAAAACGGGGAAGAATATTTTTTCAAGGCAATGGCAAGAATCATTTAGTTCGATTATAACACTAAGTTTAATTATATGTCAATTGAACTTTAGTAACCAGGCGCAGCAACCATTACAACAGTCTTAGTATACCTTCTTTAAATTTTTCTTTTATGACTCTTTCAAACTATAAACAGTTCCATACCGCAATTTCAGCGTCTCTATGAAAACGTGAATACGTCTATTCGGACCATGAAATTGTCCATCATGTCAAATATGGGCGACTAATACCTTATAGTATAGGCACATCAACGTTACGTAGACGAATTAATTATAGCATAATATATTACATCTGCTATCAAAATTAATTAATTAGATACAATATCAAACCAAGTCCGGAAAATGCAAAACACTACTAAGTTGAAAAAATACACAAACACAAGTTTCAGTGACAAAATTCCTTAATCAAATTTTCAAAATTACAATAGCCTTTTATTTATTCTGACAAAGAGAGGCATAACAACCAATTAATTCCTCGCTGACTTTGTGTAAGCAAATTCCAACAAATTTATTTTATACTTTTCCATTATTTTGAAAACCTAATTTCGACATTATAATCAACATTGAAATCTGCATATATTAGCACTTTACATTTCCAAATCAAAATGTAAACACTAAAACGGAACTTGATCGCCGTCATATTTTACTTCCAACGACGTTTTTAAATGGTTAAATAATGCTTTGTGAAGATTTTACCGCTCATTATGACGGTCAAGTCAGTTTTTATCGTTATTCAGGAACACTTTTTCGGAAATCTGGCTACACCACCGTAACTAGTGTCAAAAGTCTGTAAAAGTATCATTTTAAATGTTCAAATTACGTTGAAAATTAACCTGACGCCTGAATCAAGTCAGGGTTCTGATATAAAGTATCAGTTTAAATGCTAATTTGTGCTGATTTTATGGTTACTTTGAGAATGTGCAACATTTCAAAAAAGTGCAAAAATAAAAAAATATTATTTTTGAAATTCGCTCTCAGCACGTCAGCGAAACTGCTGGGTGCCGCGATTGTTTTAATGTTCTTTGAATCTTTTAGCCTTTATTCTTATTGTAAAGAGGCAAATAATCCACAATTAAAGTTTAGGCTCAGATAATTATATGATCGAGGAACTAAAAACAGCTGTTTGAGGAACTACGAACAGCTGATCGAAGAAGTAAGAACAGCTGTTCGAGGAACTAAGAACAGCTGATCGAAGAATTAGGACCAGCCGTTTGAGGAACTTAAGACAACTACTCGAAGAAGTAAGAACGGCTGTTCGAAGAACTAAGAACAGCTGATCGAAGAAGTAAGAACAGCTGTTCGAGAAACTTAAGACAACTACTCAAATAAGTAAGAACAGCTACTCGAGGAATTACGAACAACTAATCGAAATAGTAAAAATATCTGATCGAAGAAGTAAGAACAGCTGTTCGAGGAGCTTAAGACAACTACTCTACGAAGTAAGAACAGCTGCTCGAGGAACTAAGAATAGCTGTTCGAGGAAGTACGAACAGCTGATCGAAGAACTAAGAACAGCTGCTCGAGGTACTAGAACAGCTATTCATTTAAGAACTTACAAACCTGAACATTGTTTACATAATCTAGAAAGGCAATGATATTTTCCAAGTGGCCGTATACATCTTAGGGTTTTCAAAAGTTTACAAAAATTGTCAATAGTTCCTGTAAACACTTATACTTAGGGCCTACACTTTTTCATAAAATTAAATGAAGCATGGTGACAATTACCCCAGTAAACCCTGAATACTACTTACTCTATAATATTCTACGATGTAATTCCCAATTTTGCAGCCACCATCGTCGTCAGGCGTGGTCCAAGATAGCGTGACAGACCGTCCCAACGTCATGACCACGCGGGCTTTGCCAGGAGACATTGGACGATCTGAAATAAAACATTCAAAACTTTAATAGTGACTGAATTGTGTGAACATATCACTGTAACGATCCCGGTTTATAAGGTGCATAATTTGTGCCAATTAGTGTAACGAAACAAAGTTAACGGGAAGGAATTCAAGAATCGCACGTACGACATTAAGGTAGTTAAGTTCGGAAACTCAAAAGACTGATCGGTGCATTAATAACAATTACTTTTAGCATTTTAAAATTTAATTCTGAATATACAAGAAACATTTTAGTGAAAAATAAATGTTTAAAAAAACACCCACTTATATAAAAAGGATACGCTGCTTACATTTACAGTTGTTTTCTTTGAAAGATGTTTTTTTCAACAAGTTAAAATTATCGCGACATGAAGCTTACACTTAAAAACGTTTTTTTAAATCATATAATTTAACCATAACCAGTATTAGAATCTTCATAAATTAACTTTTAGAAATGTTGGAGTAAAAACGTTATAATGTTAAAAGATTTTAAATGGCCACCATTTTGAAACTGTTGAAAGGATTTTTTGCCAAAATCGATTTGTATGCCGAATTTATAAATCAAATCGGTTCATAACTGCAAAACGCTAGAATGTTAATACATTCTCTCCCTCGCCCATATGTTTCTACAAACAGTTGTGCATTTATTGCAGCTTACATTCACAGCATTATTTTCCCCTTCTGAGAATTGACGCGTGACGGGTGCAATAATTAACAGGGATTAAAATGGGGTAATAGGGTAACGTGGTAATTTTAACTGCAATAATCAACGCGAAGCAATTCATCTTAAAACTGCTTTCCCCACATTTTGTAAAACCACAGCGACTAATCTTTCTTTCCGTAACATTACACATATTAAATTTATAAATCGCACTTTTAAAATGAGCAGCACGTTTAGTGCTGCGCGTCTGTGTTAGCAATCCCAAATATTGCAATTCTGGTTTGATTTTGTTCAAACTGGGCACAAAAACCGACTTAGGCAATAACTTGAATAAGCTGCATAATTCGTTCAACTCGTATTTCAAATTTACTGCTATTTTAAACCTTTAAGAACCTAATTTTCGTAACTAAAATTATTTTTAAAATCTGATTTTTCCAGTGTAATCAGCGTTAAAATCTCCATAAACACAATATTCGCATTTTAAAACCACTGAAAATGAAAAAAAAACATAAAACACGGTCAAGGTTAATTTTCATATTTTCAACATAACATACAAGCTAATATATTATTAATGCTGATTATGATGGTGAAACAAAATTTCCTTAAACAAATTATTTTATGGAAATTCGCTCCCATCATGCCTCTAAGACAGCCAGAGGCATTATTGGTTATCCTTTTCAAAAACGAATATAGTTAAAATGAAGAAAACTGGAAGCTAAGAAAAAAGCAAATAACAGCGACAAGTTGATATGACGGAATTTCCAAAATTATTTTTTTAACTTGTTATTTTTTGAAATTACGTTTTTTCCATCTTGGTAAGTATTAAAATCTGCATTAACGATTTTGAAAATTCAAAATGGTAATTTGTGCATTTTTTTAAACGCTGATTGCAATGGTAAAATCGGTTTTTTAAAAAATTTAGGACAAAAGTATTATGAATTTTAAAAATTTGGAATATCCGTCATTTTTTGAACAATTGAATTATTTTGCTGGTTAAAGAACTTGTTGAATCTCTTACTGAAATCGATTTTTGTATCAAGTTTGAAACAAATAGGAGCAAAATTGCAAACGTTCGAGTACTAACAACGCTTTTGTCTTACCGTTGTGTCCGCTCCAATAGTTTATTTTTCAATTGAAATTCGTTAAAAATTAGAAAGTTAATTGACGAGATTCGTTGGTGGTTAAAATAAATCACAAGAATAATAATTAATAATAACAAGCCGTAGCGGGTTTATCGGTCAATGTTTTGATTGATGTTCCGTAAGACTAACGGTAAACTTAAAACCATTTCTCTCCTTTAATACTTTTGTCGTGATACTTTTGATACAATTGTCGTTAAATTATGATTGACAATTTATTTTGAAGCTTTGACCATTAATATTAACCAGCTCATACGTTCTTCCATTTGTCAAAATTTCTCGATTATTCTGACATTTTAAAAACGTCATTTATAATTTTTTTTTAATTAAAAAAAAACTCGAAAGCAATTTGGATGTTTTATTAACGACACGCTATAAACATCGTCCAGATAAAAACAAATGTTACAATATTTACTTTTTACTATACTAAAGAATTACGTTAACCTCTCAGGAAGGTTCACATATTGTGAGTACGGATTGGCAAACCCGAGGTACCTTAGTTGAATCTAATCTTTCTTCATTTACCTGCAGTTGGGTTAGATCCCTTTCTTCCGAAGCCAAAGTGGAACAGTCTATGCGTGTCAATGGGGGAGCTTATCTTAACGCGGACTCTGGATACCAGGCTCCAGTTTTAATCTAGCCTGCGGTTTTAATATATTTGCGGAGCTCTGTGTTAGTGGACACGTTATTTCCCTAGCTACGTGTAGGAGGTTGATGACTGGAAACAAATCTTCAAAGCTCAGGAAAATCAGGAGAAACTGGCAAAAGTGGACCTGGACAGTAAAACGAGCATGGCGATAGAGGAAATTGGGGTTGATCTAATCCCATGGAATGCACAAACAGTTAATTACAGTATACTCAAGGGACACTAGATGGACCTACTCAACTTTCAGTACAATAAACGAGATGTAAGGTTAACCATACCGAGCCAGTAAGACGACAGCCAATATCAAATCAGACAAACATTTATAGATGTACAAACGTCTATCGAAAGCGCAAAAGCGTAAACTAAGAGGAAAAGCAGACGCAAAGGGGCTTCTAATTAAACTTAGAAGCAGAACATCTTCCAAGGATCAAAACGGATGTGAAAGACACAAACCATGCGATAAAGAGGCTGACTGGAATCGTACTACAAGACTGGAGGGCTGTCAGACAGGAACATTAATATCCTGGGCAGAGGACAACTTAGGAAAATCATGTGACTCATTGCTTGTAATTGTGGTCTGAGAGTGCACATAGGAATGTACCACGGAGAAATCATGTGTAAGTACTGAAGGAAGAAAGAGGAAAGTACAGGCCACAAGGTCTACTATTGTGTAGCTCTTGCCAGCGAGGGCTGGTGTTTGGCTTACAGAACTCTCAATATATCCAGCAGAATGAGCTAGTTAGTAAACTTCTAAAACTCATTGAAGGCACCACTGAACTAGAATCCAAGAGTTGGACAATACGTCCTCTAATCGTGGTACCAGAAGTCGTCAAACCCCATATCCTCAAAAACTAAGTCTAATTTAATTACAGTATAAACTTAAATAAACTGTACTGAAAGTTCAACCATGCTTAAATCTATTTAGCAATGTTCTTAGCGATCTCGTAGATTATCAAACATACGACAAAAAGAAGATATTATTGCATTCGTTTAACGCGATAATTATCTTCCCTTACAGATCAATGATGGTAATTACCATCCACCAACTGGTGGATATTTGCAGAAAATGCTTTCTTTCGGCAACTCCCAAATTTAGGCCTTATATGGTGACGAATCAGGTGCACGAGAATGGTATAGACATTTCCAGAGATGTAAGATTATTCCCAAAAATTTCTCAAAACTTAGCTAGAGTATGTATTGTTGTATGACTAGTGGCGTCATTCTGTTGGAACTACTGGGAAGGATAAGCCAGATTTTAGTTCGACAAAATGTAGAAAGTCGAACGATTTTTTCTCTATAATGTTCTTGGTTTACAATAATAAGATTCCCGTATGTGCTAGAATTGAACTACTAGAACGTTTAATTCCATATTTACGAAAATGGTTAATACAAAAATAACTTTATCTTCGGTATTAAGAACCATATCTGCGTAAAAAAATGCAAACTATAACTTAAATATGCAAATTTTTAATGAAAATTGTCAACAATAGAATCAGCTGATCTGAAGTATAATCACAGCTGTATAGAATTTAGTACTGTGTATTCTAGTTTATATTGTAATAATACAAGTGGAGGATGTAAAATAGGTTTAGTAAGGTCAGTGTTAAACATTGGAGCTAAAGTCCCGAGTTCTTTGTAAATATATTTCCACTTATCCGAATTACCAGATTCAATAACACAACATTACCTGTGAATGAAAATATGTTTTGTAAGTTAAATGAAGACAAAGCATTTAATTTTTCAAAACTTACCCGTCACTGTCACAAGAAATGATGCAACATCCTCTCCTAGTTTGTTGACAGCACGCACCTGGTACTCCCCTCTATCGGACCTCCTAGCCTCTCCTACACGCAACGAAGCGTATCTTTCTGAATGGCCCACCTCGAAACGCCCCCCGTGAGGCAGAATCTCGCCGTTGTGGACCCAAGTGACGTCAGGAGGCGGTCGACCCACTACTGCAACCCTTAGTCGTATTACTTCGTCCTTTTCAAAAATCAACCCTTCTTCGTATTGTCTCGGTAGGCGAATACCGGGTGGCGCTGTAAAGCGTTATAAATTTAATAGTTTACGAAATAATTAAAAGTAAAATGTAATACTGTGAAAAAATAACTATTTATTAAACAATATGTTTGTCATGTTTTCGAAAGGTTCTCGGAGTTTTTTTCAACTAATAAATTGGCCGAGTACGAAAAAATTAATAGAAATGCAGTATACAATATTGTATTTATGGTGTAAAGTCCAAAGATCAAAACTCTGAAAATATGTAATTACTTAATTTTTGTGTAGGCTAAATAATTTTGTAGTGTTACACAATTTAGCTAGTATGTCCAACTGATTTATAACAATCATATAATCGTAAAACATTTTTTGAAGTTTACGTCCTTTGGCCTTTAAACCAACGATTTAAAACAAGGTAATTTTGTTTCTTCTCTTTTGAAAGATGAATACTGTAAGTTTTATTATCAAAATCTAAAAATTTATTTTAATAGAAGTAAATTAGGCCATAAATATTATTTGTTGATCGTGAAAAAAAAACCTATTTGTAAGCTGCTATGTATATCTGTCCAACTTCCGTAAATTGTTCATAACACTTAGATTTTCATTTGAATATAAAAAATAAGTTATATTGAAAACTGGTAAAGTATTAGTAATAAATAAACTTGTTAAAAGCAGAAATTTTGTACAACATGCGTTATTAATATATTGACACCTACTTTTTTTAAATTTAAAGGTAAACATAATTTAAACCGTAAAAGTTATCACGTGTAAGGCCTTCTGGTGTAATAAACACGAGAATCGCGAGCCAAATGCTAGACGAAGTATGTGCCATTGGCATTTTACCAACCTTACCCGACTGTCAGTCTGTTTAACTGGATTTAGGTAACAGTTCAACTCCTGTACATGTCTTGTGTTTAGTAATCTGTCATCTCACATATCGTTGTAATAAATGGCGGCAGTGAGTCAATGTGTGTGTCTATGGGTATTATTGACACACTGATTGGCTCACTGGTCACATTATCTCGCGAATAATAAAATTGCAGAAGCTAACAGTTTGTACTGTTTTTCTTTTCCCATTCTAGGTACTTACTAAATGACGTTTATGTCACTCTCATGACTGCCTTGCACTGAAAAAATCTCCCCCGCTTGCCCTTGAATGTGATTTAATTTTTTTTTTTTAGTAGGCCTACCACTCTTTAAGTCACCTTTAATCTTCCCCTCTCTCACCACTATCGTATTTTGTAAATATGCATAGAGGAAATTCAAACAATTTTAGTAAAATCTTTACGTATTTTAAGGTTAAAGTTGCATGTTATTTTATTAACAAAAATAAACAAATTATTAAGACAAAAAAAACTTACAGCTTCTTCCTTATTTTTTGTCAATAAACTCGAGTTAATTGAATGTGAGAAAGTTTGTGTAATGTTTTAGGTTTTGTTGTTCGTTATTTAATTTCTTGTAAACATACTAATAAACTCACTTTTAAGAATATTTTATTATATTATATTTTAAAAATTGTTTTTAATTGTTTATTAATTCTTGTTCCTATTACTATTCGCTCAGATATTTGACGTCATTTTTGTGTGGCTTCAGCTAGGTTTTTCTTATAAGCAGTGTTGGCATCAGAAAGGTCCGACTATTGTGCACACTTGGGCTAATGCAGACGATGGAATGATTTATAGCGTATGAAAATGCGAAGTCACCACTAAGTTTACGTTTGACCTCTCACCTCTTTTGGTAAGGTATTTTTCAACAACAGGTATTGTGTTGTTTTTTCATTCTATTTTCCAATTGAAAAGCAGAATACGGAATTTGACAAGTGCTAGAACGAAATCTCAATTATAACAATGTCAGTTTAACATTGAGATTTATAAATCTCAATTTTAAACACAGTTAACAACCAAATACCAGTGATCCTTCTGCATTTATTCAGTATTCTGTATCTGTGTCTACCTTCCATACGTATCCTCGCCCTGGTCACAGCGTGGCCTACTCTGTTGGTAGCAGTGCACTTGATCTCGCCTTCGTCAGATAACGCTGCCTGGTAAATCAGCAACGTACTGGTGTCGTTCTCGGTCAGTATCTTGTGTCGCCTGCTGCTGTAGATCTCGAGGCCGTCTTTGTACCAAGCCATTGTGGGAGGCGGTGTCCCCTTCACCTGCACGCTCAACTCCGCCTAATAAGAGACAGCACAAACTACATTATATGGTGCAAAACATTACACGGATTGTCTGACATTCAATTCGGGTATTTAATAGGTGCTTAAATGAAATTTTATGCAACTAAACATTGGTATATTTATAAATTCTGTTTTGATAGCTATT
Organism: Callitettix versicolor; assembly: GCA_022606455.1. Classification (NCBI taxonomy): domain Eukaryota; kingdom Metazoa; phylum Arthropoda; class Insecta; order Hemiptera; family Cercopidae; genus Callitettix; species Callitettix versicolor. The sequence continues at coordinate 35,953,581 of CM040183.1, read as the reverse complement.
TTTAAAAAATGATATTGTATATCAGTATTACTTTGTATTTTCAACAAGTCTACAATTGAAAGTGATTTAATACTGATAAACGATGATTCAGAGTTATGTTTCATCGTTGGTGTGTTTATATTACAAATTAATGTACAAGTGTCATTTATTTTAAAAAGAAAACGTTTAAGGAAGCATAGCAAAAACGAGTTATTTCCATGTTATTTCTTACACGGGTAATAATTAGACGACATAAGAAGCGTTTAAAAGTAGTTTATCTATGTCACACTGAAAAAGTAAAAGATTTTAAACAATATTTTAGTTGAGAAAACCCTGTTAAAAAGTTATAGTTTTTTAAACACAAGGATATATAAATAAATAATTATAAATATATTATAAATGTTACATATTGACGAATATATAAATATTTACTGCCAAGTAAATACACCAAAGATAGTACTGCAATTTCAATAAGATCAGTTTTCCGTGTTACCTTTTCATTTTCCAGTGCGACAGTGTCTACCAGTTCCTTCACAAAGTGTGGTGCCGAAGCAGCCGACCTCTGGAGGGTTACCGTCAGCAGTTCTGACAGTTCTCCAGGATCTGAGTACCCCACCGCATTCTTCGCACTTACTCTAAACTGGTACCTCCATCCGGGTTCGAGCCCGCTCAGTGTCAGCTGCGGCTGACGTACCAGTACTGGTGACGCTCGCACCCAGTGTGGCGATCCTGTGCGTCTGTGTTCCACGAGATAACCTGAAAGAGTAAAAATCAGGATATGTGAGATGGAAACACAGCTTGACTGTAGAAACAAAATTTGTAGAAGTGCGTCTGGAAGAAGTATACGTTCCACTTATTCTACCACTCGCAAGTACAAGTTTTTACATGCTTGCTTACCTAAAATTGAAATTTGTTTTCACTAGCAAGCGTGAAAGTTTGACCAGGGATTTACCATCTAATCATACCTAATTCTGATGTGCTCTGTGTTTATTTAAAATGAAAGTTGAAACGTTCAAGATCACTTGGTAATGCACCTTCGAATTATATAACAAAAATCATAAATAAAAAAATTCATTGTAAAATAAAATTAAACAAAATCTGAATTGATAAAAGGTTGTATTTTTTCAAAAGTTGTTTTGTCTTTATTGTTACTATTCGTTTGATACAGTAAAGCAATTACAATTTACAATTTTGATTTAACCTAACTTCGTGCCTGCATAACTTCAATGTTATTTTAACTAAAAGAAAATCAATCCGCATTAGCTTCTCTTTGCGTGATACATAGCCTAATTTTGGAAATTATAATGATTCAATATATTTGGGTTTATTTTTTCTAAGACGAAATACAAAGTTTTAGACATCATTATAAAATATCAAAACAATCTTATCTGGGTTTTTAAGTAGGTCGGAAAAACTACATGTTTATTTTCTATCTTTTCTTTCTTTAAAATATTCATTTACTCACTTTCCCTAATATATAACAACATTTTCTAACAATTTATGCTCATCGTCCGAGTCCATTTTGTTTGATCACTTGGAAGTGATCACTAATATTTGCTACACACCACAAAAATGAACTTATAGAATGCTCACGTTCATAATTAATGATGTTTATACGTTTGGCGAAGCTTTACACTTCTAGCGCTAGGCTGCGTTACAGTAGCAGCACATTGAGCAGTAATGCCAAGTCGCCTATTCTGCCTCTCTTATCAGTAGAATGTTTACGGAGACAAGGGTAGAACGCACAATGAGCAACAATGTTACAACAAATCGTCATATAAAATACACTACACAATCTTATCTTCTAAATCTCTACCATAAACACAGTTAACTGTTTATACCAGTGAAACTTCTGTTTGTATTCAGTGTTGTGTGATAACACTATCAGTATTGGTCAGCTAAGCTTGACCAAGCGTGTTAAGAAATAATAACTTTGAATTTACAGTGCAGTCTTCTCATACGCACTGTATAATTTCTTCATTCATTTTTAAATTAGGGTTCTTCGTTTACCTGTAATTTTCGATCCGCCATCGTCTTCGGAAGGCTCCCAGCTGATTGTGACGACATCGGGCTCCGAACTGGGTGTACCGGGAACAAGTTGAGGCTTTCCAGGAGGACTTGGTCTGTCTGCAACGTAAAAGAAATCATTTCAGTTGCACTGCAGATAATTTTTTTTAATATAAAGTAAAAGTAAGCCCTTAGTGAACTTGTAGAACTCTTTAGATTGGTAAATTCATATGTGAGTATTAATCGAAAATATATTGTAAAGGGAAATCCTGACGTCTAAATGACTTTTTAAGAGGTTGATAAAATTTCTCATGAATATTGTTTAAGTGTGTTTTACCTCTATAACGCTCTCAATTTTAATGCGATTCGATTCAAACTTGGCACAAAAATCGACTTTAGTAATAGCTTAAACAAGTCGCTACGCAGTCCGTCTATAAGTTTCAAAATGGCGGAATTTAAAATCCTAACAAATTCTTATTTTTTTCTTAAAATTTAAAAAAATCTAATTTCATCGTCTTAATCAATACTCCGTAGGGAAGTGCAGACTAGCTGCACCTATTGAGAGGATTTAGACGTTCCTCACGGTACTCGAGTCTAACACACACTTACATTTACAACACTACACTTACGACTTTAACAGTTTACACTCACACTTGCATTTAGGGAGGCAATGTGCAAGCCTTAAAGTGCTTCACGCCTTAAAATAAAAAAAGTTAATCAACATTGAAAATCTGCATTAATTAGCAACATACTTTTAAATTTAAAATTTCGATTATTACGATGTGATATGATTTTCAAAAAGCGTAAGATATTATAGTTATTGTTGGAAATTCGCTTCCATCACGTCCATCAGTCAATGAGACTGCGAACATTGTACTTTGCACTTACGAGATTGTATTACAAATGTTTACATTGTTACAATTACTGTATCCTAGTTACAGTGTTTTACTGAAGTCGGTTGTACTGTTTAAAGTATAAAATTTCACTAAACAGATCTACTCGAGTCACGTGGTCTCTAGGTACAGAAATAATTTCTAACAATGCATTCACTGTAAGATCGCATTGCTGCTAGGGAATGTAAAAATATTCAGGCTTTAATCTCTGTTTTGTTCTATTTTTACATTATTTCTAGGCAAGGTTTTATCTTGGTTAGCATTTATGATGTGTAAATACTTAACAGGCTGAATATGAAAGAAATTATAACATGTAGGCTTAAAAAATGCTGATACTAAAGAGAATTTCTGAACTATTTACTGAAAGGTTTGGTCACAACATTGTTTTGTTTTTGCGTATTTAGAAGTGATGTGAGTTTAAATTGCACTATTATTTGGCAGAGTTACTTTGTTAATTGCACTGCATAATTAACAATAACGCTTCGCAACGGTATTTTAATTGTTGAAGAAGGCCCTTGCCTTCAATGTTTTTAAACATTTGCAACCCTTTCTAGTTTTATAGTTAATAATTATCGCGACATTTAATGTTACTGCACATTTCTGGAAAACGTCAAGGAACATATATCCATACTATAACTTAATATCACATCTTTTGATTATAGTAGATACCACTTGAAACTCAAATTAAATCAGTTAAAAAACACTATAAAACTGTTTTTCTGTTGTACCTGTGTTTTACGATGTTCTGATAAACGTTAAAGTAAGATCATAATTTATTCATAGAAGATAAGAGGAAACATTCGTTAAAAGTTATTAGAAATTCTTCGAAACGGATTTGTGTACTTTCACAAGAAAAAAACGTTGGAATAATTTAATTGAATATGAAACACTATTCATTTACAACTAAACGTGATGATTTAAATATTTGAAAACTGAAATAAAATGTGTTACTTCTAACATGTAAGGTTACTATCAATACAAAAAGTTGAGGTTATGTTAAATGGAACAAACAATGCATAACCTATAGTCCGAAGCAAAAGCCTAAACCGTTGACGGTCAACCAATAGCTGAAGAGCGCGCTGTTGCCAAGTAGACCTGGCCTTGAAAATACACTTTTTAATATACAGAAATACCGTAATCCTCTTCACACACATTCAGCTTAAAACGGGGAAGTAACCTTACAACACTATTCTTCTCCGATTGGTTGGCGAAGATCACACTGCTAATATACCAGTGCCTCAAAGATAAGATCGTATAAGTGATCTATATTACTATCACAGATCGATCGATAACAATAATACTTATGTTACAATTATTTCACATTCGAGATGTGTTCAGAAAGTAACGAGAATTTTAATTTTTTGAACAATTTATTTATTTATTCTTCTACATTGATGTTGTCGCCTTCAAAATAGTCCCCATTGGAGATTATGCACTTATTTGTGCCAGCACTTCTTCCAATCCTCTAAAAACTTCTCAAACTCGATCTTTGAGATAGCCTTTAGTTCTTTCAGCGATGTGCTTTTAATGTCATCTAAGGCTGTAAAACGACGCCCTTTAAAGTTCTCTTTATTTTTGGAAATAGGAAAAAGTCACACGGAGCAATATCTGGTGAATATGGAAGCTGGGGCATCGTTACAGTACTATGTTTGGCCAAAATTTACGAACAAGCAATGAAGTGTGAACTGGTGCATTATCGTGGTGCAAAAGCCATGAATTGTTTTTCTACAGATCCGGGAGTTTTTCGGATTGCTTCACGCAAACGGCGTTGAACTTGTAGGTAGGAATTGTTGCCACCTTATTGACCGTTTCACCTGGTGGCAGGAATTCATGATGCACTATGCCATTAATATCGAATAACACAGTGAGTATAACCTTCACGTCCGACCGCACTTGTCGAGCCTTTTTCAGTCTTGGCGAGCCAGAATGCCTCCACTGGGATGATTGAGCCTTAGTTTCAACGTCATATCCGTAAACCCATGCTTCGTCACCTGTTATAATACGTTTCAGTAATTCTGCATAGTTGTTGATTTCATTTAGTGACTCCTGAGCAACTTCCATTCGTCACTGTTTTTGTTCAAAATTCAACAATTTTGGAACGAATTTTGCTGCCACGCGTTTCAACAATGGAAACAATGCATGACATGATCCAGTCGATACGCCAACATCATCAGCGACCTCTAATTGTGATTCGCCGATTATTCATAACCATTTCTTTCACTTTTTCCACGTTTTCATCGGTTGTTGATGTGCTGGGGCGTCCAGGGCGTTCGTCATCTTCAACGTCTTCACGGCCTTCTTGGAAACGCTTATACCACTCGTAAACTCTTGCTTTACTCATAGCAGACTCACCATAGGCCTTTGGTAACATTTCATACACTTTGTTACACTTTATTCCATTTTTTAAGCAACATTTGATACAAATTCTTTGATCCATTTCTTTTAACAAACAAAAATCGCCGAGCTCATAAAAGCACATCTGACCTTAGTGGCTGTCACAGAAAAAGTCAACAATGAAAACAACTGAAAGTTTTATCATACTTCAAGGGCATGTATACCAACATAATAAAAAAAATTCTTGACAATCGGACTCTCCAAGCCCGCGAAATTTAAAAAATCTTGTTACTTTCTGAACACACGTCGTATATATAACAGCAATCCCTTTTATCGTACTGTTCCTTTCGTTCTCGTTTCTCGTAAGGACCCGTTCCTTTTTCAACGTTCCTTAGTGTTTTACAAACAAGATTCAAATCAAATGATTTTTATAATGTGTTTAAAGCGAAATTGAGCAATTACTATTCCGATCTGACGATTAAAATTTCAAAAATTTAGCCCATTTTATAAATTATATGTGTGTAAAATTGCATGACATCCATGCAGTAGTTTAGACTTCTCTTCTGGACAAATATACTTTAATTTTATAGGTGTAGGTTTGTTGAGAAAGTGCCTGTATTTGAACTTGTAACTTCTGAACAACTTAGCCAGTTTAAATTGGAAAATTTTTTATCTTATAAATTTGTGAAAATTTGACTTTAAAATAGTAATTATTTTTTCAGATTTCCTTTTAACGCTGATTGCGAAGGAAATTACATTTCTTTTAAGCGAAAGATTGATAAGATTGATTTTTCTACAGTCAAGGTACATTTTCAGATTTTGATATTGTAAAATATAAGCCTTAATATTCGGTGGTGTAAGTTTTTTGAAAATTAACTTCTATCACTTCTCTTTTTGAAATCAAATATCACCCTGTCCTTCCTGTTTTCATTAGCAAACGAAATAAATAAGATATAAGATTAGTGCTTTAAAATTGTTGAAGATCCAATGTTACCATCGAATTTGCTGTAAAAATCTGCATATATCGTAATTTTAAATGATTTGGTGTTGTGTGTGTGTGTGTGTGTGTGTGTGTGTTTTAGTAAATTAACTTTTGCAATTTGTCTCTGTTTTGATTTATATTTAGCAAAAAATCAATTTTGTTTATTTTTTGGATAAGTTCAGCAAAATTAGTTCATCAGTTTCAAAATACGGCGGTCATTTCAAATATTTAAAAACTCATAACGTTTATGTTTTTTAATTTTTTAAAATCCTATTTCACTTTATTAATTAGCGTTAAAAACTGCATAAATTAGCATTTTTAATTTACAAAATCCCTTGAAATTAAATATGTAATTTGATTGTGGTCTGGGTACAGTTTTGTATTTTCAATGCAATTTGAAAATTTAAAATGTTTGATAATGCTCTTTTATGACGATGAAATCGGAGTTTCAAAAAATGGGTAAGACAAAAAAAATTACTTTTGGAAATACGCTTTTATCGCGCTGTGGTTGTGTTTGTTAAAAGCAAATTTTATAGCAGCGTAAAGCCAGTTCCTGTTGAAAAGTCGTAACCTAAATTAAGGTCGTTAAGTACAAAACTTTTCTCACTTCTCAAAGATCAGACATTCTGTTTGGCCAGTAAACACTTGTACAAATAAAGGTAATTGGGAAACTGTAAAACGTTCCACTCGTGTTTTTACAGAATTCGCCAATTTTATAAATAAGCGAAGCTCACAGCTGGCTTGCTGACGTAATCGATGCGGTAAACCACTTTCAGGGACTTTTTTTATTGGACTCAATGGAATTCTAATATTTTAAATGTAATTGACGAGTTTTTAAGTGTTTGTTGTAAATGCTTAAACACCTGCTTTAAAAGCCCGTACATAGGCGCTTTGTTTTTGTGTACCCTTAAAGTAATTATACGTACTTATATTTTCATTCTTGTAACGACTTGCACATCAAATATAAACAATTAATAATAACGGCACGCAACTGTCTCGCCGACGTATTTGATGTGAATTTTCAAAAGTATTTTTTTCTTTATCACAGCCTATAATGATATCTTAATATCCCCGTTATAATCAGCATTAAAATCTGCAAATGTTAACATTTTAAATTTTCCAATTACAAATACAAAAATTAACCTTGACGGCCGCCAAATAAAATTTCATAATTTCACATGATTCTGAAAATTCAGAGCGCTATAATTTATGCAGTGTTCGAAAATGAATTTAATGATGAAATCACATTTTAAAAAATTAAACAAAAAAGTAGTTTTAAAAAATTTTTAATTGTCAACAATCTGAAACTGTTGAACGAATTTTGCTGGTCCACGAACTGGTTTAAGCTATTACCGTAACAGATTTTTGTGACAATTTTGAATCAAATTGAACCAAAATTGCAAAAACGTTAGCGTCCTAAAACACAGACACACACACACACACACACACACACACACACACACACACACACACACACACACACACACACACACACACACACACACACATTTAATTAAAAACTGACGTGGAGGTCAGGATCAGTATTTTCTTTTCAAAGCTCCTGGTCTGCTTCTTACCATGATGGCGGCTAAAATTGAAATTTAATAATAAGGATAAATAAGGTAACTTCCGTATCGTCTGCAGTCAGTACCGCCCTTAGCTGCGCCAAGAGTAGGCTTACAGCGTGTGGCGTACGATTCAAGTACTGCTTTGTAACGTATTTGTTGGCGAAACATAAAAATAGCTTTTGAATCGTTTTTGACTTACTTTTACCCACTCTAGAAAAGATCAAACAACCGTTAAAAAACCTTCTGAAGTTTTTTCTTGATATTTTAAAACTCTTTTTTTTACGATATGAAAATATGTAAAATATTGTGAAATCATAAAAAATCATTTTCTGTTTTGTTCTAAACTTGGTTTGTAATTTTTTTCGAGATTGTTCTGACCTTTCGTGTTGACTTTAGAATGAGACAATAAAAACTTGTATTTTTTGAGAGGCGCTACTGTTCTACGTGAGGAGACTTTGTTATGTTCAAAATCAGTACTACTTTTAAACTCAAATGATACCTTACACTGGGGAAATAAAAATAAAAATGTTTTGACCTTAATATTTTAGCCCTTAAATACCTCTAAATATTTTTATCGTCAATTCCTTTTATTTTTCTTTGGTACGGGACAGGCAGACGGACATGTGTACGAATTTATTTTGGTTCTCGGATTTCCTTACATTCCAAAAAAAAAAATTTATTTAAAAAAACAGATAAGTAAAAGGGATTCTTGTGAATGCAAAACTAAGAAAGAAGTGTCGGTATTATTTTCAGCTGCAATAAATAAAAAATATAGTGGAAAATACCGGTCTTTTAAAGGTAAGTGCTTTTTATTTTGCTTACAGATTATGGGCTTGATATTTAATAACAAATTCTAACGAAATCATAACCTGTTTATATTGAAAACATTTCGAGTACTTAACTTTATTACGTAACATATCCAAATAACGTTGACCCGTGATTGTAACTGTTTTTGTAACTTTGTATTAAACTTTTTCCAAAATAGAAGACTATTGATAAAATTCGAGGAGAAATGTAACCTTCAACTCATGGAAGAATTAGTGATATGGTTCCATTAAGATGAAGTGTGCTTCATAGCTCCACAAGATTTTATCCACCCTTCATCTAACGACATTTGGGCAAAGATAACAAGGCAGAGACAAGTCTCTTGGGCTTATCAGTATTTTCAAGTTGGACATTAATTTAGATTTTAAGAGTACAACCTCAAAGTATATCTAATTTTGGTGTTACTCAGCTCAATATGTTCGGAAATTTTCTCCATATTGAGGCTTATTACAATGTCATTCTTTGCTTGAAAAACTTAAGCAACTTCAATATCGTCTTTAACAATTGAAAATCTTCCTGATTTGTGTTTATCTTTTCCGAACCAGTGGCTGCAAACTTCTGCCAAGTTTTCTATATCTTTTAAATCCACACTGTTATGTTGCTCAGGTTTAATAACAAGTGGAAGCGGACTATAATTTTCTTAAATTTGTTTTAGACTCAATTCGTAAAATTTCTTTTTCACAAATATTTAGTCTGAACAAAGTAGCCTATTTTATGAAAGTCTTTTCTTAGGAAAAATTTAATAATCTACCCGTTATTAATTCCATACTTTTAAATATCAATTTAATTATTACTGAGTTTTTATTGAAAAATATTCGTTTGGAGCGGCCTTGAAATGTTCACCGATCCGTGCCTCATTACTTTTTCAAGGCTCGTTAAAAATTGAAACTGCTAAGAGAAGGCGATAAGTTGTGATTTATTAATAGCCTGTAGTGAATCATCCGACTTCACGTGCATCCAGCACGCATGTGCAGAAAGATATTTTACAAACGCTTGTTTGTGTTAAAGCGAATACAGGATGTTCCAAAATAATTTCGGTATTCCTAGAGCAGACGTTTTGGTCTTCTATAAGGACGCAAAAACATTGCATTAACTTTAACACTTTCAGTTTTTTTACCTGAAATCTCAGTAAAAAAAGAAAATCGCCCTAATTTCGGTACCACAAGAGTCTTTCAATTTTTTGTTCAAAATAAATCAAATTAAACAAATCTAAGGTTGAAACGTGAACCGAGGAAAAACAAAATTCAATTTCGGGTTATTTCAAACCAAGAAAAAATGAAGAATTTTGAAGTTAATTTTCCAAGTTTTTTTTCTAAAACAGACGAACTGGATTTTTGGTGGCAGCCCCAACATTTTTTGATACGAGTAATTAACAGTGAAATATGATCAAAATCCGAGAAAATTCAATACTTTACAGTTTTGTTTATATAAAAAAGTTTCAAAATATTCATTTTTTTTATTATTGCAACATAGCCGACGGAACACACATTTAAATAATTAGGATTATGACTCATTCTCTTCCGTCTAGTGATCTTTTTTAAACACCTCATAAAAACTATCGCGGTTTCGAAACCTCATTGTTTCATCTTCAGGCCGTAATACAAAATGTTAAAATCCTTTGTCGAGGTCGTCACAAAGTTAAGAAAACACGTCACAAAACTAAAAACAATTACAAGATTTTTGTTCAAATGTAAAATTATAAAATTTGGTTTGACGAAACACTTATGTGCCTGTCTTTCCACTTATGTGCCGAACTTCCATTTTCTTTTTTTAATAACAAATGGTCCCGAGCTATGTGTAAACGAAATATACATGCAAAATGTCATTATAATCTTTCAGTTAGATTAATCAGCGCGCGCGCGCGCACACACACACACACACACACACACACACACACACCAAGGCTAAATTTCAAGATCCTTTCTTTTATTTGTTATAATAAGGAAGTTGAAACAGTTAAAATCATTCAAAACCAATAAAACACGGTTCACATTATGTGGTTATTACGTATTCACTTACTGGCTTAACAATATATCGAAGTAAGAACGTCACAACAAAAACTTTATTTTCTATTTGCTTCGATCGCAATAAATGATTAACACGTTCAATCATGACGTCAGAAAATCTAGTACATCTATTGTTTCCATTGCTTTTATCTAGATCTTCTAGCGCCAAATAAATACGATAATGTTATCGTTACCGGTCAGGATGAACACAAGCGATTTAGGGCACTGTAACACTTCCTCTAAAGCAGTGTCGATGATAACAAAACTCTAGTTCCCATTGTATTGAAAATACATTGCTTAGCCCAACTCGACACGTTTATAATCATAAACAGAATTGTATAAAACACATTTAATATTGTACGATTGTAAAATCCCTCCAAACGTTTCGTAATTAGTCTTAAAATCTGAGTTAGCATTAGAATTTTGAAAAAATGTTAATTTATGCAGATTTTAACGCTGATTTTGTTGGGAGCGAAACAGGTGCGTGAAGTGTTTATTCCATTATTTATTTTTAATCTCGGTATCAGAGAGCATCAATGTCAATGTTGGATCGCATCGAGTGGCTAGTGTTGGGAACATTTGTGTGGTTTGACACTGAAGTACAATAATTAAATTATGAAATCACTCATATTTTCTACGATGCACTAATCAAAAAGTGATATTTATATTTTGAGTTATCTACATAAGAGCAAACACAACTTCTACTGTCACCAAAATACTGACTAGAATTCACTGTTATTTTTAAGCTAATGTTATACGTGAATTTAAGTAATGAGATTATTTTGTATGGTTACGTTACTAATTTTAAACGTAATTAAACATCGGGAGGCAACCATTACAAACATATGTTTGGATCTCTTGAAATTAAAACTTTCACAAAAGCAATTTTTTTTAATTTCACAAAACTTTACGTAAAAGCAGAAAGGCCCAGCACACACCCATACCTGCTGTCTCTAGCTGTGATTGCTTTGACGATGTACGGCCCTTTTGTTTCGACGGTGTTCCTCCCATCCCATCTTCCTCCTGACCGCGCTGCTACTGGTCCAGATTTAGCTCTCTAGCTTCTCTCAGCCTGAACACTTGCCAACCTCTCAAAATAATCGTCTCGCCCCGCATCGCTTTTGTTTTCTAACTGATACTTCGTTTCCAACCAGTTTGCACTCTTTGTCAGCTAGACAATCAGTTCTCGCCACCTATTAAAATACTTTCGGCCATTATACTTACAATTTTCCAAACGTTTTGTGAGCATTTATCTCTTGCCAATTATACTTACAATAGTAATTAATTATCGTTTAACAATAATCGAGAAAAAACTTAATTATTTTAAAAGTTTTATTTATTCTTTTTGTTAATACTGGGTGGATCACGAGAAGAATAATCGCGGCATGCAGCTGTCACGCTGACGTAATGGAAGCGAATTTTCGAAAACTAATGTGTTTATCTTACCCCTTAAATTCTGATTTCACCAGCATAAACAGAGTATTTAAAACTTTCAAATTGCATTGAAAATATGAAAAAGAACCCTGACCGCCGTAAATTAAATTTCTTAATTTCAACATATTTTAAAAATTCTAAATTGTAACTTATAATTCGTATTGGCCTTATTTTAAATCGAAAAGTGCTAGGCCTCGTTTAAGGCACGATCTGCCTTGCTAGTACATATTCGGGATGTACAACACGCCGAGGTACAAAGAACTTGACTCTGTATTCCCTTGTAATCTTATCTAATCTAGTTTCATAATCAAATAGCGATTGTTATCATAAATTTTTACGAAGTTAATTTTCAATAATGCATTTTAAAAATAGCAGTATTTAACAAAAAATTTAAGTGGAGCCTTGAAATTACACGCCTCCGAAGTGAATATTTGTTAATGACCGGGATCGACTTAAAATGAGGTTGATTACTTGCCCTTCGATTGTCAGTTTCTTGTTACGTTACAAAATTTAGGAATAATTTACGAATAATTACAAAATATTACGAAACTTCCTACCTGACGGACATTTCCACAAAATTATATTTGGAATCTTCGAGCTTCTTCTCCCTTCTAGTCTGAACTCAAGTATATAATATAACATGTGTGTGTGTGTGTGTGTGTGTGTGTGTGTGTGTGTGTGTGTGTGTGTGTGTGTGTGTGTATGTATATATATATATATATATATATATATATATATATATATATATATATAGCCGCCTCGGTGGCCTAGTTGATAGCGTACCCCGAGGACTCGGGTTCGATTCCCGGCCAGAGCTTGGCATTTTCATACGCTATAAATCATCCCATCGTCTGCATTAGCCCAAGTGTGCACAATAGTCGGACTTTAAACACAAAAAAATAAAATAAAATAAAAAAAAATTAAAAATATATATATAAAGTTTACTTTTGTTCTTGTTAGTTTCAATTGAATGGTGCACTGATGAAATATAAATAACTGCTCGGCTTTTCTTTGGGACATAGTTGAGCATAGTTGTATGGATTTTATCCCTGAATCCATACAAAGGTGAGCCAACCAGACATACAGAGTCTTGTAGAAATTGTTCTGGAACAGCCTTCTTATCCTTTTTCAGTGTACTAACGTCAGATTTCTTTTCAGTAGTTCATCCACAACTTCAACTGAACAAAACCAATTGTCAGCTGTTATATTTATGTTATTATTTGCAATCGGTTTGCAAAGCTTAACCTCTGACTGAATTGGTATAGCAAAGTTTTTGCTGTATCATTAAGTCCCACTGAATCAGAACCCTTACCAGTGTAAATGTAAGTGTTTAGAAGATGAAGTTTTTGCGTCACATAGACACATAATTTTCAGTGCATATTTTTAGGCTATTTCGGTACAAAACACCTTGAAGCTGCATCGTCCACGAAATTGTACGAGTATTTCATCAATTGTAACCTCTGAAGGAAGAGTAGGCTATATAATCTTACTGTTAGTTATAACTCGCTCAAATATTTGAGATATTGGAGCAGCTTTATCTGTATTTGTTGGCGTGGTCTTGCATCATCGAACCGTAAGCACAAAGTAAAATCTCAAATCGTTTCAGGGACATTGTTGAAGAATAAATAGACCTACTATAAGCATCTTTTGCAAATACAGTTGCTAAATTCCATCCACGCAACTCATTCCCATGCTCTTTTCCTATTCAAGTACTCTTCACTTTTCTTTACGTTCTCTCAATCCGATTTCACTGCATCACAAAATTTGACTTGTAGGGAGTAAAGAAGAATGCACTAAAAAAAATGTGTTAAGAAAGGTCACTAGCCTGATCAAAGTGGGTGGCTGACATTTGAAAGTGACCTTCAGCTGACATTTACCAATGCATTATAGTTCTGGCAAGTTTATTGTTACAACTTCAGTTTCTTTTCAACTGTATGAATCTTGTACCTTGTTACATTAGTGACAAGCTGTTATTGACGAGGCTTCGTTCGGATGAATTTTGTGATTTGAAAAATAATCATTGGACTTGTTGCACTGAATAAGAACGCCAAAAAACTTCAAAATCTATAAACTGATGCAATTTTTACGAATACCTAAAACTGAAAGATGACAAAATAGATTTAAACGATTTCAAGTCTATCAACGTTTTCGTTCTTTTTACCTTCACATAACAAATTTGATTGTTTACCTTCACCGTAAACAAATCATTGTTTTAGTGCTTCGACTGTGGTATTTAATTTTCGAGTGAAAATGTTTGTTTCAACTGTAAGTCGAGATGATTAAAACTATAGTAAATAAATGTATCCTAATACAGGAGATAATGTGCTCGCACTCACAACCATTCCATGGACGTTACTTGGTTTATAAATTTTTTAATGGTTGTATTGTAGATATTGCTGAAATACGTGGTTCACTATTTGTGCTGTAGCTTATTTATGACAAAAATAAATAAATAAATATTTATTTATTATAAAATTAAAATAAATAAATATAAATAAACATGTGGAGACTACATGTCTTCGAAGTGAATATTGTACTTGTTAATGACACCGTTTACACTGGTACCCGGGATCGACGATAAATGAGGTTAATGGCTTGTACTTGACCCTCCCTTCAATGTGAGTTTCAAATCTCGTTATATTACTCTCACATCGATTACACTACACACAAAAATTTGCAGTACACAAAAAAAATGTAAAAAAGTATTAACTTTTATGTATGTAAGTGTGTGTGTGTGTGTGTGTATATATATATATATATATATATATATATATATATATATATATGTGTGTGTGTGTGTGTGTGTGTGTGTGTGTGTGTGTGTGTACATTTACAGCCACTCAACTCCATTTCATGCTCTTTTCCTATTCATGTATTCCTCATTTTTATGTTACTCTCAAATTCGATTTCACTGGAGCACAAAATTTGCCGTACCGGGTGTAAAGACGTAACTAAAATCACTAATATTTCAAAAAAATTTTGTCTCGATACAAACTTCAAAAGTCTTTAGGATTGATTTCTTGATAATTTCTTCCTTAACATTGACTATACGAGTAAATAGTGTTAGCCTTTTTAAGAGGTTAATAATAACTCTTCTCGAAGAATAACCTGACAAGTCCATGGGACAGAGCGAAGGAATTATATGCGCATTGTCATTGGAAAATGAGCTATTGAATGACCATCATGGTAAGACCCAGATCCGGGACCACAAGAAGCACCGAGTGAGACCTCGAGATCACATTTCTATTAGTAGTTAAAATGGTGTTTGTGTGTGTTTTTTAGCACTCTCACACACGGTTTCTATTTGTTATTTTTTTTTTTTAAAATCGTTTTTTGTACTAGGCGGCACTATGTCGTCTTTGAAAAAAATCCTTTCAACAGTTTCAAAATTTCAATCATTTCATATATTAAAAGAAATCTTTAATGTTTTTGTGGTTTTTTTGAAAATCGGATTTAACCATTACATTTAAATCAAATTTAGCCTTAAAATCTTCATGAATTTTAACAACTGTTAGCGAGACATGCTTACATTTTGACGGTATAATAGGAAGCTGGATATTGTCCCAAAGCCCCAATCTGGAGTAATCCAGTTCTTGTCCCAATCCATAAATGTGGCGCCACATTGGGCTACGTGTACAACTTCCTGTTCCCTTTAAACTTCAGATTGTATCACCGCCCCCACGTGCAGGAAATAAGCTTCAGTCCTAACATCTACATCACTTCCCTTTTTGAAGGATTGTAAACATATATATATATATATATGTATGTGTGTGTGTGTGTGTGTGTGTGTGTGTGTGTGTGTGTGTGTGTGTGTGTGTGTGTGTGTGTGTGTGTGTGTGTGTGTGTGTGTGTGTGTGTGTGTGTGTGTGTGTGTGTGTACAAACTCATACACACACTTTTTGATAAGTTTGGCTTCATTTAATTGGAATTTTTCATTTCGTTTGGAGTCCGAAGACGGACGAAAAACTTGCAATTATTAATGAAAACTATCAGTGGATGTTTTTTTGGTTCGAAACTGCTAACCTTTATAATAAAGGTCTATGTTCTGTATACTTATTTGTGTCAATTGTCTTAATGTTAAGCAAGGAAACGGTGTAAAAAAAATATAACTCACAAATTGATACTAACAGGCGGCAGACAGTAAGAAAAAATGTATATTTTCATAGTTCAAGCTTTACTCGCTAGAGTGCAGTTGCGCCGTTCCCGTATATAGCAGCGTGTATATTATTTACTACGTTACTTAAAATTTTGAATACAAAGATTTGGCAACGTCTCACTTGTCAAAGCGAGGTGATTGGGAATGGGACCATTCCTAGGTTGCATACAGGTTTATATGATTTTTTTTTTTAACGTCCGACTGTTGTGCATAATTGGGCTAATGCAGACGATTGGATGATTTATAGCGTATGAAAATGCCAAGCCCTCGCCGGGAATCGAACCCGGGTCCTCGGGGGAAAGCCTAGTACGCTATCCACTAGGCCACCGAAGCGGCATGGTTTGTATGAAATAGCCTATACAAAACGCATGGAGATAAAAAAAATATATAGTGGCACTCTTTTTATATTCTTCTTCTTTCCTGTTAGGATTATTATCACTATGTTCAGTATAATGATCTGCCTTCCCTAGCTTCGTCAATTGTACTTTCGTTGAAGCGTTTCGGAGAACACTTAGGTGAGTATAGATATAGTTTCTGAAGATGGAGGTTCTCCGAAACGCGTCAACGAAAGTAGAATTGACGAAGCTAGGGAAAGCAGATCATTATACTGAACATAGTATAGTGACACTGTTTATATGAATATTAGTTTTATCTTTATGAATAATAAGTACTAAAAATGAATTTTGGTATTAATACTCGTATTTACACTTTTGTTAATCCATTAAGTTTTATTTTAAGTATACTTCTTTGAATTCGGAAGCGGTCTTAAAGTGCTAAAAATATGTCTTTCGTTGATTTAAATTATATGTATTTAATATTAGCATATAAACATGCCTACAGCCCTCAATCTCTAATTTTAACAAAATGTGTACTGGGTGTTTCTGAAGTAGGACATCAGTAGTGGTTTTCTTGCATAAAAATAAATACAAAATTTCCTAAAAATATTTTCCTTAAAACTTTCTTTTTCAGACAAACCGCATTTGGTACAAAAAAGGCATATTTAGAAATAGATATGATATTCAGATTAGTTTCGACATATGTGTTTTTGTTATCTAATCTCTTAAGATGTGGCAAAAAAAATGACTGCGTTTTATTATTTTCATTAACATCCGTTTAAAATTGTCTTTGTTGGATATCAATAAAGTCATTAATTAAAAAAATCAAGACAAAAACATTTTCTCTTTTAAATACAAAATCCAATTCCTTGTTTTCTCTTTTAATTTTTCAGTAAATCAAAAAAAAATATTGTTAAAAAAACTAGTAAAGTTGGTTATATCTTTAAGCTTCTCATAAGATTCCTACAGTAAACTTTGAAATAGTATTGATGTTTTATAAGTGAAATGAAACATCATCAAATTAGCCCTTGCGTATTGCACTGCATTCAACAATACTTGGTAACACTACTAACACCTCTGCAAAACTGATCATAATATAAATAAAAATCACCTGTGGTGTAAGGTTCCTCGCCAAGTTTATAACTAAAAAAGTGTTAAATCACCATTAAATTTCGCCAAGATCTAGTTACCTGCTTATGCAGTTTACTCAACAATATCAATTGTTCTATTACTTAGAATTATAGAATCGGAAGAACCTTATATAAAATGGTCGTAAGCTATCATAGCAACTATAGGTCCTTCCGGGCCGAATGTGCCGGAAATTTTAGTTGACCTGAATCTAACAGATCAACAAGGCTGAGGCCTCTGTGTTTCTACATCATTCCAAGGCCTTTGTGTTCCAAGGCATTCTAAGGCTTGAGTGTTTCTACAGCATTCCAAGGCCTCTGTGTTCCAAGGCATTCTAAGGTTTCAGTGTTTCTACAGCATTCCAAGGACTCTGTGTTATAAGGCATTCTAAGGCCTTTGTGTTCCAAGGCATTATAAGGCCTTTTTGTTTCTACAGCATTCCAAGGCCTCTGTGTTCCAAGGCATTCTAAGGCTTCAGTGTTTCTACAGCATTCCAAGGACTCTGTGTTCCAAGGCATTCTAAGGCTTCAGTGTTTCTACAGCATTCCAAGGCCTTTGTGTTCCAAGATATTCTAAGGCTTCAGTGTTTCTATGGCATTCTAAGACCTTTGTGTTTCTACAGCATTCCAAGGCCTCTGTGTTCCAAGGCATTCTAAGGCCTTTGTGTTTCTGAAAAATTCCAAATGTGGAATACCAGGACCTATAATAGAACCGCCAAAATAATGACAGCAAGACGACCATCTCAGTATCTTTATAATAACTGCACCTGTTAGAGAGCTGCATTTTTGGATAGAAGTTCGGGTAGGTGCACACTAAGGATTTCAAAATCCACCGTCCTTAAGTGGGTTAAATTTGTTTTTTCGTTTTAAATATTAAAAAATCTAAGACCCATAAAAATTGCATTAGTGTATCAGATTTTAGAGTTTTAAAACATTCTAATGCATTAAAGTCCAATGGTAATTGCTTTGTGTTTCTACAGCATTCTAAGGCCTCTGTGTTCCAAGGCATTCTAAGGCCTTTGTGTTTCTGAAAAATTCCAACGACTGTTACTATGAGGTAGGTAGGGAGTATAATAAGACGTTTAGGTGAGTGAGAGTTGGAGTGTATTTCATTAATTGTGCTTTAATGGGTAATTACAGGATAGTTTTGTAATTTTATCACAGGAGTGATGGTTTTCTGATTAGGTTAGGTTAGGTTAGGTTATGATAACAGGTCGATGAGTGTCCGTGGTCGTGGAAGGAGGTATTGCAGGGTCCTTCGTAGGTTGCAAGTCGCGTGATGTGTTGAAAGTGAGATTTTCCAACTTTGGATAAACAGATGAAACTTTTTATTTTATAAAAATCAATAAATAATTTTATTGATGAAAAAATAAATATATTTAATGAAAGCGTAATTACGTCTTATTACATTAAAAATAAGACGTTTTACATGCAGTTAATTAACTAAAACATGAGATAAAACTTACGTACTTTCGCAAAAACTGAAGTCAATTAAAATTTATAAAACTCAAAATTATATTAATATCCTACTATTGTTGATAGAACAGTAGAAGGATAGCCGACAAGTAACCAAAATTGTTACCTGAGTCGCAAAAAAAACAGTATAATAATGATTTTAACTTTATTAATGACAATGAATCTGTGATATTAAAGTTTTATGAGAAATGTTACAAACGGTTTCAGATAATATTTTATATAACGTTCTAAACAATATTTTATCCAAAGTTTTTTTATGCATAAATATACATTATGTTTTAAAGATTGGCTAGTGGTTTTGAAGTTATAAGCTAAATAAATATACAGAGACAATTTGTTATTTAAAAGTATAGATGGATTACGGTTTTATTTCGTAAAATTAACAAGTTTATTTTCGACCAAAACCTCAACAGTCAATATTTTTCTGATAGATTATTTGTTTGAAAACCACTACAATATAGCTCCAATAATTAATTGTTAAATGAAAATTGTCTATCAAAATGGACGTATTTCAGTAAAATAGAATTGTTATATATATATATCATTTTAAGTTCAGTTTTAAACAATTTTGGCTTTTTTATAAATATGTGCTCTTATTATAAATAATATATTATAAATATCCTTTTTTTTAAATTAATAAATAAAGTGTAAGTTTACGGGAAAATACAGTATAACTAAATTCGTTTTCGACTTCAAATCTTTAAATTTACCGAAGTCTTATCTTTCGAAAATTACAAAATTGCCGATAAACAAAAAAAGCGAAGAATTAATTGTGCCGATGAAGGTTTTTGTTTAATTCAAGATAATGAGATACGAAAGTTTGGTACCTTACTAAATACAGTGTTCGGTACAGTATACAAGTTTGTAAATATAGTTAAAAATTACACCACTCGCGGTCTTTCCTAAACAATTTAAGGATAATAATAACGCTCTCAGTCAGAAAGACGCCATGTGTTACGTAACGTCAACGAAGAAATGCATTTCAGCAACCATTTCGACGAATGTTGAACATCGTGTTTAGTGATGGGCAAACGCGATAATTTTGTGTAGCAGCAATAGCAGCTGGTCTCTGTTAATGCTAATTAGAAGTAGCAGTTAAAAGTAACAGATACAACTGCTAATTTTCTAGACTGCTAACATAACTCTCTCAGCAGGAAAATGCAGCTTAAATAATATTGTTGTTGCATTACTGTATTTTGCTTTCCTTATCTGACAGCTGAGATAAATACAGTGAGGTGCAGTTGGCACGTTTCATCGTAGAATACCAGCATTGTTCATGTATAGGATTTCTTAATAAACCTCTAACGATAATGCGAAAATATCATTATCAGGAGACCTCGTAGGGGGTGCAGACTAGCTGCACCTATTGAGAGGATTTAGACGTCCCTCGCAGTACTCCAGTTTAACACACTTACAATAGTATACTTAAGACTTTAACACTTCACACTCACACTAAAATTAGGGAGGCGATAATAGCCTCAAGGTGCTTTTCGTCTTAAAATAACAAAAAAACCATTATCAGGTTAATTTTAAAGATCCAAATAATTGCGCTTGGCTTGTTTGGATGCACTGTTAAGTAATATGGCATGAAGTATTTTATAGCACTTGTAATTCCCTTTTTTATGGTACGCACTACGTGATTTAAACTACTTTTATTTATTCATGTTTATAATTAATTAAAATATTATTAAAACAATTATATTGTAATAATACATGTGGGCTACCTATAGACCTATTTTTTAAGCTTTTGTATTATTTATTTATGTTTGTAATTAATTAAAATATTTCTATTAGGTAACTTACTACATGCTGTCATATTTCTGAAAATATATATTTTTGTTAAAGTAGCACTTTCTAAAACTATTTTGTCACTAGTTTTAATTATTACTTTATTATAATAATTATAATTGTGTGTAAAATAGAAAAATAAGTGTTTGCACGTCAAAAAACTATCTGTTATAAGTCATATGTTTATAATATTTAAGCTTTAAATTTTTACAATGTTAAAAGTAAAAATGTGACATAATTTGTATTACATTTATAAAAAACCATCCACATTTAAATTAGTAGTTAACAGAGTAAATACACACGAGTCTGAATTTTGGAATAGTAAGCAACATTTATTTGAAATATACACTGACAATGTTTAGCAGTTAGATTAGCAGCTTCAACGTCTAACATGTTCAACAGTTAGCAGTAAGCACTGTAGCAGGTCGGAAGCACCCGACTGTTACAAAACTGTTATTTAACAGTTTGCAGTTCAAGTTTATTATCTGTGTATTTTTAAGTGCGATTAGCAGTCTACTAATGCTAAAACAACTTAGCAGCTAGAAAATAACAGATTGCTAAATAGCAACCCATCACTAATCGTGTCAGATGTCAAGGTGGTCATGTCTTTATCAGGATCAAGATAATGTGTGTCCTCGTCCTGTGCAGACGTAGGCTATACGAGACTATAAAGTTATTGCAGATTAGTACTGTTTGGCGGTATGAGAAGCTAGACTTAAATCATGAACATCGTTAAATTAGTTTTTCACTGAAAATGGATTTTAATGTACAAACATCAACTGTTTATGATCTTGTTACGTGAAGATAATTTATACAGAGTGACCCTGACATCATGTTACCGGTCAGCTGTAATACTGTTTAGCTTTCGTTCCGGTCCAAAAGGTGCGTATGGCAGTAAGATCTACTTCACTGGAATATTTTTGGAATACGTAACATTGTATTGTCAATATTTAACAGTATTGTCAATGTACAGTAGAACCTCGGTTATCCGAATCGAGAATAACAGAATCCCGGATTATACGAACACCATCGAAGCGCGATCTAATTCGCAAAATCAGCGGATTTTTTTTTTAATACGTTAGAAAATATAACAAAATGGGAAGTAACTTTTTAACAAACTGTACTGTATTACAATAACAAATTGGCATATGTGAGATGCTTGTTTTGTCTAACTTATTTATCAAAGTTAATTTTCATTGTTTATAATGATACTGAAGTTATTTATGACGAAGTTATTAATGATACGAAGTTATACAGCAGTATGTCTATTGATAAACACTGGTCAGATTTGTCGGCACAATCTGTCAACTGCTCGTATCTGTGCATTTGTTATGAAGTTTAAAACAGATAAGCTAAGTTTAAGAACGTCAGATTTCTAGGAATAACAGGCTACTACAGTTGCTAAAACCATTTGTCAAGCAATAATAAATGTTTTTGTACCACTAACAATTGTAATTCATCTATTCTTTTGTAGCATTCGACAATTCAATAATTACTGATCGTAAAAAAGTTTTAAAAAACACGTAACCTAGTCTAATGTAAAGAAAATACAGCATAAGTGTGCGATTGCAAAATGACTTTTTTCTTTTTCTTTTTTTATGGCGAAAAGCATATTGAGGCTATTATCGCATCCCTAAATATAGGTGTGAGTGTAAAGTGTTAAAGTCGTAAGTGTAAGTGTGTGTTAGACTCGGGTACCACGAGGGACGTCTAAATCCTCTCAATAGGTGCAGCTAGTCTGCACCCTACTGCGGGAAATTTTTATTTGTATTACAATATAGTACAATATTTTTATATTAGTTTAAAGAACACATTTAGAATAGAAAACTTAAAATGGTAAATTCTTGTTACATTTAAAATAAAGCTTTTTTTTATTAAAATGTTGTAATTGAACAAAAGTAAGAGTGCATAATTTTTTTTTATTTATGAACTTTCCCATTGCATCAGACTACATTAGTTGTTGAACAGATCGGCCGAACGCTTGCGGTGTATACGGATTAGTCATCGGGAACGTGCGGTTGAAAAATAGGGTTCCTAACTACCGTAAGCGCACTGCCGATCAAATAACAGTTCGAAAATTTCATGTAAGTGTAAACATTGGACATTTCATTAATGAGTGATGTCTTATGTTTTCTGAACTTCATGCTTTATTTAGGGCATTTAAATAAATACCCTCGAATAACCGAACTTTTCGATAACCGACCAGTCTTCCCTTCCAATTAGTTCGGATAACCGGAATTTACTGTATTTTAAAAATATTTTTTTCGTAATTGTCTAGAACTCCAAAATTAGGCTAAAACTAATTCGTTTTTATTAAATAACTAAAATGAAGTTAATATATAACACTTACGATAATAAGGTAATAAATAATAAAGATAATAAAGGACAAAATTACAACAACAAAAAAAAACAAAAACAAAGCGGACTGCTTCTCGAACGTGAACGTGTAAACATATATAGCCTATATCAATGTCAGACTCAAGTGGAAAGAAAAGTTAAACATAAAATTTAGAAAAAATGCCCTGACTTTTAGCGAGATATTCTCAGCTGTCAATTCATAGTAAATTGCTGCTATACCGGCAAGTGCTGAAAGCGGTTTGGACTTACGGGATTCAACTTTGGAGGTGTTCAAAGAAAACAAATATTAATACGATACAGGCATTTCAGACTACTGTAAAGTGCTCCGTTGCATAGTAAATGCTCCATATGTGAGAAACGGTAACTTACAGAGAAATCTAAATGTGGAACTGGTCAATGAAGAAATAAAAAACCAAGCAGCGAAGCATGGGCAGCACTTACATCCTGAGATACGCAGTTGGGATGTGCCAAACTGTTGTTTTCTAGCAACTGATGTGTACGCATCAGTTTAATTAATCAGATGCGAAACATTAGTTTGTTGACTGGCTGGCTTATTGCTGTTACTTGTTATCTGAGCTATTTTCCTAAATACAGCTAATATCTTAAAAACTAATTTTTGTCGTTATTACACAACAGTGATTCCAAATTACCGACAACTTTTACAACTTTGATGTTAAATCATGCAAGACAAAAATCACATTACATTTACAAAATAAACTATGGTAAAATTAGCACACAATTCCAAAATAAACGATGGTAAAACTAGTAAAAAAAATCACAATTAGGCGTACATTTGTTATTTGTTGATGAACTCCAGCAGTCTGTAGTCAAACAAACACTCCTTATATCCTTAAATTTGTTCATGGTATTAAACTTGCATTGTTCATAGGCTGCAGGAATTAAACTGATACAACCTTTCTACTTGGTAATTCGTAAGAAGGATTAAGAGCTATCACAAACGCTTTGAACCCAGGATCTGGAAATGGAAATGGATCTGGAAAACTACTGGAAATGGTTACAAATTTTGTGTAAAGAGTTCTACTAAATGTTTTATCTATTTTCTTTTTCTGATTTACTCCGATTTTTTTAGAAATGTAACATGAAATTGAGGTTTGAGGTATAAACGGGGAAATACTGTTTTGTTCAGAAGGACTGTTTATATGAGAGTGGATCAGACTAGAACTAGGATTCGGTTCTTGTACTGGTATTACTGTATTTTTACTGTGACATCATCAACATTTTCGTCATTAATATTTTCCTCAACACCAGATGACTTTTTCGAAACACCAGTTTATTACAATTCGAAAAAGGCATATATATATATATATATATATATATATATATATATATATATAGTTTTCTACCTCCCGCGATTGTGGTCCTAGCGAGTATCATTTTACCTGTCATTGTGGTCCACGAGGACTACAAATCTGGACCACATTAGGGGTATCAAAACACTGTCATTTGTGGTCCCATGACGTTGCAGGAGTTTTCGCGGTATTTAGCTCCTTATTTCCGGCGTTGCCAGTTTGCCTGTGTTATCTTTCATTAGATCACTACTTCTCTGTATAGTAGCCTATGAAGACGAGCAGTGCTGATCAGACTGTGTTTTTGAAGTTACCATGTACAGGAGAGTGAATTAAATTTTCCAGTTGATACCAGGTAAGTTTGAAATTTAACTAGTCTTATGTTTTAATCAAATATAAAATAATTTTGATTCGCTTAAATATTTACTATTAACTATGATATTGTTGTCATGCATGTAGTTACTAATTATTTATTCTTAATGTAATTCACGTTTTTAATGGTCATCTGGGTTTTTCACTCACATTATTGACAGTTTTAAAATATTTTAGGTATATTATGTGGTGTACTTGTAATAACATGGGCATAATTAGAACTAATGTACACACGTACAGTAATCGGTCATTTCCGCTAGAGCCACGTTTATATTTAGAGTAAGCCTAAATAATCTATACAATATTTTTTTTATATTTTTGGATCCTCCAAATCCAAATAGTCTATTTTCGAATAAAAATTCCTGTTTTTTTACCTCAAAGTCCTTCTTTTTTTAAGACTGTTTATAAAAAGCACAAAAATGTAGGCCTATATTTTTTCTTTCAAACAAGCACGTTTATTTTATTGGATACTTGGTTGCCAAAATATATTTTTATAAATAAATTATAAAAATAAATTATTTTATAGTAACGAATTAATGTGATTTAAAATGAATACTATCATGTTTTAGCATTTTAGCCCTTTTTGAAACCACAGGTGTTTGCTTAGTTCCCAAGTATTTCGAATAAGTTACAAGTATACGTCACGTAGGCCTAAAGGTAAAATTATTAAACTAGTCTTAATAAAAAGTAAAAAATTGCTAACTTAACCTACAAATTTCCTAACAACTGGTAGAACCGAATGCAGGTAATACAATTCGGTAAAACATGGTTCTACAAGTGTTTGAAAATACTTTAAAAGATCAAACTGGCTCAAAACGATTGCAGGGATGGTAATTAATTAAGCTTGTTTTAATTAATGTTTTATTTAATCGTTTAGAGGTATTTGTGTATTATAGTAAACCAAACACTCCTTCAGTATTTTACAAGTCAATGGTTTCTACGGTTTCATTCTTAGTAGTAATACAGTGATCAACTTATTTAACATAAAACTCACTTCTTCTTCTTTTTCATAAAACTTATTACCAAAGTCTTGTAATATTAGAAATGACAGTTGGTTTGAAAAACGTCGTACGTCGACGTTTGTAGACACATCACGCCGAGTCAAACTAAATAAATACAATGTACGCCAACGTTTTTCGTTATACGCAGCTTATAAAATAGCTTGTAAAGAATTTGTAGCGTAAATTTCGATACACTTTTTATAGTTTTAAAAATGTCGCTACATAAGTTATTTAAAAGTTATTAACAAATTATTATTTAAACTATTACACAAAAATGTGCAGTTTGAAGCTAATTGAAAATTCAGTTTTACCCAATTGTATGGCCTGCATTCAGTACAAATACATTTATTTATTACATTTATTTTTATTTCATTAATTCAAACAAGTTTTTAACTAGCCTAGTTCATTCAAAATTGGTATAGAATCTGAATGTTCTTAACATTCAATAGATTAAATGAAAATATAGCCTAGACAATACCCAAAATGGTAAAAGTAAAATTGATATGGCCTGATATTCATATATCTGTACAAAATCTTTTCTAAGTAGTTTTAAATTTAACATTTCTGTTAAATTTATACTTTTATTTTTAATCAATTCACGGGAGAAATTACATTCCCTGATCTAGTTTTTTTTACAAAACTTCGAATATACTACTACTGCCTAAAACGTAACTTTAAACGGATAGCAACGTAGGATTTTACAGATACGAATATGTTCTAAGATTAACTATTAAGAAAAAATCAGAGTTTTTTTTATAAGTTACGTAGCAATATTTTGTTTGTCTATTAAAAAGTAAGAAAAGTCTGATTTCATTTTAGTCTGCCAGCAATTAACTCTTTAAGACCATTGTTACCGAATCACATTGTTTCATTCTTTGTGTATTTTCTTGTTTTAAAAATATAATATTGGTTGTAACGTATCAAATTATTATTTTTAAAAAAAAAACCAAGATTCACATATTGCATTTATTGGCCTCGCTTTGATTTCGCGATTTCGTATGTTTGCGAGTGGTTACACATTAGGCCTACTATGACATAAATATACCTAAGGATAAAAGTTATAATTTTAAGAAAATGATTGGTCATAATAACAATAATGATATTATCCATTTGTTATAATAAGAATCTATTACTAATGAATGATTAGTCAATGTAGGCCGTTATACTGATGTCACTGATGTGTTTCGGTATACGTGTCGTATGTGTTTGTGTACGTATGAATGCCAGTATGTGATTGATTCAGCACCTTTCCTACTTACTACGATTCTGCGAAGCCGCACGACGCGACAGTTGCTGGCTTCAGCATTTCTTAAAGTGTAATGGCTTTAGGTTGCGTTTGTGCCGATAAGGGCATTCGGAAATGATCTAAATAAGCACGGCTCGGACTCTTGATACTCTTGTTAAGTAACAAGTTTTAGGAGAGATAATATTTTTGGCATCTTATAAAAACATATCAGCTCGAAGATTTTTTTTCAGTAAGATGATAGACAGTAAGATTTATGAGACTAATGAGACAACTGTAATTTTCTTTCTTAAAGGTGCAGAACTTCTTGCAGATTCCCGTCGGAGAAATAAAAGTGGATTTTCTGTTACAACTATTTCTGTAGTGCAACAAACCCATTCTAGAGGCCCATCTAAATTACTAAGTGAAATTTGTTTGTTTGCTTATTTATAAAAACTAATTTGAAAGGTTTAGCACTAATGTTACTGAGCAGCAAAGAATGTTGTTTTAAAGTTGATGCCGAAATGTTTTACTATTCAATTCAAAAGTTCAATTAACCTACCCTCATACTCTATCCTAGTAAAACAATAAAATTGTTTCTTAATATTACTTAATAATGTTTTTAAAAAATATTTGAAATACATTATTTTTTTATTAATTTTAAGAATATTTTTAATAAATTATTATTTAAGAATTTCGGTAATTTCCTAATGAAATTTTTTTTGTTTCCAACAGGTTCAATGTCAAACTCCAAAGCCTGCAGTATTTCGCTAAATTATCAATCATAGCCTGCAATACTCCCGGATGATCCGCTATCACAATCATATCTCATCTGCATAAACATCTTATTTTAACACCTGCTACAAGAACACCACCTTCCAAATGCCTTAAAAATGTATGCCATTCAAATATAAGGGGAAAAATCAGAGGAGTTAATACACATCCCTGTTCTAAAACTGTTTGTCAGGTCCACACTCTGGTCTCGGTATCCATATATAGACTACCGGCTTCAAGACTTCTAGAAATTTGTTACAAACACCCGTAGAATAAAGTTTATAGAACACATTTTGTCTGACTAGAGAGTTAAACGCCATCCTGAAGTCCACAAACAAACAGTAAAGTTTTCACCTTTTTCTTTTACCTTCAATCTAATAATATTTGTAAGACTGAAAATGTTATCACAAGTACTATAACCCTTCCTAAAACCA
This sequence comes from Callitettix versicolor, assembly GCA_022606455.1. Lineage (NCBI taxonomy): Eukaryota > Metazoa > Arthropoda > Insecta > Hemiptera > Cercopidae > Callitettix > Callitettix versicolor. The sequence continues at coordinate 35,925,203 of CM040183.1, read as the reverse complement.
GCCTGAAATCCGGTTAGTACTTCGTTATTCAAAACCCATTCCTCCAGTCTCTTAAGCAGCATCCCCGTGAACAATTTAGAAACGCAGTCAGCAAAGGATATTCTTCTGCAGTTACTTACATCATTTAAATTCCTTTTCTTAAAAAGTGGAACAATTATTGATTTTGAAAAGCTCCTTGGAACATTTCATGTATTGATGTACTGAAATATTATTTTATTTTATTGTCTCACTTTATACATCAATTTATAATATATTTTGTTTTATTTAATATTTGTTTCAAGTTATTTGTACTAATAAAGTTGTTTAAGATTAAATTTGTATTTCTTGAATTATTTTTCATTTGAAATATTTCTTCTTAATCGTTACTGGTTCGTTGGCGTTTTTAAACTTAGATTTACTATTGTGATGGGTTCATATGGCCAACAGCGAAACTCGCATTTACGGTCTTAGGATTTAAAAAAAAAAAACTTTTAAGCCAGAGTTTAATAATAGTAATAAACTTTCTATTATTACTGACTGAATCAGCATGTACGATCGGAAAAATTAATTTGAGTAAAAGTCTATATTACTGATCAACAGCTAAATAAGCATGTACGATTGAAGAAATTAATTTGAGTCAGATTCGATTTTATTTACCAACAGCTAAAACAGCATATACGGTTGGAAGGTAACCAAGAGCTAAATCAGGATATATCGTTATGCTGTTATTAAATTTATTATTAATACTGACGAACAGTGATAATTCAAGGCTATTGGTCAACAGAGATAATTCAAGCATATATAATTCAAACAACTATATATGTAACTTTTGCAAATAGTGTACCTACATTACCACTAGCACTAAGAATATTTTTAAATAATAATCCTTTAAAATGTTCATAGTACTAAATATTTAGGTGTTTTCTTTAATAGATATAAGAAATGGACGGATCATATAATTAATTTACGTAATAGAACTAAGTATTTGGCATATGTGTTTGTTAAATTAAAAAAGATTATGTCAAGTAAAACTATATTAAAAATATATTAGGGGCTTTTCAACAGTATTGCCATATACGGTATAATAGGCTGGGAGCAGCATATTGTAATGCTCCTTGCCATTACTTAATTTACAAAAAAGGATATTAAAATAATAAGTAATGATGCTGAATTTCAAAAACATATACTAAAAGTAAATCAGAGTTATATTTTGACAGCTTTGTTAAGACATTATTATAATTTAAGCAAGGAATTTATAAATAGTAACAGTATTACAAAGCATAAGCCTATACAAATACCTACTGTATATAAAAAAGCTGGTAAAAAAAGAATATAAACACAGCTATTATGTATTTTAATAGACTAACAAATGACCTAAAAGCTATTTCAATGTAAGTAAGGACACACTAAAAAATAAATTGAAAAAAAAAAAATGGCTGCTTCCAAATGCACCGGTACCATAGTCATTAATTGGAAAGAATTATATAGATATATTGGAATAAGTTATTGGTTGTGGTTTCTAAGGATGTAGGTCTTGGAATTTGGTTTGGATTTAGTTTTTTGGTTTCAGTTTTAAGATAAACTATGTATGTTTGTTTTATATTAAACTGTGCTGTATACCAGTAAATTTGTACCAGTAAATAAATAAATAATAGGAAAAATATACGACCGTAGACAAATCATTATTAATCCAACAGGGATAATTCAAGCATTTGCATCTATATTTAATTTACCAAAGTAATTTATTTCCAGCTGTCACATTTCTGTTAAAAAAAAAAAAATGAAGACACTCTTTTCAATTAAGATATACAATCTATAACACACTTTTGATTATTAACTTTACTTTCCAGCACTGGTTTTATAGTTTAGGCTTGTAGATTGAATGTAATAATTAACATCGTAATTGTTATATGATTTAATTCTTATATGTTTGTTATATGCTGTAAGGGCGTTTCAAGAGCTTTTATAACCATCACATAGATAAATTACTTTTCCCGTTTAAATCAATTTACTAAAAATATACCAGTTTATAGATAAACTACTTCTTACGCTAGATTTTCGATGTACTAGAACACAGCTGTTCAATACTTCTTTATAGACTAGATCCATTTTAGTTTAATTTCTGAATATACTTGTTGACGGAAGGAAGTGGGGTCTATATTTTAACTCGATGATCTTTCTTTTGGTTTGTTTGTTTGTTAAGTGATTACTCCCGAACAGTTTGTCCGATTTTGACGAAATTTGGTAAAAAACAAATATGACATGAAGGGCATTTGCTGATTAGTTTTTGGACTCCCTTGGTACACCAGGGGTCCATGGGGGTCATTTTTGCGATTTTCGTAAATTATTTTTATCCTCTTAACAAATAGTCGTTGAATTTAACAAGTAGTCGCTTTGAAATTAAGTACTTGAGTAAAATATGAGACACTACACACATAAAAAATTTGAAGTCCCAAAATTGCACAACGGCTGCTTGATAACCCAAATTATGGGCCGGAAAATAATTTTCTTTTCTTTGAAACTTATCAAGTTAGGTATAAAACGAAAGGTCTTGATTAGTACAATCCAAATTTAACAAATGTTAGATCCTTGAAGCGCTAGATGCCCCATGACTAATATTTTTGTATTTTCTTTACTTTTTTTTCATCTTTTCAACAATTAGTTTTTAAGCATTGAAATTCAAATAAATTAGAGATTTGGTGCCTCTAGAGTGCAGAAGCCCCATTAGGACAGTTTTTGTTTTTATATTTTTAAATCTTTTACAAAGCTTGATAACGGCTGCTTGATAACCCAAATTATGGGCCGGAAAATAATTTTCTTTTCTTTGAAACTTATCAAGTTAGGTATAAAACGAAAGGTCTTGATTAGTACAATCCAAATTTAACAAATGTTAGATCCTTGAAGCGCTAGATGCCCCATGACTAATATTTTTGTATTTTCTTTAACTTTTTCATCTTTTCAACAATTAGTTTTTAAGCATTGAAATTCAAATAAATTAGAGATTTGGTGCCTCTAGAGTGCAGAAGCCCCATTAGGACAGTTTTTGTTTTTATATTTTTAAATCTTTTACAAAGCTTTGTTAAGCTTTGAATTTTTTTTACTTCAGTAAAATATGAATTACTACACATTTAAAAAAATTCAAGGCTCATAAATGAAAGATTTCATTTTAGCGGCCCAAAATATAGGTTGGAATTTTTAAAATTGAAATCTATCAATTTGGGTCTCAAACGAAATATCTTGATTAGTACATTCCAAATTTAAAAATCTTCAGTGCCATGGGCCGCGTGATGTCGGTCAGTAATATTTTGGACTCCTTAACTTGTCAGGGGCATCGTGACAAACATTTTTGTATTTTCGTAATTTTTGTTATTATTTTTTTTAAAAAAAGTTGTTAGGCTTTGAAATTTATTACTTGAGTAAAATATGAGTCAATGCGCATTAAAAAAAATTGAAGGCTCAAAAATGCACGATGGCTGCATGGCGGTCCAGTATATGGGCCAGGATATATTTTTTTACTTGAAACCTATCAAATGGGGTATCAAGCGAAAGGTTTTCATGAAGGTATTCTAAATATGACAATTTTAATAACTGTAGGTAATTTTTAATGTCTTGAAAAACAATAAAGATCGATGGTGTTTACATAACAACACAACTAATGTTTGTGTTTTGACCCATACTGATTCAGGCCTACAGTTCACAGAACTACTAATGAACTGAATACCATGTCACAAAATACAAGTATATTGTTATATGTTGAATATGTTTTTGTGTTTTAATTAATCTTTTATTTTCATTTATTATAAATATTTCTAGTTATAGGTTACTTCAATACCTAGCAAATACCTGCAAATATTGCAAATTAGGTTTACTAATTAAATACTAAATAAATAATTTAAATAATAATTTTAATTAAATAAATAATTAAATACTAATGAATACATGCAGGTTATTAACCTATTTTTGGTAACAAGTTCGGCTTCATTTATTACTTTCCAATTTTGATTTATATTAGGGCCTATAGTTATTTTATCCAAATAATCTATTTCAATTTACCTTCAAATATTATTAATTTATCTATTTTATTCAACAACTAGCCTGTAACCGAGTAATATCAATAGCCTATGTTATTTTAAATCAATTTCCAAAAGACTTCTTATAAATATCATTACAGTACGTATGTTTGTTTTTGGCATATAATTAGTTTCGGGTTATTGTTCCTGGAGCGAAATCACACGCCACTCGGGTTGACATCGTTTTCCGGCCTCGATTAGCTTGAGCCAAGCGGCTTCATCATCTCTATTTCGGTGCTCACTGGCCAAAATCAGTTGATAACAATATGCCCATTTCCAGCGTACTTGAAATTATTCATTTTGCGAAGTAATTATGTTACCGATAGACAAACATACACTCGGACAATTTTATTAGGGTTAGTGTTGCCAATAAACCACTAAAAATGGTGAAGAAACAACAAGAGATCGTATGTTTCAGAATAATAAATAATAATATTTTTACTGACCCATACGCAAAGAGTCGAATGTCGCATTGGAAGCTAAGCAGGTCTTCATCAATATACAAAATAAATCTGGCAACACTGCAGGCGGACCACAATTAGGGTATATAACTACTTGTCGCTCTGGCCCACAATCAAATGTGAAATGATACGCGAGTGGGACCACATTCAAGGGTGTTTTGATACCTGGTGTCAGACAATGGTTGTGGACCACATTTGATTGGGAAGTGACAGATGCAATTACAAAAACTGTATGAATATTTTTTCGTGAAAAAGAAATTCAAGACTGAAAGGTATATTTTGTACTTGGACCCAAACCGTTATTATCATTTATCATCAGGCTTCAGAAATATATAGTGCTTAAAAATGGACTACAATTGATGGTATTTTGATAGATGGACTACAATAGGTGGACCTAGGTAAATATATATATATATATATATATATATATATATATATATATATATATATAGGTAAACTTAGAAGAAAATAGGTTATACAACGAACAGTCATTTATTGTCATAGTAGTTATTAAAAACCTTGCATACCGCTACCTTTTTTATATTTATAGCGGCTGAACTGCTGGTCGTATCTATGTTTACACGAAAAATCGTTTAGTCAGAAATTAAATTTTCTAAAACTTTATAATTTACCATTTTGTTTACCCTATAGGTTTTGATGGGAAATAACCAAAAATTTGGAAAAATACGTCTCTACAAACAAAACCTTTTGCTAGTACCCCATATTTTTATTTATAACGGTTAGGCAGTTGGTCGGATTTAAATTCTGACCAAAAATCGTTGGTGAAAAACAAAATTCCCAACATATAATTTACTGTTTTTTCCTACGGTTTTTGTAGAAAACTCCTTAATCTCTCTTAACTAAACGAAATAAACAGAGGTTGGTAGAACAACCATTGCTTACCATATGTAAATGACTTGTGTGTCTATTTATTTGGTGACTTAAATTACAGTTAGAAAAGGTGTTAATTAGTTTTAGATTTTTTTAACTGAGGACTTGAAACCAAAACCGACGTCAAAACTCTGTGCTCGTAAATTCAGTTTAGGAATTTCTACAAGTATGTTAGTAGCATCAACACACCAAATTTCAGATTTTATCCTTAACAGTAGTGTTCGTTTAAGGAGTGAAATATTTGTCACCTTGTATGTTACTAAACAGTTTTTATCCACTGTGGAGCTTTATTACTCACTGTACTGTGTTCTTAACTCTGAAGGTCATTTACAAATAATATAGGCGTTATAGATAATGTATAACTGAAATCAATATATTTTACCTGTACTAGACAAACGACTGTGTGAATGACCTACTAAAGTTCGAAACTGACAGTGATCAACACATTTCTATTGTGTAGCTCACTAAAAGTAATATTATTTTGTAAACTATATAGTGTTTGATTTCCACACAAAGTTTTAAATTTTAAAATTATAAAAGAAATACAAATTAATTTTGTAAAATAATCTTCCTAAATTATATGACAGTAAACAAGTGATGGGAATATAACACCTGTTGCCCAATCAATAAAGGACAATTTCCAGCAGATGTATTGTAAAACTGTGCCAGATTTGTGTTACAGAAATATATTATTATTTTAAATTAAAATAGAGTATTTTAAAATGTTCATTGTTTTATTAGTCGCCGCCTCGGTGGCCTAGTTGATAGCGTACTGGGCTTTCAACCCGAGGACCGGGTTCGATTCCCGGCCAGGGCTTGGCATTTTCATACGCTATAAATTATCCCATCGTCTGCATTAGCCCAAATGTGCACAACAGTCGGACGTTAAACACCAAAAAAAAAAATGTTTTATTGGTCAGTTTCCATTGGAAAATGTGCTATTGGCTCTGCCTTCACAATAAAACCCAGATCTGAAGCATTGAGTGACATCCAGACGCCGATCCTGACATAGCTTTTAAGTATCATTAAAAATCTTATGCATATTTGTGGGTGTACCTTAGTACTCATATGTTCGCAGTTCTAATCTGGTTTGATTCAAACTTGTCACAGAAATCGATTTTAGTATAGGTTCGTTTATCATGCGAAATCCGATCAAGTTTGAAAACGGCTGCTACTTTTAATCTTTGATGAAACTTATAACTTTTTACACTACACCTGAAAATCTGAATTAATTACAGCAGAGTTACAATCTGCTTGAAGTTAGCACATTAAAATTGTAATGAAAAATTGGAAGTATTTTTTGTAATACAGATCCTTGTTATAATGATGAAATTAAATATTGCTATTTCATAAATATAATCATAACAATTAATAAAGATGATCTCGAGTTCATCTCGGCGCTCATTTCATATGGCCTCCTAGTCTGGGTCTTATCTTGTTGGTACAGCTCCATTTTCCAGTGGAAATTCGCAAAAAATTATCTAGCTCCATCCCATGAGTTTTTTTTTTGAGGAGTCATTATTACCTTATCAACCTCGTAAAAGTTAATTAAAGTACTTATTATATATATATATATATATATATATATATATATATATATATATATATATATATATATAGGTAATTCCGGGAGAGATGGTCCCTCGGGTGAGATGGACCGATCGCGTATTTCGGAAACTATTCGCGTGAATTCGCTACTGGTAGCATGTTCGTGTCATGTCTGAATGTGTTGATTTGCCTTGTAGTTTTCAGCCGTTTTGATCTGCTTATTTAGGAGTTATTGAAGAAAATAAAATTCAGGTGAGTGAAACTATTTTACAGAGTTTACATTTTAGAATCTCGTGCCATTTTTTGTCAATGTTTTTTTGGTTTTTGTCCTATGTAGAGTGAATAAAGATTGTAACAGTTCATTATAAAGTACTACAGCGTCTCTGTCGAGGATAAAGGCAAGATGGTGGCCTGATCCATCTGTCCTAAGCAATCGGGAGAGACGGACCAGGTCAAGTCGGGAGAGATGGACCAGTGTTTTACAAAAAGACTATGTCTAAAGTTGATATTTTCTTAAAATGTAATTACATTACCATAAATTTTATTTAAAAAATTGTCAAAAAATATTATTAAAACATTATTTTGAACATAATTTACCAGAGACAACCTTATTATATCTTTTTCGTCAAAGTTTGTGTGTGTGTGTGTGTGTGTGTGTGTGTGTGTGAGAGAGAGAGAGAGAGAGAGAGAGAGAGAGAGAGAGAGAGAGAGAGAGAGAATGTAGTAGAAAGCAATTCTACTACATTTTATCACATGGCTGTAACTTCAAGTTTAAAACTACTTATTTTTCAAGCCTTGTTTTTGTTTTCTTTTAGAAAAATGCCTACCATTTGCAAAGAGGTACAGAAAATGATAATCTGCCAATAAATTTAGCTGTTCCTGGAACGTCTCAGTCATTAGCAGGTAACACACAACATGATGAACAAAATCCTACTCCTACTAAGGCTCTGAACAAAATATCTCCAATACCTGTGCTTAACAAGAAAGCAACTGCACGCAGTATTCAGGCAAGCACGCCTAAGGTATTAAACTCAGTGCGTAACATATAGAGTATCATTAGGGCAAAAAACAGAAAGTAGTAAAATTGAAATTGAAAGAGCACAAGAAGAGGAAACGGAAGCTAAGAAAGTATTGTTCTCACAGAAGAAAAAAGGAAGTGAAAAGGGGTAAACGATAGCAGTGATGGTAGTGAATGGGAAGAGAACCAATGTATTGGCTGTCTCGAAGACTATGCCTCAACAAATAGCCAGGAAGATTGGATCAAATGCACTAATTGTTCCAGATGGTTTCTTGAGAACTGCACAAAGTTTGAAAATCTGTGTAACTTTTGTGGTAAAATAGAAAAAAGCAAACAATACCTTTGAAGGTCAAGAAAAAAATATTTTAACTATACTTTTTCAAATTGTAATGTAAATATTAAAAATAGTACGTGATTTTTATTATATTACTGTCTATTATATTTTTAGTCTAATTTTAGAAATGTTTACCTTGCTAATGTATTTGGTAGTAATATTGGATGAATAAACTGCTATTTTTACCGATAAATATATGTTTTTGGATAATTTTATTAATATCCATCTATCCCAATATACCTGGTCCATCTCTCCATAGACTATGGGTGAGATGGACCGATGACAAAAAATTTGTTTAATGTTTTACAGTCATTTTCACTTTAAAATTAAGTAATTTTGTGTGAGTTATTATTAGAGTAATCTATGATATCACTTTAGAACCAAGAAAGAAATTGATTACTCAAAAACAAAGATATGAGTGTTACAAAAAACATGGGCCATCTCTCCCGGAATTACCCTATATATAAATATAATGAGTACTTTAATTTACTTTTTAAAGTATTGAAATAAACTATACATTTTCACACACACACACACACACACATATATATATATATATATATATATATATATATATATATATATATATATATATATATATGTGTGTGTGTGTGTGTGTGTGTATGAAAAAATGTGAATTACAAATGTTTTTAGAAGAAACTATGTTCCGACCTTCACCAGAATCGTATCTGGCATCTTCGAAGTTATTTTCGCTTCAAGTTTTGAAGTCGAACTGAAGGTAACATTCACCTTCCAGATCTTTATATAAACTCCGACTGACTCCGCAAGTTTAAAGTGTCCTGACTAGCTGATGTAGAACGACCGCAATTAGCGTACAACGGATCGGCTGAAACGGTCCAAATGAAAAGTATTAAGTGTATGTGTAAAGTGCTGTCGTGCAGCGTTGTGTAGGTGTCTATTTACTTGGTAGTTCAGTTCGACTTCTGACTTAGAGCGAAGAGTGTGTGTGTGTGTGTGTGTGTGTGTGTCTGAAAATCAGGTCCCGTGTCCAGTTGTTTCAATTACCATCACTACAGTTTCAAAAATACTTTTTATTTTTGGTTTAACGTCCGACTATTGTGCACACTTGGGCTAATGCAGACGATGCGATGATTTATAGCGTATGAAAATGCCAATCCCTGGCCGGGAATCGAACCCGGATCCTCGGGGTGAAAGCCCAGTACGCTATCAACTAGACCACCGAGACGCCTTTTCAAAAATAATGAAATAACCTCTGTCGCATTCAGTTATACTTTACTTTTAAGTAATCAAATATTTAAAAATGCAAAATAAAAGCTAGGCAGCCATATTATGGTTCTATCAACGTCATTTAGTTCTTTTATTTCCTATCGAATGTTGTAACTACTGAACAAATTGTAACCGTAAAAGGACTTTCGTTATTGTGCATTGCTAATATGTACAATCGTATTGGATTTACATATTGCAATGTGCACACAATTGTATTGATATACCGTTCTCGGCAATGCACACTAATGGACGCTGTTTTACCGTTACCCTATGTTCGATAGTACACCATTCGATATTCCTATCGATATGAACGAGCTAAAACAATTTATTGTTGAAGTTTTTTTATTAAAATATACTGTTATTGAGTAAGCTTCACTTAAACCATTTTGCGGATAAATGTAACAAGTTTATTTTTTACAACTAATTCAATACATTAACGAATAATGTGTCAAATTTCAACTAAATCGGTTAAGCCTTTAGAAGCGTTTGCGGAAATATGTTTGTAGAACCCATTTGCCTACACATTTCAATTATTATGCTCTGTCGACGAACAAAAACTACTTAATAGTTTAAGTGTATAACGAAACGCAAGCTCGAGATTAAAAAACTTTCTAATTTTATCAGTGGGGAAGTACTGAGGATCCTGCATGAAAGAGACTGTCATCTCTTGGAACTTTAAAATTAATATTTAACTTGATTTTACTTAACGTTTAAGTTTTAATTAAATAAAAAGTTTAATTAAAATCAAAATTTTCTTTGGCAAACGTCTAATTCAGTTTATAATTAAGTAATTAATACTTTTAGCGTAAAAAGTTCATATCTAAACTTAAAGTGACCATAATTGAATGTTCTGATTTTTATTAATTTTATATATATTTCATTTAACGTTCATACTTACGGCGTTAACATAAAGGGTAAAGTTTATGGCATTAATGCAATCTGGAATCTGCGAACTTGATGTCCGCAGCAAACTGACTTGTGTCTTAGCCACTTCGACAACCAAACCCTGTATATATATTTCCTCTTAACAATCATTTAAATGTGATATAAATGTCAGTATATGCACTCAGTAAGGTCTTACCAATACGACAATGGTAATTCCCTAATAGTCATTGTAATTGTTATTAGTGAATTTCTATTGTAAAAATGAGCTATTAAAGCTTCCACCATCGTAATTTTTTTGATTAGTTCTCAGTATATATATATATATATATATATATATATATATATATATATATATATATATATATATATATACATTTTGAAGGAAGAACGCAAAATCTTGGGCCCGAGATTAACAGAAGATGGATACAGGTTGCACTCCCGGAAGACCACAGAGAAGATATCGAACCTGGCAGCAGATATCAGAAGAAGGAGGCTTCGGTTCTATGGACACATCAGTAGACTCCCAACAACGAGACTTGCCAACAGAATCCTTAAGTATATACAAGGTGTCAAATCAACAACGTCGTGGATCGGACAAGTCAGAATAGACCTACATGACGCAGGATTAGACTCAACAGATGTTGAAGATAGACACGCATACAGGAGAAAGATGCTCGGATGGAAGGTCCCAGAGAATGAAATCCCAAAGAGAGCAGGGGTAAAATGGACGGAGGAGCGGAAGAGGATCCATGGGGTCAGGATGAGGGAGGTGTGGAGGATTAGAAGGAACAAGACATGAGTCGGAGTGCTTTGCGTGATCCAACAGGGTCTATGCGAAGATAATAATAATAATAATATATATATATATATATATATATATATATATATATATATATATACACACACTTTTTTTTTCTTAACGTGGTCAATACTGTAAGGGACGAGTACTAATTTTAAGGGAAAAAGGAACGGGAGCAACTGCGGCTCGTACTAAGAACCTTAAATGCGCAGTTGAGTGACGCAGTAGATTAACAGATGTTTTAGCTACTTCGACCACCGAGCCCCTTGTGTTAATTTTGGTAATAGCTTGGGCAAGTTCGTTACATAGTAAAATCCGTTTAACATTTTAAAATCTATGAAAACGCGTAAAATGTTTGCCTTTGTTTTCACGATTGTATCACCTGTAAAAACTGCATACATTTGAATTTTCCACATCGGTTGAAAATGTTGTATTTATGACGGCGGTCAAGGTCTATTTTCGTATTTATAAGGCATTTTATGTTAAAGTTTAAAACGCGTCTTACCGATTATGATTCGGTGTAACAGGAGTTACAAAAAAAGGTTTACGTAAGAAAATTAATTTTGAGAAATAGCTTTCGTTACGCGTACGAGACAGCTGCGTGTAACGATTACTATTCTTGCTACTATTAGTGCATGTTGTAGATTAATGCGAAAACTTTGTACGCCTATAACTTATTTAATCTATTTAATTATTTTATTTATCTTTGTAAAATGATTCCAGACACGTATTCGAGTAAAATTTTTAAGGATCAGTTTATCTAAAACTTAATTCAAGCAATTTATTTTCTCTCGGGACCGATTCATGGAGATTTGAAGCTGAATGCAAATTGAGCAATGCATATTCATTGTTTGAGTTTAATTCAATCTGAATTTAAACAGCCAATGTAGTTTGCTGTGCGAAGTAACTTTTGGAAACTGATTTTAAAATTTCTGTTCCTTACGATTTAATTTTTACAACTGAAAATGGTTTTTAGAGAAATAATAATTTGTATTTACTCGTGACGACATCCTATACATGTTAACTGATGATCACACCACAGGCGGTGCAGATGTACATCCTACTTTACACTTTTACACTCACACTTACATTTAGGGAGGCGATAATAGCCTCGATGTGCTTTTCGCCTTAAAATAATAATAATAAAAACAAAATATTTATTCTATATGCAAAGAATTTGTTTCATGAAAATTAAAAACTGAGCGGTTAAGATATGAATGGTGGAATAATGAAAGGTTAAAACATTTTTTTAAAATATTTGTCACTCATTCCTAGGTGCTCACTAAAAGATCGTTTTCAAATCCGTACTCATAAGTGGTTGAAATAAGGGTTAAAATCTACAAAAAAACCAATAACGGTCAAAATAAAACCAATAATAAAAATAAAAAAACAGTCCAAATAAAAAACCAATAACTTGTTAAATACTGTGAATGTTGTTTACAGGGTTAATTAAGTGTCTGACCATTTAATTAAATTAATAACATTTATTAGGCTCACAAAAAAGTGTTTTTCGAAATTTCATACTGACGGCTTAAAATGGGGTAAATAAATCTCTACTAGCTGGCGAAACAACCTTCCTCTCTCTCTCTCTCTCTCTCTCTCTCTCTATATATATATATATATATATATATATATATATATATATATATATATATTTATTTATATATACACTTTACACTCACACTTACACGCATTTAGGGAGGCGATAATAGCCTCAATGAGCTTTTCGCCTTAAAATAAAAAAATTAATTAATTAATTAACTGATGATCTTAGAAGAAAAGTATAGCTCGCGCTCTAAAATTGAAGAACTCTGTTACTACTGAATTGAAATAATACACAATCGCAACTATAAAAATACAAAAGATAATTCTTATACGTCTATCTGTTAATGCTATAATAATTGTGATGCCTGAGCATGTATTAAAAAGGTGTTAATAATTTAAATGTCTTAATTAATTTATTTATACACAGTGTGTAAGAAATTTTTAAACTGAAAGCTTTAAACAATCTTTTGACAGCTGTGACATGTTTGTAATATAGTGCAATGGCATCACTGTAATTACAATTTAAATATTCATTATTAAACTTATTTATATACAAAAATTTTAATTAATATTACATGGGAAAATATTAAGGTCAGTAGCGGGTTTTGAACACACGTCCCTTAGCTTTATAAACAGAAATCACAGCGCTGAGCCACGAATACAAAAAAGTATTTAACTGAAGGACTTAAATTCACTCCAAGAGTACCAATAATCTGTATCCTCGAGCCTGATGATAACATTTATTCGCACTAACGCGAGTTTGTATTGTTTTCTCGTACAGAAAATGCTAGACTTTTTACCTTCAGATATTTTCAAAAATAATTTTTGGAAATTAGCCTACATCACGTCAACGAGAAAGTTGTGCGCAGCGGTTGTACTTCCACGTGGTTCAGTTTTGTATAATTAGTAACACGATGTAAGATTACACCTACATTGTGAACCTAGATCGCAATTTTGGAGAACGTTTTTAAAAAAAAATATCACTTAGACGATGTCAGAAAACAAAACTAAAAAAACACATTCAATTTTGTTTACAGAAAAGTTAGATGGTACTGTGTAAGGGGTATTTGTAAGGACTCCAATTTTAATCGGCAAAACGTTAATTTTGTTGTGAGAATCAATGGAATAGCAAGTCAAGTTTTAAACTAATTATTGATAATATCAAATGGACGCCTTTTCATTCAATTATTAAGTTAGTGTGATAACTTAGTATACGTAGTTTACACGGTACTGTACAAGGACGAGTAAACCAGGCGCTAAATCAGTAAGACATCGGAAATTGGTGAAAGCGAAACCCGCGTTGTTTTTCTACTCAAATAATTGTAAATAATAAATTTAATTAAAACAGGAATCGCGTCACACAAGAGCGTGATTGTCGCTAATTTACAATTTATTTTTCTTCAACTTCATTTAAAATTTTACTTCACCATGCTGTACAAATTAGCACTTTAAATTACATTAAAGGTACGAAAATAAATCCATTTGCAATAGAATTGAAAATTAAGTTGCTAATATACACCAACTATAAACACTGATTACATTGGTGAAATCGGATTTAAAAAAAACAAATTATTGTTTTTAAAAACATAGAATGGCTGCTATTTTGAAACTCTTTACCGGATTTTGCTGGAAAAAGAAATTGTTTAATTTATTACCTAAAACGATTTTCGGGGACATTTGAATGAAGTTGTTAAAACTTTACTAACGTGAAGGTGATGAACACTCGCGCGTCTGCATCTTTCCATAATTGGAAATTACAATAGCTAATTTTCGAATTAAAATTCGCTATACAAAATTATTTTATAATAATTAGTTCAGTAAAATCATTAATAAAGGATGTGGCCTGCAAGAAAGATATATTTTCTGTTTTAATATATTGAAACCGAACTCTTTTATTGGTTTCAGTAAGAATGCTTTGTAATAAATATTTACTCAGCCAAAAGTATGTTAGTAGGACAAACTCTACTCTTTACAGTTTTATGTACAGTAATATACTGTACGTAATCTTAAATTCATGTTGAGCAATGTATCGTTTTCTTAATCATAAACGAAACAAATGGAAATTTTTTTAAAAAATTGGTTCACCCTCTTTCTCGTAACCTAGAACTGAAAATTTATAATTACTTGCTTTACTATAATAATATTATTACTTACAATACCTAAATTTAAAAACCACCAAAATTATTAAACTTCTTGAAATTAACACAATAATTTTTGTACTACGCACGAACATAAATATGACCGAATTTATTCCCGAGTTTGAAATTTTAAAATTCAGCTTATTATGATGGGACTATTTCTTTACATCAGCGATACAGTAATTGGAATGAATGTTTCTTTGTGCAGAATCACAAACGCTGTGCATAAATGTAACGAATTTCCAATGGAAAATGCAATTATAGTAGCGCCATCATGGTAAGATTTAGACCCAGAACCTTGAAATGAGAATTTATCCTGACCTTTCAAGGGATCTATCTTGACCCTGGGTTATCTTCCCAGATGCATTTCCATGCTACCAAGCGCTTCCACGAATTAAGCAGGTTTTCCTGACGAGTAAGTAGTCGCGGGCAAGGGGTGAGCTGTCTGGTGACGCAGGCCAACCTGTAAAATGCTCCAGAACTCTGAAGACATGTGGTAGTGGCGAAAATGTGCTGTCACTTAAAAATAGGCACGGATTCACTGGATAACAGCGTAAAGAGAAACCATTGCTGACTGGAAAGGAGAAAAGCTCCAGTGAAGAAATTACCGCGGAATTTCACTTTTAGGAACTGCCTACAAATCTTCTCCAACGGCCTTCTAAAGAAAACCAACCTCTTTGCGGAACGCGTACTTAAGGATTATCAATGATGGTTTCGTTGTGATAAGGGAACGTACTGATCAGGGCAAGTACTGGAGAAATTCTGGGAATATTAAATATATTTACATTTCCTTTTTATTGATTACCGTCAGGCGTTCGATAGTATTAATGGGACAAAATTGCTTGAATTTAACTTCCCAATTAAGCTTATTAGGCTGATCAAGATGACACTAAACAGTAGTGGTGCTAAGATACTCAGGGTGTTTTGCTAAACCCATGAATTTCCGTTTTGATAAGGGTAAGGCAAGGCGATGCCCTTTCAGTTAAGCTTTTTCAATATCACTCTTCATTAAATGTTGTAAAAATTGATATAACTGGTAATATATAGCATACAGGTGCCCAAATCTCTTTATGTGCGGATGATGTTTATTTGAAATACTCGATTTGCCTAGAGGGGCACTTCAAGACCTTGACAGCAGAAAAAATGGGTCTTCTTCTTCTTTCATCCGGATCACCCACTTTGGGGTACGCCAAATCAATTACTTTGATGTGTGTTAGCCGCCCTCCGCTGTATCTAATACTGCTTCATTCTATCCGAGGCTGCCTGCCTTCTTTCATCCGAGACTGCCCCGCCCCTTTTAGATGTTGGTTTTTCTTGGAACCTTAGGTTTTCATTATGTAAAAGTTTTCGCAGCTTAAGTACATCGTCAATCATCTCATCTGATATCGCCAGCTCAGTTAAGTCTTCCTGGACCCGCCTGAACCAATTACTCTTCGTTTTCCGATCTCTGAAGAAAGCAAAGATCCGCCTAGCAAGTCTACTGCTGTTCATCCTACTAATATGGCCATAAAAACTAAGTCGTCTTTTCCTCATGCTATCTGAGAGTCTCTCAATTTTGAGATACAGGTTTTTATTAGAAATCAATTTTACTTCATTATTTCTAAAGTTTTGGCCCAATATCCTCCTTATTAACTTTCTTTCCTTCTTCTCCAGGTTGTCCAGTAAACCCTTATTATTGAGTGTAAGAGTTTCAGATGCATATAAAGCCTCTGAAATGGGTCTTCATATAAATTAAAATAAAAAGAAATATATATGCACTTTAAATGTAAGTGTCACTAACTACATAGCACAAGGTGTCGAACGTGTTAGAATCTTTAAATGTTTGGGGTCAGAGTTCAACAAAAAAAACGATGTTAAATGAAGTAAAGCAAATCACGCATAATTCGCGAATGTAAGGCTTTTTTAAATAATCTATTTTGTCCAGAACCACTGAGATTAGATTGTATAAAATTATGATTAGACCTAAACTAACTTACGGACTTAAACTTGGACGTGGATACTGGGCGTGAGCGGAGAAAGCAAGGAATAGAGAAAATGGCAATCATTTCAAATCTCAAAAAATTTGGGATTATTTTTCTTATAAATTCTTGACAACCTGGTTTTACCAACGTAATCAACGTTAAAATGTGTATGACTTAACACTTTAGATTTTCAAAATATAATGATATTTTGAAAATGAATTTGACTGCGGTTAGGGTTGTTCTGAGCAATTTGATTATCCACAGTCCATCTAACGTTTTAAAATGGCAGTTTCGCAAGTCTTAAAAAATTACTTTTTTGAAAATCTGATTTCATTATCGTAATTATCGTTGATAAGTTTCATTAAACGCTTCATAAGTTAGCGTTTTAAATTTTTAAAATCAATTGAAACTTGATAATTGAAATTCGTGGCGGTCAGGGTTTATTTTCAAATTTTGAGTGAGTTATTAGTTAGCAGTTAAACTTGGAATTTTATTCAGTGAAAATTTTAATACTGATCACTATAATGAAGATTTAGAAATTATTTTGACAAAAATTAAACACACATTTTCTGGCATGCAGTATAAAGGAAACTAAGGAATAATAGGAAGACAAAAAAATAGATTTTTTTATGCAATAATTGTTTATTTATAATAATAAAAGTACAATCAATTATAAAGGATTATAAAATACCAACAAAAGAATAATAATAATTGTATTAGTAGTAGTAGTATAAAAAGAATTATCGTAGGTTTTTATTTCATAGCATACAATAACTACTGAACATAAATTCTGAAACGAATTTTTTTCTAATTCGTAATAACGAATTGGTTAGTCTTTTTTTTACCTTTTTGCCAAAAATCGCTCAGAACATCTGCCGAAAAGCGTACCTAACTTGCCACTTTTTTCAAAATAAACCTACAAATAAACATAATGCTAACAGCTAACAAAAAAAATTATTTTTAATACTAAAATATTTTGTTTTAACTTACATTTAACTATTGTTACAAAACTATCCTAAATACTATTTCTGCATGTTCTCTATTTGCCTTTAGCATTGAAGTACAAAATTCAATATTTTTATTTCCTAAAACTATGTTTGTTTCTTACACTGTAGTTGTAATGTCACAATTTAAAGGCACCGAACTATAAAATACATGTTATGAAAAACCTTGTGAAACACAACTTCAGATAATACCGGATGCTCAACGAAAATATTTATCAGGCAAATGGAACACTACAAACTTAGCACTTTGCAGTTATCATGTATAGTTATGTCAAATTTGACCATCAAAACATTTGAAATCGTGGCAACTTTGTGGACTGACCTCCAAGATCGCCAGATCTCGTGAGGCGTTTTTTAAGAGAGAACTTTATATTCTAATCCTATATCAACAGATATTGAATTAATGAGGTTATTTAAAGACGAACAACTGTTCTTCCCTAGGTAATTTTTCAAGAAACACTTATTACTCCATTTTGTATCGTAGTTAACAAAATTATTATCGAATAAAGAAAGGTTATTTGATTATTACTCTCACTTTTAAAAATCTTCATGATATCTGAAAATTTACAATTTTGTAATGTTTATGCTAATAGAGTCATTTTGATGAAAACGTACCATTACTTTGTAATATTTCTATTAGGTTTTGATTGGGCATAAAAAAAATCGAAGGTACGTTTTTAAATTTTGTGTAATATATCCAACAATAAAATGTAACATTTGTAGTGTTCCGTATGTCTGTCATATTAATTGAAAAGTAGCGATTTGTTTGGCGGAAACCTAGTATAGAAATACTTAGTTGAGAATAAATCGTACAAAAAAAGATTTAAAAAAATCATTATTAGTTTTAACACTAGTCTTATCGGTGTGTTTATCGTAACAGCCTTAACCATAATTATATTCAAACAAAATACTTATTGTGCATTAAATTTTTAAAAATAAAACAAAGGTCTTACTAGAAAAATAAAGAATTTAAAATACAATTCAAAAGAGACAAGAACAAGTAAACAAAATTAATTAGCACATAGATAGCGCAACTCGTCACAATACCGCAGTACCACTACCGAATGAAGGTAATCATTTGTAGAGAGTTTATTTATCCTTTGTAAACACATATCTGCGTTATTTAAATCCCCCTAAATATACTAAAATATAAATTTATTTGCCATAGTTTTAAAATGCAGCACCGAAAAAAGTAAATTGTAAAATGACTGAGAGTGCCTGTCATTTTGAAGGGCCACCAATCTCTTAAAAAAATTTGTTTGTTCGGAGCGACAGAAAGAAATTTACCTTAGTTCTTAAAATCGCTTCTTCAGAATATCTCATAAACCACCGTTATACGAGAACATGATACACGTAAGTCAGTGTAACAAGTGTAAAATTGAAATATACTTGAGTCAATTTTCTTAAAAAGAAATGAAACTTTTGGAGAACGGGATATGAATAAACACATGTGGCCAAAATCTGATACGTGTTGTTTGGCTGTTTAAATGTTTCATTATAACCTCTATAATAGAGTAATTTAATTAAATGACAGACTTTAAGCAATGTCTTAGTTATATTACTCCCAGCAATTTTTTTTCCTTTACAATGGGGAAAAACTAACAGTGAAACAATAAAGTTTCATTTTCGAATGATTATGAGGCTATGAACAGTTTTACATCAAACAGGGGGTACTAAAAGATAACGTTTATGTGTTAGATAAGCAGTTGCCACTCTAAATGCGGATGTTCTTCGATGGCTTCTCTGGGGAGAAACATTTCTGGTTGTAACAGAGTGGTCATCAAATGGACCATAGATAAAGCATGTTTGATTTGACAAATACTCGTAAAAAATTATGGTCGTAACCTGGGCTGTTACTTATTTCGCCCAGGTTCGATGTACGCGGGGGAGGGTGCATTCTAGACATCGAGTTATTTTGCCCGACGCCTAAATTGTTCAAAGAAATTTTAATAGCCACTTCTGATGCACCAGATGTACCAAACGCACTAAATGGTTTGTTAAAGATTTTCAGTTCATATTCTAATATGTTTTCATCATTTATGAAGGGTCTTATCTGGTCCCTTGATATTACAATCATCCTGTGCCTACGAACCAAAACACTGTCCAACTCGTTGACTTTGAAAACCCTATTGGTGTGCGTAAGTTCAATTGAGTTGTTCTTGGAAAATGTAATAACTACGTGAAAACCTTCACTGGTGTTGTCAGCAGTGGGTACGTAAACAAAAAATATAAACAATGTGTCATTCCATGCGATAAATATATGGTACATCCAAAACACAGAGTTGAATGCGTATATTGGGGAAACTATTAAGTCATTGAAATTAAAATCGAAAGATCTTTCTGTATCTGCTACGCACATGTCGGAATGCGACGTCTGAATGTGTTCGTATAACATGTTTGCTTGAATGTCCGACTGACACCCAAGCATACGACAAGTAACCTTTCTAAATGGACATATATCTTCGTGGTCCCGCAAAACAGAACATGAAAGAATCTGTCGGCATCCGTTGACCGAATGTATGCATTCGTTCTGAAGGCAATCGAGTAAGCTAGTAATCATAATTGGATTAAATTCAAAATCTATATATTTCGCCATACAGGTTGAGCATGAAGTAAGGTCCTTCTTGCATGATGCGCAGATAGCATGGCCGTTCTGACACCAACAAAGAGGCGGGCGTAATGTGGACAGACAGATTGGGCATTGTGTCACTTCTCCCAGACATTTTAAAATCAGATTCTTTTCTGAAAGCGATAATCTATCCTGAAAAAGAGTTTAAAATCAAAAAAATTTAATTTTTTATTTTTAATAACATTTTACATCATCGGTAAAAAATATGTTTTTGTTGGTAGGTCTATAAACTTCTCCGTTTTCAAATCTATTAAAAAACCATTGAAAAACCAATTTTGTAAACTACTTTATCTGTTATCATGAGACTTGTCCTCTTAGCAAATACACAAAAATCTCATTTTGCTTTGACTTGGTAGGTGTTTTTGGTACTAGTATAAAGTTTATAAATCTTACAGGGAATAAAATTTATATTCATTTTCTAGAGTTTAAATTTTAGACTTTAGCATTAGGTGCAAGCGTGCTGCAAAATTTATCAAGACTTGCGTCCTTCTCAACGAGATAAGAAAAAAAAAGAACTTATAAAGGTTAAACACGGGACGCCGATGGCTATGGGATACTCTCTTTATTGTGATTAAACATCCTAGTGGAAACAGGGACCTGCTCAACTCGCAGTACCCATTCTTCTTTTCCTGATCACTTCTCTTTTAATAATTTGCTTTATCAGCAATTAATTCGCCAGAACTACTAACTTTGCACTCAAAGAAAACGCTTTTCCAAACATTTGGAGGTATTTAACTCAGCGATAGGTTGTGAACTCTGCCCCACCACAAAAATTTTATACTTTCAAATATTCTTGGGCAGCATTTAAATTTTGTATAGAATACTTTCTGGATATCTACTAAAGAATCGCAACTCATAGTCAAAACAAAGTATATAATTCTTTGTAAAATCATTTAGGCCTTAAGTAAAAACGGGCTTAAGCTGTGCACCTAAACGCAAGCTGAAGCCGGTTAGACAGACAGACAGACACACACACACACATACACACACAGTTGATGATCCCATATTCCTTGAACGGTAATATTCAAATGAAGCATGTATAAATAATATACTTCACTCATAATAACACTTAACAGTATTTTAACTATTTACTAATACTGGTTCAATATGCTACCGAATAGAATTAAATTACCGTATTTAACTTTAATAGCTTAGACAGCCATTCAAATTATATAAAAAATCAATTTTTTCTTACAAACTTTCTAAAGTATTATCACCTTTATAATCATCATTAAAATTTGTATAAATTGTGATTTTCTATTGAAATATACAACAGTGAACCAGGCGCAGGTTATGATGGTAATAATATTGGATTAAAAACCTACAAAAAATTATTACAATATATTGTTACGTTTTCTATTTAAATTCGCATCCCTCACGACAGCAAACACAGATGGTGTGTCACAGTTATTAGTACAGTTACGTTTGAATTATCTTTCAATTCGAAACATAAAATAGAGATTTGACAGATAACAGTAGAATTTTATGTAGAAATTCTGTTATCAGAAAACTCCTCACAAACTTTCTGGAGTGATTTGTGAGGAAGTTAATGCGGATTTATTATTCATTAAACTCCTTCCCACTATTTTAATTTTATGTTGTTTCCAGGCAAAGGATACATTATGGGCAGGTGGTCTGGTATATATAGAGCCATTTTTGGAACAAACTGAAGTAGGCCCACATGTAACAAATAACAAAGTTATACGACAAATGCTTTATGAACTTGTCGCATAACTAACTGTGGTATAACTTTTCTTGAAACTAGCGTTCACGCAATGCTCAGAGATTCAGTAATGCGCAGAGCTGGCAGCAACTGTACAATACTGTACTATTTTTGTGAAACATCAAAAAACCGAGATCAAGTGAGGGTACTGGGTACGATCACCACTAAAAACAGGGCTGTATCCAATAACGGTTAACTAATGGGTATTGTCAACATTGACCTTTGTCACCTCTCAACACCGATGAGTAATAAATGCACCGACTGGTAATGTTTGAAGTAAATAAACGTTAACTTCTCGTACATAGCTAATAGCGCTAACCTGCTAATACAAACCAATGCCAAGGTTACGGTAACAATTCATTAAACTAAAACCTAGTTTCCAAACTATCCGCTTACAGCGTTAAACTGTTCATGCGAGTACTGTATAATGAACAATTAATTCACAGTTAATTTGTAATTTACGTTTGACAGTTGACACGAAAATTATTTTGAAGAAAAAACTTGAAATGCTTTGAGAGTCTGACTAAATGATTTCTTTTCTAAATATCTAAGATATGTCTCTTTCATATACCCCGCAGAGGGTGTAGACTAGCTGCACCTATTGAGAGGATTTAGACGTCCCTTGAGGTACCCGAGTCTAACACACACTTCACTTACAACACTACACTTGGGACTTTAACACTTTACACACACTTATATTTAGGGCGGCGATATAATGTGCTTTTCGCCTTAAAATAACAAAAAAACCTTTTCATATAGTAGGCTATATCCTAAACTAAATAGGTAAAATCACTGCTTGATTAATGCAATTTTGTGGGGGTGGACGGTTGGTTGGATGAGTCTCCATGGAGGATTAATTTTTTAAATATTTTAAAAAACTAGCACTCTATTCGGTGTTGAGACTTAAAACGTATATAAAATATGTAAATTGTCCTTTATTTTAGACAAAACAATCACTCAGTTTCTTAAAAGTTTGCAAAATTGGCTCCATTAAAGCAACTTTAACATAAAAAATACAAATTCTATTATAAGCCCTCATCAACATAGAAATGAATTAAAAGATACAATATTACACAATTTAGGAGTGACAAATTCCCCTTGACCATTTCCTTCAAAACTACGCATATACTTCCATTTCATGAAAGTAAAGTAGGATCATTTATATTTTTTATTTTCTTTCGTCTCGAGAGGGACCCCTGCGTTCTCTTATAATCCGCCCTTGGTTAAACATGTTTTCAATATTTTATTTTCATTTAAATACGACAAATCAAATGTACATTATGTACATGTATTGTAATGTACATGTATTGTCTATTCATTATTTTTTTACGATTACAAATGTTTTTTGTCTACTTTTTACGGAACTTGTTGTGACGTCACTGCTGTTTAGTATGGAATGTGCAAAATGTATTACACGAGAATATTCTTAAGTATTTTTTAATATTTCTTTGCAACCAGCGTGCTTAGGCTTAACGCGCGCGCGCGCACACACACACACACACACACACACACACACTGTGATAGGTTTTCATTCACAACCGTGTTAGGTTCTTTAACACTTTTTTGAAGTGAATACTTCTTATGGCGGAGTATAGATGTATGTCTTACACTGGAATAAAATTCAGTTTGCCGTTACGCATCACTATATATATATATATATATATATACATATATTTATTATATGCGCATAGACCCTGTTGGATCACGCAAAGCACTCCAACTCATGTCTTGTTCCTTCTAATCCTCCACACCTCCCTCATCCTGTCCCCATGGATTCTCTTCCTCTCCTCCGTCCATTTTACCCCTGCTCTCTTTGGGATTTCATTCTCTGGGACCTTCCAACCGAGCATCTTTCTCCTGTATGCGTGCCTATCTTCAACATGTGTTGAGTCCATTCCTGCGTATATATTTTAAAATGTATTTTTGAAGTGAAAACTAGTATGTTCGCGCCATTATATTACTTACCCAGTCCAACTTAATTATTTAGTTTTGTGTCAAGTGTTAACTGTGTATCAGTGACGTTTTATACTTTTCTTATATATTGATAGGTGTGAGAAATAAATATTAAAATTATTTTAAACGCCATTATACTACTTACCCAGTGCAACTGAATTATTTAGTATTACGTTTTGTGATATGTGTTGTAAGCTACAACAGTGACGTTTTAATAATATTTAATATTTCTTAATTTAATATTTTCAATTTGAAAGTTTATGTGTATGTGTTTCTTTGTTTGTTATTCAATCACACATTAACTACTGGACCGATTGAGATGAAATTTAAAATGAATATGTTTCAGGTACCTGAGATGGACATAGATGTGTTCCCGTTTTAAAAATCTGAACCCCTGTTATTATTTATTATAAAATTTTTGTTTATAAGCTTATATTTGCAATGATTTTAATTGAAACAATCTTATAATTCCAAACAACCTTTCTTTCCAAATTAAAATATTGCAGTTTCCATTGAAGTTGGCATTTACAATGACAATAAGTCACAGGATCAGATATTAAGAGTAGCAGGAATACATTTGGGACTCCGTGCTTCTCCCATGATCAGTTATAGCCTATTATTGTGTCGAGTAACAAAAATCTGTCGGCAAAAAAACCATAAAATCTTATAATATTGTATTTAGAAATATATTAAACAGAAATGAACGTACTCATGACTTTGAAAATCGACTATAAATTTCATTACCAACATTACAATTGCGGGTGAAGCCGCAGCGGGTAATAGCTAATTAAATCATAATAGCTAAGTATACAGTCAGGCATGCCAAAAGAAGTAGTAACTTCTGTCGGCCAGTCCCACGACTGTTTACGTTTTTCGATTTACTGCACAAACTGTAATTTTGATTTTAATTCAGATTCGTTACAATGACTTTGGTTATTAAATTAATATTCGACCAATATTTTATCAAAATCTGATGAACCAGTGTTAATAAATTATGCTGACTTTCTACTTTCTTTCAATAGCTTTAATCTTCGTGGTGGGGGTCTATAATGATATACTGTTCGTTTGGGTAATTTTGTTGGGATGCATTTAAACAAAATCGTTATAACCGTTTTTGATAAAATCCGATTTTCGTACCGTATTTTCATCAAAAAATTGCTTATAAAAATATATATTTTTAAATGGTGCCGAGATACGGGAAAACGAGACATGTATGACCACTTCATAAATCGGTCAATTGGTTTAAACTCAGGCAATAGCACGCGCGTACACACTTACGTTTGGCTTCCAGAGCTAGTGGAAATTACTTTTTTAAAGTAAATTAGAGATTTTGAGTGTCCGCCATTTTGTTTTAAACGGGCAAAAGAAAGTTTGACATTAAACATACTAAGCACTGCACATTTCACAAATATGAACGTTTCTATTGAAATCTGTTGAATAGTTTCACAGTGGAGAGCGGACAAAATAAGCATTGTAAAGTAACAGACAGACATTTGTTTAGCGTCGGATTTGGCTGTTCCAGTGACTAAAAAAAAAAAAAAAACTGAATTATAAAGTGTACGGAGAACTCGTATTGCTTCTAAAGCTCCTGAAAATACTTTCCGAACAACTCAAGCATTTTGAGTAGACATTATTATGTTTTCAATACGTGTTTGACAGTTAATATAGCCTAAAACCTGCAAACAATTGTATTTTAAAATGCTTTGAAATCTGTCAAAGCCGTGTCCAGTGAAAAGTGGACAAGATGCCTTTCAACGTAACGAAAATCAGGCATTTTGATCAACAGTTTATCTCGAGTTGATTTATGAGGTTTAAAACTGCTTAAATTCTTCTCGTAGTTATAGTTGATAAAGAAAAAACCATCACGTAAATGTGTGAAACTGTTTCCCCGTGAACAGTGGACAAAATAAACCTTTTAAAGTAAGAGGACATAAATATTTAGTATAAATACAAATAAAATGTATAAATAAATATAAGTAAATAGGCCAAAGTAAGTAAGTACAGTATCTATAAATATACATACAGTACGTATATAAGCAAGTACAGTACATATAAATAAAAAGTAAAATAACTTTTTGAGTGCCCATGTTTTTTTTCAAGCAAGTCTAGGAGACATTTATAGACTTTGCCTTGAACCTTGTCACAGCTACATATATCAATTAAGTACCAATGGAATGCGTACTCCCGTGAAAAATTGGACGAATAAGCCATTTTAAACCACTTGAAAAATTGGTTTAACCAGCTTTTTTAAACTCAGCCTTATCACACAGTTTCACTACTGGTAGTTTAAAGAACAGTGGACCTCGAAGTAGGATATACTTAACTAGTATACAAACCGCTCCACGACAGCCGCCTCGATGGTCTAGTGGATAGCGTACTAGGCTTTCACTCCGAGGATCCGGGTTCGATTCCAGGCGAGGGCTTAGCATTTTCATACGCTATAAATCATCCCACCGTCTGCATTAGCCCTTGTGTGCACAATAGTCGGACGTTAAACAAAAAAAAAAAAAAAAAAAAAAAAAATCCACGACAGTGCTCCTATGCTTTTCTGCCAAT
Source organism: Callitettix versicolor (assembly GCA_022606455.1). Lineage (NCBI taxonomy): Eukaryota > Metazoa > Arthropoda > Insecta > Hemiptera > Cercopidae > Callitettix > Callitettix versicolor. The sequence goes on along the minus strand of CM040183.1, from coordinate 35,898,461 downwards.
TTTACCACTAATCGTAATATTACGAAAAAAGTTACTGAACCAACTGTATTGGAAATACTTTATGCCAGTTAGACTAATGAGGGCAAGGGATCAGAGTTAACGTTAAGAGAAAAGCAACGGGAGTAACTGCGGCTAGAACTAAGAACCTTAAGGTGCGTAGTTCAGAGACGCAACAAACTAACAGAGTGCTTTTACCACATCGACCACCGAGTATCCTTTTCAACCAGTATTACAGGAAATAACCAACCACTACACTTTCAACCTTCAATCAAAGCCCTCCTCCTTTAAACGGAAATAAAAGAGAAAAAAATTCTTAAACATACGTCCTTCGGGCTTTATACAAGGTACCTTTCGTACTAAATTTCAAAACAATCGGTCAATGAATTTGGCCAAAACTGCGTTACATACATACGTCTTCTTTAAATCTTAGTATGGTATCAATATAGTGTTATTCTAAACAGAAAAATTTTAAGATTTAGATGATAAATGACCCAAAGAGAATAGTGTTTGATTTATCAGCTAAATCGCACGTGAAAATGGGCTGTTGGAGCTACCATAACTCATAAACCCTTTGGCCTTAAAATGAGCTCCGATCCTGACCTCTAGATCACTTTTTGAATGGTGATCAATAAGTTCGTATTAAGCACTTCCACATTCACAATTTTGGTAGGATTTGATACAAAATTGACAAAAAAATCGATTATTACAATTTCATCACTCAGAGAAATTCGATTAAAACTTTCAAAATAGTGACAAATTATAAATCTTTAAAAATTCGTAATTTTTGTCTTAAATGTTAATGAAAATCTGATTTTACCATCGTAATCAGCTTTTAACTTGTTTAACTATAATCGTAACTTTTGCACCAAATTACTTTGTTATACGTCCAATAGTAATAATACAAAATGTAGAAATGCGAAAACTATTGGAAGTTCGAAAAAAGCCGAAAATAAAAATGACCAGCCTTACCTAAAAATTAGACTACTACTGCGCGAAAGTAGCTAATGTGTTTTTCATCACGAAAATGACGTTATGAATGCAATGAAACGTTATTATTTTCTTATTAATTTTACAATTATTGCCGACACGGATTCATGAAATTATGCATTTGAACACGAATACGGTTCTTTAAAAGAAGCCGTAAACATCGACAACATGACTGTAATCCCACCATAAACTGACAAAATCTTTTACTGATAAGGCCTGCCATTCTTTAACAAATATATCACCTAATCACTAAAGGAACTGTACTGAATTAGAAGAGATAAAGCGGCCTACAACAGATTATCAACTTGGTTGTCAACCTTGTTGCCAACGTCATTTATCAATCGGCATTGCTCGGTGATTGCGTATACTCGTCATAGCAAAAAATTAGTCAAGATCCTATGTTTTTTATACTTTTGAACGAATTGTGTGAAGGAAGAATTGTTGGATAAAGTGAATCCGTTTATTGAAAAGAAGGACACTACATGAGATGTAAAATTAATGCGAATGCTTTCCGCAACATTGGACAGAGCTTCGAAGATTTAAAATTTCTCGTCGCCATATCCCCACAAAGTCTTGGAAAAATCATAATTGAGATTTGCAGTGTTATCAGCCGAGTTTTGTAGCAAAAACAGAACGTGAATTGGTGACTGTTTCGGAAGAGTTTGGAGAAGATGGTATTTCCCAAATTGCATCGGTACAATTGACGGCAAGCACGTGGAAATTAAGAAACCTGCTATCTCTGGCTCTTACTGCTTTAAAGTTTAGCATAATTTTACTGGCATTAGTGGACGCTAAGTATGAGTTTTTGGTAGTTGAAGCCGGTGCTAATGGTCGTGTTAGAGGGTGCTACCCTAACAGCACTTTTTATGAGAAGTTCAACAACGACAAGCTAAAGATTCCAGACTCCTGCTACCTTCTCATAATGATTATCCAGAAAAATATCATTCGTCATTGTAGGTGACGATGCGTTCTCTTTGCAAAAAAATCTTATGAAACTATATAATGGCGAAAACCTTTCAAACGATGAAGTCGTATTTTATTACAGATCAAGAGCAAGGAGAATAGTTGAGAACGCGTTTGGCATACTGGCCTCTAGATTTCGTGTACTTTTAAATGTTATAAATTTTAGTTTATTAAAGGGAAACATAATTACACTAACCACTTGTTATTTACACAATTTTTTGAGAAGAAATAATTCATCCTTGTACTTGCGAGCAAGTGTAGATGTTGAAAACGCAAATACTTGTGAAATGCAGTTAGCTCCCCTGGAGAACTGACTCCCAACAGCTGTGTGAGCTTCGACCTAATGCCTTTGGAAACTTGTCTATAAATTCAAAAGAGATAAGACAAAATTGTACTACTTACTTTAATGGAGTAGGAACAGTACCGTGGAAAAACCGGTGTACAAATAATAACAAATAAGTTTTCTTGTACTACAACAATATTGTATTTTTAATATAACTGAAAATAAGTTACATTGTAATGTATTATGTATTTACATTGTACAACATTTTTTTGTATCGTAGTTATGAAAGTAAATAATTGAAAAAACCTACTTAGTTAAAGTCACTATCTGAAAATAACTCTTGCACATTACTATATATGCGTCTTTCGCCGTGCCCGGGAAAAATGACAGCATATTCCTGCAAGGAAGGTACTATCGATGAGCCAGAAGTTGAGGAAGCACAAGGATCACTTAACAGAAGGTGTACTCGATCTTCAATTCGGCAAGGAAGGTACTTGTGATGAGCCACGAGTTGAGGAAGTACAAAACTTATTTTCAGAACAACGAGTATTGACAGATTGAAGGGTTAGTGCATTGAGTTGCCCCAGGATTAAAATTTCTTCTATCGCCTTCTTGGCGTAAATTTGCTGAGTTGTAGACAGTTTTCTAAATGAAGTGGCCCAACTCTCAGCATAAACACTTGCCTCTTCTTTATTGTTGTAATTTTCCTTCGTAAGTTGCCCCAGAGTTTCTTTCAATAGATCGCTCCTGTCTGCTATTTGTTCTGCAACTGTTTTCTGCCTTTTGCGACAGTATGATTGCGAAGCAGGAGAGCCAGGTAAAGGTTTGCAACCTTCCTACATTAAAGGAAATAACAATTAGGCTACTGTACAACCAATTCATAAAACTCTGGTTTAATGCGTTTAGGTAGGGAGAAATTTGTAAACTTCGATGTTCAACAAATTAAATATAAATTAAATTGGCAAAATATGAAATTAACCCTTTGCGCTCGGATGGCCAGCTGTGCTCTTTTTCAACATATTTATAAAAAATTAAAAGAAAAAATACGGTTGCTTATAACTAGAGACACCATTTTTTTTTCAATCACGAATTTAGGCATGTTTCTAAAAAATTGGATTAAATTTTAGGTATTTTAATGAATATCTGCTTTATCAGTTTTATTCATCTCATTAATGATCTACTCGATTTATAACGGGTTAGTTAGGCTTAATAGATTACTGAAACAATACAAACCCTGCAAAGTGCAAGAGTAGTAAGAATTTAACTACAGGCTACTATATCTGATGATAAAAAGCTTTGGATAATGATATTTGGCCTACTCGACTGTAAATATTTATATTAAACTGCACAAGGTTTCATATTTTCTTTTTATGGATAACTTATCTAAAAAAAGTGTGTTGCGTTTCAGTTCATTGACTGCATCAGTACTTGTGGTAGGCTAAAGATTAAATAAATAAAAAATCTCTTTCATTTAGTTCTTGGTGCAATGTCAATTTGTATTGTATTTAGCCTACTTGTACTTTGTCAGAGAGATTATTTCTTTTAATTTGCCTGTTTTTTAAAGGTAGCTAAATTTTAAAACATTGTTATGTGTATGTTTTAAGTTTACCGATTTTAATACACTATTATACTATTTCAAACTATTACATTGTTTCGAGCAATATTTTTAGTAATCCAGAGTAATCTAGCAGTTCCTTAATCAGGACTAAACTGTAAACTCGTATCAATATCTAGTCAAACGTTCTAAAGCAAGCAGGGACATTTTGCTTACAACGAAATATGCCAGGAAATTACTACTAACCCTACCGGGAAAAACATATGGAAAACAAATCAGAGTTGACGCAGGAATGGAGGTGGCCAGAAGTGCTGGAAATACGACCTGTGATGGAACTTCCTCAAAAGACCCTTCCGACCGTAAAGGTTTAACTGGGGAAAATGTAGACAGGAAAAATGTTACATTTGAAATATCATTTTTACTGCAGGGCGCGAAAATTCTTCCTACACTTAAAAAATGACGGTTCCTCCACTTGTTATTGATTCTTCCTGCTTAAGATCTATCGTTGTTATTCCAGGAATTTGGATCTCCTGGTCACGTGAAATGTCCAGCAGTTCAAAATACCATAAATTTGGCACATACCGATCGTCTGCCCTCGTATCAGATCGTAGACTTTGCTCAACTTTTTTCAACTCCCTCCGGTAACATGTTTTTATGTTAGCGACTCTTTTCTTTAAACTGTCAACATTTGCAATTTTTTGGTAAATTTCCAACAACTTTAACCAAGCATTTCTCTTTTTATTCCGGTTTTTTAAACACTTCCGATTTTACTTTCCAAAGCTCGAGAAGTTTTTTCAATTTTTCGAAAAACTCGGTCCAAATTGGCATATTTGGTAACGACATACTATATTATATGTAATAACTTTTTAACGAACAAAAAAACGTATTTAATTGTAAACTAATCGCAAATCAATCACTACCGTCCAACAAAAAAGCAAGTTTACTACTGGCGTTGCCAAGCTTGTATGTAAACTCCTCCACAGACTCTTCAACTAGGTTTCAACATGAGGCTCCGCCCTCCGAATATCAAAAGTGTTTTGATCTAGTCCAACCGTTTACCACAAGCACCAACCTGCCCACAGACGTGCAACATATCTTCCATAGTTGATATAGTCTGTGGGCCGCTTAACGCGCATGAGTATTATATCGGCACCTCGGTGGGTGAACTAGACCATTTGTCTAGCACGTTCCAAGCTATTTGAACAATGTCACAATATAGTTCCGTTCAAAAATTTATACAATTTTGTAACTTATAGTAATAAATATATAATCTTCCGCGAGTGAATATCTTAGTTCAATAATAAATATACTTAAAGACTAGCTACACCTATTGATATGGTTTAGACGTCAATCGCGGTACCCGAGTCTAATATACACTTACGACTTTAACACTTTACACTTACACTTACATTTAGGGAGGCGATAAAATAGCCTTAATGTGCTTTTCGCCATAAAATACAAAAAAGGTAAAAAAAATATTTAATTAAAAAAAGTTGTTTTAGTAAAAATAGTGAAAAATCATAATAAATACCTTTTCAAAAACTATAACGCTTTATTACATGCCCAGAAACAATAATCCAAAATATAAAAGTGCGAATTATACGGAAATTAAAAAAAAATCAAAAATCAAAATGATCTGCATAATCTGAAATTCACTGTTGCGTAGGTAAAGTGTTATCATGGCGAAAACGATTATTTAATTGTGTATTATTAATAATGAAAACAAAATAAACTTCTTAAAAAAATATTTAAGAAACTAACTCGGTTGTGAAAGAAAAACCTATCACAGAGTTTGTGGGTGTGTGTGTGTGTAAGCCTAAGCACGCTGGTTGCAACGAAATATTAAAAAATACTTAAGAATATTCTCGTGTAATACATTTAGCATGATCCATACTAAACAACAGTGACGTCACAATAAGTTCCGTAAAAAAATACACAAAAAACATAAGTAATCGTAAAAAAATAATGAATATATCTCTTAATTGAATAATAAATCATTTAATAGGCTAAATTAAAAAAATATTCAAAAATCACTATTCGAAAAAACTAGTTATACTGCACAAATGCCTTTTTTTAAACGTAATTTAAAATAATAAATGCTGATACGTGCAGATTATATCTGCCACTTATACGATGGTAAAATCAGAATTTCAAGAATAGGTTAAGGTTGTGCGATCAAAAAAACAATTATGGATAGTTTGGCTTAAAATATCTCACACATGTTTGGAGACATGTTATTTTCACATATAAATTTTAAAAAAATTTTTTTAGCGATTTAGGGGTTTTAATTGGTCTTTTTTGTGTTTTAGTCAATCCACACCCACGTGTAAACGGAATAAGCAATTTAAACCAAATTTTGGATTTATATGCTACTAAACATGACCAATACCTTAATTATCCTCATTTTACTATATCGGACATTTTTAAAAAAACTGTTTTTTTTAAAAAATGTAAAAAATATATTTTTTATTTAATCAAAATTTTAACTTCATAGCGAGGTGAAGATTGGTTTGAAGGTTATTTTCCAAAAAAATATCTGTTCTAGATGAAATAGTTTAGCCGTGGGAGTGTTTTAAAAAAATTGGCCTTCTCCTGCAAATGAAAAGATGCAACCCGCAATCTTCGTTCTCTTTCTAACAGTCGCGCTCTCTCTTGCTCCCTCTCCTCCACCGGCTTGTCAATTCCCCCACTTGGTCACTCGCTACATTCGTCAACCAGTTGTTTTCCTAGAACCTTCTACTGTTAAGCACGGTATATATGTATCTATATATCGTGCTGTTAAGTGTCCGATTGCCTCTTTTGCACTACAATTGGATTTTTCTCATTATTAACTACTCATTTTTTATTCATTGTTAAAGTAAACGAACAATAATGTGATAAATTTAGTTACACCATTGCCTTTATTGGATTTTCCTGAACAATTACACATTTAATTCTTAAAAAAAAAAATTATATACAATTTGTTTGAGAATAATGTCACAAAACAAAATTTTCATAGTCTTTTGTTTTGACTAAAACCAGATCAAGAGTTGAAGAGGGTGAAGATTATTTTCACATCGCTTGTATTACCGTAAATGGCATCCATATATCATTTTTAAGAATCTGCAATAATTAAAATAATTATTTATTTGACTTTGGGCGAATAATGTGAAAACATGAGAGGAAGCAGGAAGTATAAGAGGTGTGTTCAGAAAGTAACGAGAATTTTTAAATTTCGCGGGCTTGGAGAGTCCGATTGTCACACATTTTTTTTATTATGTTGGTATACATGCCCTTGAAGTTACAATAAAACTTTCAGCTGTTTTCATTGTTGACTTTGCGACAGCCACTAAGGTTAGACGTATTTTTATGCGCTCGGCGATTTTCGTTTGTTAAAAGAAATGGATCAAAGAATTTGTATCACAGTTTGCGTAAAAAATGGAATAACGTGTAACAAAGAGTGTGAAATGTTAACAAAGGCCTATGGTGAGTCTGCTATGAGTAAAACAAGAGTTTACGAGTGGTATAAGCGTTTCCAAGAAGGCCGTGAAGAAGTTGAAGATGACGAACGCCCTGGACGCCTCAGCACATCAACAACCGGTGAAAAAAGTGAATGAAATGGTTATGAACAATCGCTGAATCACAATTAGAGAGGTCGCTGATGACGTTGGCATATCGATTGGATCATATCATGATATTGTTTCCAATGTTTTGTGTATGAAACGCGTGGCAGCAAAATTCGTTCCAAAATTGTTGAATTTTGAACAAAAACAGCGGCGAATGGAAGTTGTTCAGGAGTCACTAAATGAAGTCAACGACGATGCAGAATTATTGAAACGTATTATAACAGGTGACGAAACATGGGTTTACGGATATGATGTCGAAACTAAGGCTCAATCTTACCTATTCATTCGATACCTACATTCATTACAATATTTATATCTGATACATAGCTTACGATATCTATGTACGCTTTACTTTACGGTATTTACATACAATACCTACACTCTTTACAATATTGACATCCGATACATAGCTTACGATATCTATGTACGCTTTACTTTACGATATTTACATACAATACCTACACTCTTTACAATATTGACATCCGATACATAGCTTACGATATTTATATACGCTTTACTTTACGATATTTACATACAATACCTACACTCTTTACAATATTGACATCCGATACATAGCTTACGATATCTATGTACGCTTTACTTTACGGTATTTACATACAATACCTACACTCTTTACAATATTGACATCCGATACATAGCTTACGATATTTATATACGCTTTACTTTACGATATTTACATACAATACCTACACTCTTTACAATATTGACATCCGATACATGGCTTACGATATCTATGTACGCTTTACTTTACGGTATTTACATACAATACCTACATTCTTTACAATATTGACATCCGATACATAGCTTACGATATTTATATACGCTTTACTTTACGATATTTACATACAATACCTACACTCTTTACAATATTGACATCCGATACATAGCTTACGATATTTATATACGCTTTACTTTACGGTATTTACATACAATACCTACACTCTTTACAATATTGACATCCGATACATAGCTTACGATATTTATATACGCTTTACTTTACGATATTTACATACAATACCTACACTCTTTACAATATTGACATCCGATACATAGCTTACGATATCTATGTACGCTTTACTTTACGATATTTACATACAATACCTACATTCTTTACAATATTTACATAAGATATATAGCTTATCTTAATGTATAAAAGAAGAAGTCCTGACTGATTGAGTGACTGACTGACTGATTCATAATCAATGCAGAGCCAAAACTGTTTTAGCTGGCGACTTGAAATTTTGAGTGTACATTTTTATGTTACCATATAGGCGTGCACTAAGAAAGGATTTTGCAAAAATTGATTTTAACGCTATTAAACTTCTTACCCATTCTAACTTTAATAATCAACGTACAGCCATGACTAATATAGCTAAATTTGAAATTTTCAGGGTACTTTTTTACAAAATGTCGAGGTACACTAAGAAAGGATTTTGAAAAAAATTGATTTTAATGCCATTAAACTACTTACCCAGTCCAACTTTAATAATAAATTTACAGCCGAAGCTATTATAGTTAGAGAATTGAAATTTTCAGGGTTACCACCACATGTAGGGGTGCACTGAAAAACGATTTTGCAGTATTCAACCCCTAAAGAGGTAAAAAAGAAGTACAGCAATTTTTATTGGAAAAATAAGTTTTTCATATGACCTTCTTAAAACGTAACACAGTCACTCTTAAATATAAGTAATGAAATATATTTTTCACCATTTCCCAAAACTCATTCCCTAAAAAGATTGAAAGGGGTAGAAAATGTAAAATAGGGTATACAATTTTGCATTAAACAAATTTTTTTTCTTGATCGTATATTCCAGAAATATGCTTTGAAACACAAATAATGAAACACATATTTCAACATTTTTCCGAATTCATTCCCTAAAAGAATAATAATGTAAAAAAAAGAGTTGTCATTGGAGAAAAAAAGAGTGTTTGCATTGGACAAAAACATTTTTTTTATTGTATTTTCTTAAAAGTAAACAAAATATTCTAAAACACAAATTATGATGCAAGTAATTCAGCATTTTCCCCGAATTCATCCCCTAAAAGGATAAACATATAAAAGAGGTATAGGATAAATGTTTGCATTGGAGAAAAATATTTTTATCAGATTTTCTTAAATTCGAATGGAACACTTTTGAAGACAACAAAACAACATATTCAGGTTATAATATTTTTTCATATTCACTGTAAAATAATCATGAGTTTAGATTATCACGCTTTTATTAATACATTTTTTTAATGTTTCTAAATTATTACATTACTGAAACAGTTTAAGCTTCGTGGGCGAAGCCGCGATGGGTAATGCTAGTAATATCTATATAAGCTTTACTTTAAGATATTTACATAAGACTATGTGGCCATCAAATACGGAGCGGAGTATCGCTGAAAGAAGCGGACTACGCATACAAAAACGAATTTACTTATTTTTTATGTAGGTACGGCCACTGAAAACATAACGGAGCTAAGCAGAGTCGAGTGGCATCGCTGGGCTCCGCTCCACGTAGCTTCGACTCTGTCTACATTCGATTTTGATGCTGACTCCGCTTCCCCCCACTACGCTAACCCACGCTTTTAAATTTATTTCTCGCTGCCTAGATTACGGTTTTTAATATATTAGTTTCCGAGATTCCGTTACAGCAGACCTAAATATTTAGATTTAAAAGATACAAATGCGTTCTTTAAACTGACTGAATTCCACATTTTTTGTGACCGCCTGACCTAATACTTACTTACGACAATTTGTTTACTATATGACAATTTGTTATATATACAATTTACTATATGACAATTTGTTGTTAAGTGCTTTCGGGATGCATTAAAAGGCAATTTCAACAAACTTTTTAACTGTAAACCTGGGGAAGAGCTTTTCACCACTTGGTGGTTTTTATTTAGATTTTTACTAGCCTAGGTACTGCAATTGTAAATGGTAAACAAGTAATTTTAGATTGGAAATTAAGGAAAAGCCTGTATTGTTAAACTTTTTAAATGTTTTTCCTTCAGCCTAATCATACACAATATAATTATTTCGTCGTGCTGATTAATTTGGTTTATATCATCAAATTGCCTTTTTACCTATACGAACAGTGATCGTTCTGATCAGCATACTCGGCAGGTTCTTAAATTTTAGAAGCTTTTATTAAATCATCAATGTTCAAGGTTTATTACTCCAATCATATTTATCTGTACATACAAATGCACACAAATCCTGGCGTCGCGGTTCATTTTTGCATTTTTATTTTACATTTTATTTTCATTTAATGCAGTTTTAATGTTTCAAATGCTAGTTTATACAGTTTTTAACACCGATTACGATAATGGAATCAAATGTTTATAGAAAGTATTGCGTAAAAAACTTACAAAATTCACGGCTTTTCATTTTTGTTTTTTTATTGTAGAACAAAAATTTAATAAATTTAAAATGTTTTTATTTTAAACAAAAACAGCATATTTAGGAAATTTGCTTCCATCAGGTCAGCGAGTAGCGTGCTATAATTACAAATACAAGTTGGAATAGGCAAACTACAATATAAGTCAAAAAGTGACATTCTGTAAAAAGAGAAAAATATAACGCATGAATGTGAAGTTCTGTTTCGTAAATCCCATGGAAAGATGTCGTAGCATGTAGCCAGCCTTGAAAAAAATGCTCAAGTAAGCACAAGGTCTGATAAAGCCCTCAGTTACCGAAGGAACCAAGAAAGTGTGGAGCGTGGAGGGGGTACCACGAAACACAAAGCGGCTGGAGGGGAAATGTTCGACTGGCAAAAACAGCGCCTAGAGCGAGTGGCCTGCGATCTAGCGGACAAAGTTTGTCAGCGGACGTGATCGCACAACCTTAAGATAAGACAATCTTGGAAATTCGTTCCCATCCCATTAGCCAGCCAGTTTAGTGCTACAATTATTTTTTGGTTTACCAGCCAGTGTACGCGGCAATATTGGAACATCGAAGAACAATTAGAAAACAATCAAGCGATGCTTCCAATGAATTGGGAAAATAAAAACTTTTCGCAATACTGTTAAAGCAATATTAAAGTGGTTACCAAATTCGCGAGGAAAACATTCAATTTCAAGGCTCATAATCGCGCACGCAGCTGTCTCGTTAACATGTTGAAACGAATTTCTAAAACTGTTTTATCTCACAATTACTAAATTCACAAACAGCATAGAAATTTTTTGTGCAGTTTTTAATTTTAATTAAAATAATAAAAATATTTTCATAAAAGTGTCACACAAAAACTCATGGGAACTGTTAAACGGATTTTATTGTGTAACGAACTTGTGAAAAGCTTTAGCCAAAATCGAATATTTTAACACAGTTTGAACAAAATCGGGTTTTAAGCGATTTAAAAGATTTCAGGATGTGTCACTTTAGTCTTGGGTCTGGGTCTCACCATGACCGTTTTCTTACAAAATTCGACAATAACACCACCTCAACCGTAATTAATTTGAGGAAAACAAATATTTTGTTAAATATGTAGGTTGTCTTCGATTTTCCGGTAATTTGTTCGTTAAAACAATACATGTCTAAAATCAATAATCCAAAATATAAAAACAAGGAAAAATACGTCTTCGGACGTATTTTAAATAATACGATAATATTTTAAATAAAAGTAACCCGCGAAACTTCAAAATTTCTATTTCGCAAAAGCAGATCGCTAACACGATAAGAAAACCTTTATTTAAAAAAGTAATACTCAAATACCTAACTGACACAGTTGTTGGAAGAAAAACCTAACACGCTTGTTGGGTGAAATATCGATTTTATTAAACAGATGTCATTGTAACGTTTTCATTACAAGAACGAACAAAGTAATACGTATTAAGTAAAGCATATTAGAATGTGGTAACGCGCATGAGCAGTAAGTCTGTGTAGTAAATGATAGCGCCGCCCATGCGCAGTAAGTCGGAGCAGGAAATTTAATATTTTCATGCAATGACAAACAACATCACAATATGGATATATAGGCCATATATGGATATATAAAGATATATCATGTGTAACATAAATGACCTATTCTTGAATTTTTTAATGACCAACTATAGTGCACACTTGAGCTAATGCTGAAGATGGGATGATTTATAGCATATGAAAACGCCAAGCCCTGGCCGCAGAAATATACTTCCCAATAGATCCGTAAAAAATAGTCTAAAGTCATACATAGTCTTAAAAAAAAAAAAAATAAATAGGCAGTCGTTGGCTAACCGACAGAAGTGACTACTACTTTTGGCATGCCTGACTATACTTCTTTCACAATTATGATTTAACTAGCTGTTACCCGTTGCGGCTTTGCCTGCAATTATAATGTAAGCAATAAAATTTATAGTCGATTTTCAAAATCAGAATAGGTCATTTCATTTTAATATATTGCTATATACAATATTATACGATTTATGGTTTTCGGCAAAGACATATAAATTTTTGCTACTCGATACGCTAAAACAGGATCATGTCAAATTTTAATAAAATACTGTATTATTAAAAAGTCATTATTATATAATTAAACTGGAATAGTATTGTGTTTATCTCAGATACCTAAAACGTGTTCACACCAAATGTAACCTCATTTGGTCCAGTAGTTAAAGTGTATTTGAATAACAAACAAATAAACAAAAACAAACTTTCAGAAATATAATATGATTAGCTGTTACCCGTCACGGCTTTGCAGCAATCATAATATACATTAAAGATCATGCATTACCGTGTTAGGACCAACAACCGTGTTAGTTAAATTTTGGAGTACTCTTTAAAAAAAATTAAGGTTTTTATCCTGCATCACCGTTTAATCCAACAACCGTGTCAGTTAGGTTTGGAGTACTCTTTTTAAAAAATTAAATAAAGGTTTTTTTAATGCTTCACCGTGTTAGGCCTAACAACCATATTAGTTTGCTAATGAAGTATTCTGTAAAAAAATATAAAGATTTTTCACGCATCACTATGTTAGGCCTAACAACCGTGTCAGGATATGTAGCCTAGTATTTTAAAAAAAAATATAAAGGTTTTTTGACACATCACCGTGATAGGTCCAACAACCGTGTCAGGATATGTAGTACTCTTTAAAAAAATATAAAGATTTTTTCACACATCACCGTGTTAGTTAAGTTATGGAGTACTCATTTGAAAAAAAATAAATAAAGGTTCTTTTAATGCATCACCGTGTTAGACCTAACAACTATGTTAGTTAGCTTATGGAGTATTCTTTAAAAAAATATAAAGATTTATTACGCATCACTATGTTAGGCCTGACAACCGTGTCAGTTAAGGTTTGGATACTCTTTAAAAAAATAAAGGTTTTTTTCACACATCACAATCATAGGCCCAACAATCATATCAGTTAGGATATGTAGTATTCTTTAAAAAAATATAAAAGTTTTTTTACACATCACCGTGTTAGGCCTAATAACCGTGTCAGTTAATATACTTAGTATTCTTTTAAAAAATTTAAAGGTTTTTTCACGCATCACCGTGTTAGGCCTAACAACCGTGTCACTTAGGTTATGCACTATTCTTTTAAAAAATGGGTTTCCTATCATCCAAACCCGTGTTAGACGTATTTTTATTGTTTTACTGATCTGTAGATCAGTAAAACAATAAAAATACGTCTAAAATCAGTACAACACGGTACCGATTTTCGCCGGTAGCAATTTTGAGGTTATGTTGGTCACTTTTATTTTCGATTTTTATCGTACTTCTCCTGCTTTCATATTTTTGATTTTGGCTTTTGGGCACATAATAAAGCATTTTAGTAAGAAAAATATCGAAAACTCCAATAGATGCTGCACTGCATATTTACCATTTTTTCATATAATGTAATTACACAAATATATATACTACCTTACAATTAAAGTATCCTAATAAAATTGTATATAATATATATATTCTGCACTCTGTTTTACAAACATTGAATAGTCTTAAATGAAAAATACCAGATTGTGATTATTAGATGAAAATGTAACATTAAAAACAATAATTTTGCAATAAATAAAACATAGATTAAAATTTGTAAAATGGGATTAGATCTATGTCCATCTCAGGTGCCTAAATCTCATGTTCAGTAAACAGTAATTAAACCTAACTATAGTTAACAGATGTTACAAAACTAAAAATTGATAATTATTTTGGGCTGGGTAAGTAGTATAATGACGTTTTGTAAAACGGTAATAGGCCTATATGTATCTCTGATACTTAAACCATATACGTACCAAATTTCATCTCAATTGGTCCAGTGTTTAAAGCGTGATTGAATAACAAACAAACAAACAAACAAACACACAAACTTTCAGAAATATAATATGAATTAGATTAACTGTTACTCCTTGCCGCTTCACCTGCAATTGTAATGTAGGTAATAAAATTTATAGTCGATTTTCAATTTCTGTTTAATATATTTCTAAATACAATAATATAAGATTTTATGGTTTTTTGCCAAGACAGATTTTTGCTACTCGACACTAGATTTTTTTTTTTTTTTAACGTCCGACTATTTTGCACACTTGGGCTAATGCAGACGATGCAATGATTTATAGCGTATGAAAATGCCAAGCCCTCGCCGGGAATCGAACCCGGGTTTTCGGGGTGAAAGCCTATTACGCTATCCACTAGGCCACCGAGGCGGCTTGACTCGACACTAGAATAAGCTATAACTAACTAACCATGGGAGAAGCACGGAGTCCCAAATGTAAACTGCAATATTTTAATTTGGAAAGAAAGGTTGTTTGGAATTATAAGATTGTTACAATTAAAATCATTGCAAATGTAAGCTTATAAACAATAATTTTATAATAAATAATAACATGGATTCGGATTTTTAAAACGGGAAATGTCCATCTCAGGTACCTGAAATATGTTCATTTTAAATTTCATCTCAATCGGTCCAGTAGTTAATGTGTGATTGAATAACAAAAACACACAAACATTCAAATTTAAAATATTATATTAAGTATTAAATATTAAAACTGTTGTAGTTTACAGTTAACACATATCACAAAACAGAATACTAAATAATTCAGTTGCAATGGGTAAAAGGTATAACGGCGTTTAAAATAATTTAAATATTTATTTCTCACACCTATCAATATATAATAAACGTATAAAACGTCACCGTTACACAGTTAACACTTGAAACCAAACTAAATAATTAAGTTGGACTGAGTAAGTAATAAATGGCGCGAACATACAAGTTTTCAAAGTTTTCACTTCAAAAATACATTTTAAAACAAAAATATATATTACAGCGTGATGCGTGACGGCAAACTGAATTTTTTTTCTCGTGCAAAACATACATCCATACCACGCCATAAGAGGTATTCACTTCAAAACAAATATTTAAGAACCTAACACAGTTGTGAATGAAAAACCAATTACGGTGTGTGTGTGTGTGTGTGTGTGTGTGTGTGTGTGTGTGTGTGTGTGTGTGTGCGCGCGCGTGTGTGTGTGTGTGTGTGTGTTAAGCCTAAGCACGCTGGTTGCAACGAAATATTAAAAAATACTTAAGAATATTCTCGTGTAATACATTTAGCACGTTCCATACTAAACAGCAGTGACGTCACAATAACATAAGTAATCGTAAAAAAATAATGTATAGACAGTTTCGTACATTTTATTTATCGTATTTAAATGAAAATAAAATATTGAAAACATGTTTAACCAAGGGCGGATTAAAAGGGAGCGCAGGGGTCCCTCTCGAGACGAAAGAAAATAAAAAATATAAATGATCCTACTTTACTTTCATGAAATGGAAGTATATGCGTAGTTTTGAGGAAAATGGTCAAGGGGAATTCGTCACACCTAAATTGTGTAATATTGTATCTTTTAATTCATTTATATGTTGATGAAGGCTTATAAGAGAATTAGTAGTTTTTATGTTATAATGGAGACAGTTTTGCAGACTTTTAAAAAAATAGGAATCTAAAGAAACTGAGTGATTTTTAGAATAAATAATGTCTAAAATATTTAAAATAATATATTTAAGAACCAAACACGGTTGTGAATGCAAATCCTATCACAATGTGTGTGTTAAGCCTAAACACGCTGGTTGCAACGAAATATTAAAAAATATTGAAGAATATTCTCGTGTAATACATTTAGCATGCTCCATACTAAACAGCAGTGGTGTCAATAATTTCCGTAAAAAATAGACAAAAAACAAATAATCGTAAAAAAGTAATTAATATATCTCTTAATTGAATATATCATTTAGTAGGCAAAATTTAAAAAATGTTCAAAAATCACTATTTGAAAAACTAGTTATACTGCACAAATGCCTTCTTTTAAACAAATTTAAAATAATAAATGCTGATACGTGTAGATTATATATGCCACACGATGGTACAATCAGAATTTCAAGAATAGGTTAAGATAAGACAATCTTGGAAATTCGTCCCATCCCATTAGCCAGCCAGTTTAGTGCTACAATTATTTTTTGGTTTACCAGCAAGTGAACGCGGCAATATTTGAAAATCGAAGAACAATTGGAAAACAATCATTTTTTTCTTTCGTGTTCAACGTCTGACTATTGTGCACACTTGGTTTAATGCAGACGATGGGATGATTTATAGAGTTTGAAAATGACAAGCTAACTGACCTGACTGACAGTTGTTGGACGAAGAACCTAACACGCTTGTTGGATGAAAAATCTATTTTATTAAACAGATGTCATTGTAACGTTTTCATTTCAAGAACGAACAAAGTAATACGTATTAAGCAAATGATAGCGCCCATGCGCAGTAAGTCGGAGTAGGAAATCTAATACTTTCATACAATGGCAAACAACGACATCACAATATGGATATATTGTGTAACATATATATCCATGTGTAACATAAATGACCTATTCTTGACTTTTTTTTAACGTCCGTATACATTGCACACTTGGGTGAGCCGCCTCGGTGGCCTAGTGGATAGCGTACTAGGCTTTCACCCCGAGAACCCAGGTTCGATTCCCGGCGAGGGCTTGGCATTTTCATAAGCTAGAAATCATCCCATCGTCTGCATTAGCCCAAGTGTGCACAATAGTCGGAAGTTAAAAAAAAAAAAAAAAATTCACACTTGGGCTAAAGCAGACGATGGGATGATTTATAGCGTATGAAAATGCCAAGCCCTGGCCGCAGAAATATACTTCATAATAGATCCGTAAAAACAGCCTAATGTCATACATAGTCTTTAAAAAGTTTTGTTAACCATCTTATTCAGAAAATTTCATTTAGCCTAAACAACAAGTTAAAATTTTTACCATGAGTGCAGTATTATAGTAAATTCAATTGTATTCTTGATTTGTTATGCTTGCCTTTTTAGATAGAGAAATTAAATTGTATAAATATAATTGTTATAAAAATAATTTCAGTTACTTACCATTGCAGAGAGTACGAAGGACCACGACTACACCCCAGGGCTGCTGCTGTAGTTCTGACAGTAAAGTGTTGAGGGCTGGGTTTTAACTGAATGCTGAGTGGTTGTCTGCTATCGTGGCGGCACGGTTGTTTCGGAAAGGACACACTGACTAGTGCTCCACCAATGGTTAGGCAATAGTTGCTTACAAAGGAAAAAAGCACGTAGATTAAACACAGTAATATTGATGATGACTCACCATTACGGCTGTTTTTGAATAAGCTCTACGCATCTATATTACTTGCATCAGCTACGTTGATAAGACGTATTTGAAGTATACTTCTTTTGTTTTATCTTGCCTCTTGTGTACCATGTAACATAGACCGGGAGCTGTAATTTGTTGAGTATGCAAAATATGAGGACTGCATTCTGTCAGTTGATTCATGCTCAGAAAAGTTTGTAGATTAATATTTCGGATGTTGCCAGAAACCATATTCGTCCAATTTTTTTTACAACTCTTCCCCACCACAGCATGTAAGTCGATTGAGCACATGTTTTGGAGCTATTTTAATGATTATCTTGATGACAATAGTTGTTTTTTAATAGTTTAAGTTAATAATAGGTTGTTAAATGACGTTACAGTAGATTTTTTTTATGTTTAACGTCCGACTATTGTGCACACGTGCTAATGCAGACGATGGGATAATTTATAGCGTATGAAAATGCCAAGACCTGGCCGGGAATCGAACCCGGGTCCTTAGGGTGAAAGCCTAGTACGCTATCAACTAGGCCACAGGGGCGACTACGTTACAGTATAAATTATTAATACAATAAACATATTTTGTTTATAAATATTATTTAATGAGGACAAATGTAAATATACATATACAAGCGAAATATAAATAATCGATGATTGAAATTTTTACAATTATTATTTTGTTAATCTGTATAATTACAGATTCTTAAACCTGAGATCCCAAATAACAAAAAAGTATTTTGCTAGTAGCTGTATATTGGTTTCTTCTTCTTTCCTCCCCCGTTAGTCTTAACGCAAGCATTAGAAAGCATAGCATGTCTTTATTCGTAAGTAGGATAAAAACTATTGCGAGTAACGATATATTTTGTTGTATTTACAAAACAGTATTTGAGTTTTTTCGTTTTTGAGTGGTTAAGTAAATTACTAATTATTTTATTAAAATACGGGAGCAATTTCGTTACAAATGACAAATGTGAAAAGAATACAAATAAAGAAATAATGAATAGTTTGGCGACAGTTCTTAAAGATACTCAGTATAATAGAAGTATTAGAGTTCATAAACTGTTGTACGAAACGATACAGTTTTCAGAATTTATAGATTATATGAATGTTTCTAAGGATCAACTACAACAGCTTCATTTTTGTCTGCAGACAATTTAACAGTATATAAAGATTATTCAAATTTGATAGATAAATATAATCAACATAAAAGAGAAAGAACAGATCTTTTTAAACTGAGTTTTACAATTTCTTGAGCCACCTCGGTGGCCTAGTTGATAGCGTACTAGGCTTTCACCCCGAAGACCCGGGTTAGATTCCCGGCGAGGGCTTGGCATTTTCATACGCTATAAATCATCCCATCGTCTGCATTAGCCCAAGTGTGCACAATAGTCGGACGTTAAACACCAAAAAAAAAAAAAAATTACAATTTCTTGAGCTGTACCTCATGAGCGATAAAAATAAAGTATTTAAATATTTCACCAAATATTGTGAAATGGTAGAAATTATTTTAAATTCAGTAAAGGCAGACAAAATTAATGATTATGAGTTACATTAGGAACTGTTAGACAAATGTTACCGTTATTTTGTCCATGAACAACACTAATTATATTCGAGGAGTGATATTTTATTTATTAGACATGTTACAATTACCTCCCGAAGTTATAAATGACCTGAAAAGAGGAATGCCGACAGTAAAATGACAGTAAGTGAGCCCCGACTTAGCGGTGAGCAATCTCAGAACCGTTCTTCATCAGTTACTGGAGGCTTGATTGGCAAAACTAAAACTAAAGTCGCGATTCAAAAATGGATACTTCTTTATCCCTTTAAAGACGGTATTTACTAGGCTTTTTGTTCATATCTGGATTTACAATTGGACTCTACAAGTGACATCAATCAGCATCATGAATGAACGCAATCCAGGATCAATAAAGACGAGCAGGTTATTCAAAATATCATCAAGTGCTTGTAAGGAATGCGTGTATTCCTTACAAAGATAATGAAGAGTTCATGCTTCGAAACATTTACAACAGTGAACTGGCTAATAAATCTTTTTCGCAGTGTTTACTTAATATTGTAGAAAATGAACAGACTCTATTAACTACGTTCGAAAATGAGCGACTTGTGCAGAAAATTAGAAAGTTATCCGATTCTATAAAAATAAACACATTTTACAATTTTGAAAATACTCCTGCAAAAGAGAAAAAAGTACTTCCAATAAGAAATTGCAAGATGTAACGTATGTAACTTTTTCAAAAAACATTTATGTTGGCTAATCAACGTGAACTCTTTTAAATCAGAACTCGCTCTTGAAATTGAAAATAACCACAAATGTGCTACAAAATCTTGGCAAGACGTTATAGGTTTAAATGCCCCAAAAATTTGCTTGACTTCTGCTCCTACATATACACAAGTAAAGGAAGACTGAGAAGTGTATATTTGTGGAGAATTTGATGATCCAGCAAACTGTTTGAAATTACAAGGTTCTACATTTCCTGAGGTACTTGAATTAAACTCGAACCACTTAGAAGCAGATACAAGGATGTTTTGCCAAGTCTTTCACGCAGTAAGAATGCAATGTGCCCATGTTATAACCAACAGAGCAAAAACAATTGTTTATATGTTGCATCGTTGGATTTCATACAAAAAGCTCTAACATTTTTGGGAAAAATTACGTGTAAGTAATGAACAACTGAAAGAATTAAGAACAGTTTGCACTTATCTTTTTTTAAAACAAAAATTAACTGCTGAGGAGCTCCGATATAAATAGATTTCCCAAAAAATCGGTTTTAATTTAAATTTAATGAAAGTCTTATGAACATCTGATGCTTTGAATTTACATTTGTTAAGAGCTATGGTACAAAAACATCTATGGATAAATGCTAATAAAAGTCGGATTCAGCCTATTGAATATAGTTCATTTGGCTATAAAGAGAGAAATGGTAACCTGTAGTACCCACGACAAATGACGAAGAGACCATTGCCAGATACTTGATTCACCCCTGTAGATGTACAACAGATTGCCGAATGATATCTTGTAATTGTAAACAATCTAAATTAACTTGTATTTCTTTGTATAAATGTATAAACAAGGATTGTAAAAATATAAATAGCTCCAAAACATGTACTAAATGTACAACATGTACATGCTGCGGAGGAAGAAGGGGTATAAAAAAATGAACCAATATGGTTTCTGGCTACATCCGAAATATTAATCTACAAGCTTTCCTGAGCATGTATCAATTAACATAATGCGGTCCTCATATTTTGCATACTCAAGTCCCTTTGGCGCCTGGACAAACAGGTTTTCTTCTTATTATTTGTGGTGCTGGAGAGAAAAAAGCTCAGTCGATTTAGTGATGGCAAAAATCATTGAAACAACGATGTTCCGAGTTATCATTGGGAAATATCGATGGCGTTAAAATATAGAAATGAGAATATCGATGAATTCTAAAAATCAGTGTTCTTTAGGACTTTTAAATTATTTAATTAAAATCATTTATGTGATCTCGAAACGTATATATATTGTGTTATTTTAAGGCGAAAAGCACATTAAGGCTATTATCTCCTCCCTAAATGTAAGTGTGAGAGTGAAGTGTTAAAGTCATAAATGTAGTGGCGTATTCCTGTAATCCTGCTACCGGGAGGCTGGTTGTATGGATCCACTTTGAGGCCCGATTATACCATGATCCACGCGTGTCTAAGTAAGTAATTCGGAAGGCCGTCATTAATATCACGGACAAAAGTTTCCAAAATGGGGAAAATGCGCACCCCTGGAATTTTGTACCCAAATGATGAAAAGACAAAAGGCAACGAAAAATGGTTAAAAAGAAAAGAGCTAAAAGTTTGGCTAGGCGGCCAGCACACAAACTCTTTCAGAACATTTTTTTTTTTTTTTTTTTTTTTTTAACGTCCGACTATTGTGGACACCCGGGTCCTCGGAGTGTAAGCCTAGTACGCTATCCACTAGGCCACCGAGGCGGCTCTCTTTCAGAATATATATATATATATATATATATATATATATATATATATATATATGTTACGTCTCTGAACTTTGCATCTCAAGGTTGTCAGTTCTAGCTACAAAAACTGCCTTTTCTTTACTCTTACCGTCCCTTGATGATCTCTTGTCCTAATTGCCATACAGTTTGGATTTTAAGCAAATTTATATAAATTAATCAAGCGAAAGCTTATTTTCTAACGAAAATGTTTCTTCAACAACAGAAATGACAGAAGTAATCTAAACAAGCAGTTACCTCGCTGACGTCATCAAAAGAAAAATATTAATTTTAAAAGAAGATATAATATGAAATAATGGATTAAATTAAACTTTACAAATGTATGTTTTTCTTCTTTTTTTTAATTAAGAGTATTGTAAAATGTATTTATACACACAAATATGTGAGCGAAAACCCTCGAATAAATCTTCTATCGCAAAACCCAATATTTACTTCTCCAAACCAGACAGCCGGTGCATGTCTAGGCAAGAGTGGCAGACAAAAAAAACCGAATAAAAAAAATAAATGAAAATCCACTAATTAGCAAATTACTATTGGAAAATGTGCTTTCAAAGCATAATCAATGACCGAGAGCTAGAACCACAAAGTAAGTGCTGATTCTAACCTCTATAACAGCTTTCAGGATCGTTAAAATTTTGATTTGTATACGCGGGGTGGCCAACGAAGTGATACAAGGTTTTTGACTTTCTAATGATTGCTTATTTCTGAACAGATTCTATTAAAACTTTATATGCTTTTTTAATAAAGTCAACAAACATTTTCTGTGTAAATTTCAGCAAACTGGTATTTATGAAAAAGAAAACACTCATTGACATAAAGTACCATTTTTGTTACATTTGGATAAAAACTTATTGCTACAGACGTAATTTATTGACATATTTTTTTAAAATGAAACTAAGAACTAATTATTTGTTTCAAAAACCAATGGAAATAAGATTAGATATTTATTTAAACTGAAATTCATCCACAGCGACAAACTGACATAACAAAGTCTAAACGTCCTTGTTTGTTGCCGCCATTTTAACATCAGTGTGTTGATTTGTGGTAGCTTGTTTCAAAAGAATCGGTTGTGTGTGTTTGTGTCAGCGCTCTAAAATTTTGTTCGATTTTGGTAATTGCCGTCATGGCTAACGGTTGTAACCCGTGTTGATGGAGTGAGTGGCACCGGCTTTACGGTTTATCAAACGGAGCTTGGGATAGCTAACGAACTCAAAGTGTACCTTAGCCTTATCCATGCATGCGGGACACTGTATGCATGTTCGTGTTACTATGAGTAAGAATGTAAAGTAGAATAGGCTGGATCTTACTTCACAGGAAAAAAACTGGCGAAGTGAACGCAACGTCATGATAAGAGTCAAGAGAAATAATAATTTAATTAGCAGAGCAACCATTTTCGAGCACCTTAATAATGAAAAGAAAAGTAACATTGAATCTTCTCCAAAACCAAGACTTTATATAGAGACTAGTGCTGGAAAAGGCTCTGTAACTGTTGAACTCAGTAATGTAGAAAGGGGCACAATTATCTACAAAGGTCGCAGTTCAATAATAACCATAGAAATTCATTCATTTAGATGAAATCAAATTTTCAAATCGTGTAAGTTGCAGAAGGTCAGGGTTTATTTTTTTTTTTCGGTCAGGGTATTGTCGGAAAGTTCATACATGTCATTTAAAGTATTTGTTATATTATTATTTTAAATCAGTTCTTTCACATCAGCGAGACAGCTGCGTGTCACTATTAGGTATACTTATTATACGATATACTACAAATTGATAACTGCTACAAATATCGTTTGCGATATTTTTATATCGTTTGCAATCGACAAATTGCAATTATAATAATTATATAATTTTATAATTAATAAATTTAATTTATTTAATTATTTGTTTATTTATTATTTATTTAATTATTAATTTATAATTAATAATTTTATAATTATAAATTGTAATTATACAAATATCGTTTGCGATCGACAAAAAGTTTGTAAACAATTTCAGTACAATTCGCTGGGTTGTAACAAATGATTAATTAAGATTTTAGCAAAAGAGTGACAAGTTCTTTACACAACAAAAACCATTCAACAGTTTCAAAATTGCGATCATTTCAAATCTTTAAAAATTTATAACTTTCCCGTTTCACACTTTTCTTGAAAATTGTACTTTATCGTCCCAATAAGCCATAAATACTGCATTTTTAATTTCAATAAATATATTTTAAATAAAGATGCTAATATCTGCAGATATTAATGCCGATTATAATAATGTAATCGGTTTTGAAAAACAAATGGCTCGAAATTCGCTTCCATCACGTCAGCGAGTTAACCACAATAAAAATAGTCTTTAAACTACACACGAAGTATTCAAAAGCCAGAAACATTCACGCCAATAGAGTTCGGATTGTTTCCATGTGTTCCTGGAGAGGTGTAGGCGTTCAGGAAATTAATTCAGGTTTCCGGAGGGCCAGGATAAATCTAATGAAATATGCATTAGCTTTGGTGTTTTACTTCAATGTTATTAGTGGAAAAGTTAAAAGCTTTTTGCTTCACCTGAACAAACTTAGTAAAAGCGGCACACAGATATCTCGCTTACGTGAGGTTCGAAATATATTTTTGTCATACAATTTAAAAAAAAATAGAATTATTTACCATAATCGGCATTAAAATCTGCGTATATTAACAATGAAAATACAATAAGGGACCCTGACCGCCCCTTTACGTATTTTCAATGAAATTTTAAATTATAATGTGCAACTTTTATCGCTGATCAGACTGTGTAAAACCGGTTTTCAAAAAAAGTGTAGGAAAAAAGTAAATGACTGTTGTTGTAAGATTTAAAATGGTTGTAATTTTGAAACTGTAGGACGGATTTTGCTGTCACACACACACACACACACACACACACACACACACACACACACACACACACACACACACACACACACACACACACACACACACACACACACACACACACACACACACACACACACACACACACACACACACACACTCACACCACACACACATAGTTATATAGGCAATAAGTTTAGACTTTGCTAAATTTAGTGATGACAATATAGTTTTTAGCATGGTAAGCATTTTTATTGTATGTGGAGAGGGAGGAGCATAAGCTCAGTGTTAGTTAGGGATGGGCACTTCTGCTATTTTTAAAAAATATCAACGAACTGTTTGTTGGAAAAAAATAACTGTTTGGAAAAACAGTTTGAAAAAACAGGTTTAGAAAAATGAAACTCGAAGTTGTATTAGCAGCTAAAACATAAGCACAAACGATCAGTTTTCTAAGACCACTTTTTCATTCCCATTACAACCATGTCCTGAACTGTTTTTGGTTGTAAAATATTTAGAAAAAAATAATTAAATGTAGTAATAATTAAATTACATTCTCAAAACGTAATATATATGTATGCCATTTTATATTTACAAAATGCAATGAAGTTTTAATAGAAGCATTCTTTTTTTTTACTTAAAAATTAAATAGCCTTTGCATATTTACTGAAATGCAAACAATTTAGAATATTTTTAGTTGATTAAAAAATATTGATGATTGATAATAAATATAAAAAATACGTTTAAATAAAATTAGGTTATGTATTTACAAATTAGGTTATGTATTAAAATTAGGTTATATGAGATGTTACTGTCATATTTTTATTTGGGAGAAAGTAGGTTTTCATTTTTCAACACTGAAAAAAGTAACGTTAATACGTAAAATATAGTAATAAGAACATAGGCCAAATATGTTTAAATAAAATTGGCTCTATATAGTTACAAAATTATAGGTTATTAACATTAGGTTATTACAGGTTAATGATAGGTTATTAACCTAAAATAACATAAAATTATTCAAGATATATACAAGAGTAGATATTGTGAATTTTAAAAAGTCCACACATCCAATAAATAATTAAAAACTATGCACTTAATTCTAAAAACATAAAAAAAGTAAAAGAAAACTTTCAAAATTGTCCACTAAATATTTTTAAATTTCTAAACACAAAGTAAACTACGGAGAAAAACTAATATAAAACACAATTATGGCTGATTTTACAGTTTAAAAAATGTTTGAACAAATTTTATACTTATAACTTTCAAACAACTCGCAACAAAATAGAGATAAACGTTGACAACGCCCAAAACAGTTCTTACTTCACTACAAGCATCAAGCAACAAGAAACTTTGAAATAAAGGGAAAAAGCATAAAAACAGGTTGAAGAAAAGTAGCAGGAAAAAAGTTTTAGCGCTTGCAGCAACGTTCGAATAGAACGTGGGTGTTGGAGAAGTCCCAACAACCGTTCCTTTTTTAACCAATCACGAACCAGTCCAAATCAAACTGCTTGTTTCCATTTGGAAAAGCAGTTTGTTTTTCGTTTATTGAATAGCAGTTTTTTTAACAGTTTGGTATTTTCTTACCCACCTCTAGCATAAGCTCAGTGTTAGTCGAGGTTTCACTCAGTTCGCATCTCAATGAATATGAGACGAAATTAAATAATTATTATAAGTTTTTAAGTGCATATTAAATTCTTATTGTAATTAATAAAAAGTTGTTTTTTTTTTAAAAAGCGACATCCTCGAAACCATACCATAAGTTTATATATATATATTATAAAGTGATTTTTGTAAAGACCCCTCAAAAAAAGTTTCGGTTCGACACTCATTTGAAGGTTCTGACTCTTACCATGACTGCCGCTCCTTTAGCGCACTTTCCAACGGAAATTTGGTTAATAATTTAACAATACTTACTGCCAGGTCTACATTTTGCGTTCCATATGGTTTATAAATGAAAATATTTAACGGCAACCCAAGCTTTCTCCAATGAATGCGGTATTTACGTTTTCAAGAGATCATAAATTGTTAGTTTCTCTCAAATGCTCTCTTGATTTTATTACTGAAATCATCGCGTGTTTATCGGACATTGAAGTTCAAACAACTCCTGCATTTAGGCGGAGCAACATTAGTATGTATTTCCATGAAACCAATTCCTTAGAAAATTTCCATTTGAAAATGAATTACAGAAGCGACCATCATGGAAAGACTCAGACCCGAAGCTTTGAAATTAGAGTAGATTTCAAATTTTACGTTTAGACGGGCATAGAATTAAAAATGTTCGGTGAATCGTAATTCAATTTTTCTACGTATTTAAAATATTTAAGCAATTTGTGGACATTAGAAACTGAGCCGATTTTAACGTTTGAAATATCTATTTTAAATAGTTGAGCTCTTTATGTATTTTACTGTATTTCAAAATTCGGTAAAAAGTTTTGTAAAGGCAGCAACTTCACTAACAAAATACGCACTTAGAGATTTGAATCAGATGTTTCTATTCTTTTTCGAATGACTTGCTCATGTGTTTTTTGTTTTGTTTTCATTAACACACATATATTTTTTCCTTCTTTTGTATATTTTATTTCAATGATGTTATTTTACGTAAGTTACCAAAATTATACAGTTTTCCAATTGTGAGCGATGGTAATTATAACTCTTATAATTATGGTAAATTACAACTCTTGGTTTCGATCAATTCCGTTTTGTTTTTACGTGGCTATAAATACATATAGGATATGCGTAACAATGATTAAAAAAACAATTTTTGTTAATTATTCTATGTGAGCTATTTGTACGGTTTTGGCCTCCTCGGTGACCTAGTTTATAGCTTGCTGGGCTTTCACCCCGAGGACCCGGGTTCGATTCCCGGCCAGGGCTGGCATTTTCATGCGCTATAAATCATCTCATCGTCTGCATTAGCCAAAGTGTGTACAATAGTCGGACGTTAAATAAACAAACAAAAATGTACGGTTTTAAGCATTAAGTAGCCTATAGAATAATAACAGCACACATTTATTCACTATACGTATTGCTAAAATTTATTTTTGAAACACACTAGAATTTTAATACAGTATTAGTGTTGTTTTAGGCTCAAAAATAATAATTTTTCTTAGCATTATTATTTTGTTCAGAGGTTTGTAATATAGACAGCAAGTTTGTGCTGAGCTGAGGCAAGTGTAGCGAAGCTGAGCGGAATGAAGATGAGCCGGGAGCGGAGTTAAGACGGTTTTAAAAAACGCGTTTTTATCTATTAAATCTAAATATTTAGACCAACTGTAATGGATTGTAGGAAAACTGCTGTTTAAAAACCATAACCTAGGCATTGGTAACCTAGGTAACGAGAAATAATAAGTTTGGAGACGTGGTCAGCGTAAAGGGGGAGCGGAGTCAGCTTCAAAACCGAGCCTAGATAGAATTGAAACTACGCGAAGCGGAGCCCAGCGACTCCGTTTGACTCCGCTCAGCTCGGTTAAGTTTTCAGTGGCCGTACTTCATTAAAACAATACGCTCAGCGCAACTCAGCTTCGCATTTGGTGGCCACCCGGCTGAAAGGATCACTTGCGCATTTGCTATGTGATTTGAAAATTTAAATTATCCCTATGCAGATTTTAATGTTGGCAATGAGGGTGAAATAGTCATATTTCGAAGACGTGTAAGTTAAATTATTGCTGCAAATTCGCTACCAACTTGTAGTAGTGACTACAAAAGTCGGGCTTTAGGCTCGGAAGGCGTAAATAAGTAAGACCAAAACTAATAGTTATTTTCTCACATTTACAAGTTTATTAACGCAAAAACAATACCAACCTGATAGAAAAAAATACATGCACTTAACAGTAAAATACAATGATGACCACAAAATACACTATAAATACTTTACTCAATTAACAGTCTATTCACTTTAAAACTATCTTGAATCGATGTTAAAACAAAGAAACACTAGCCTGTAAGTTTTTAAATAAAAAACGACAAAAGATTATTTTTCAAAAGAAATTATAACTATTTTCTTTTCGAAAAAGTATCAGATTTCTAAAAGAATATTCTAATTTAAATATGAAAAAAATATTAATTCATTTTTAAAATGGTTTCGTTTTGTATAATTATTTTACAAATAAGTACAAAAGTATTCGTCAAATATTTTTTCATAAAAATATTGTATTATTTTAAAAAATAAACGGTGTGAATACAAGAATAGTTTTTTTCACCTCACTCTTAATATAAATATATTTCACTCATTTTATATTATTTTTATCTTCTCCAAGCCACTAAAGATAAGCTATTTTCCACACATCCTGTAATTATCGTAAATAACAATGATCTTGTACACTCCACATGATTGTGTATATAAGAATGTATAAAAATATATTATCAAATTATACTAAGACTTAATTAGTAAATTAAAAAAACTGGTTTTACCCAATAAAAAACGATACAGGAATGTGTTTCGAAAGAAAATTCTAAACATTTGTGCAGAAAATCACGTGCTCGAAAATCACAACGTTAATCCACAAAGAACATACGAACACCTATAGCATAAGGTATTTGGACAGCATAGCAACATTAAATAACATCTAAAAATACGGACAACATTGTAAAATCTAACGTCATAAAAATCAATACAACAACTGTTTCAACAACGATTGGACAAATATTTATTTGGGAGTAGGAAAATACAATATAGAGACATTTAAAGCTGGTCAGGGTTTGTACGTCGAGCTGATAAACTAAATTAGATAATTGTCAATAAAGTTTATCACAAATTTACAAGTAAAACTTTTATTTTAAACAAGTACAACACATTTTTTTGCAATGAAAAATTGTGAAATACAAACAATGAATTGTTAACATGACTTTCAATACGACAAGACGTTAAGAGAAATAAAAATGTTGACATTTGTCAAGTATGTGCTGAAACCAGGCATAAACGGTCCGTAGACATATTTACCGAAACTATACAAAAGACGCCATTGTTTATTTGTAACATTTATTGGCGTTCTTACATGTCAAGATGGCTTTACCTACCGTTGTAATTTCAAATACCTTGTTCGGTTTTACTTGCAATTCTTGATGTTTTATATTATATTACACTCAATTTGAAACTACCTGATTCTATTATTAAAATTGTTACTTAATTCGTGTTGTCATTATTGTTTTTTTCGAAATTTATCATCATTTGCGTAAGTGTATGTTTGTATAATACACGATGTTTCGAGAATAGGTTATAAATTAATTCTTCTTCTCAAGTACCTAACTTAAAAAAAACCTTAGCTTGTTAGGACATTGAACTGCGTTGATCACCAGTAAAATGTTTATTGTTGACAAGCATGTATCTCTTTTTCTTTTCTGTGTAACTTGCAGTTTCTTTGATCACATTGTTATAATGTTAGTTTTTTGTGTCCATACAAGATATCAGCCTTGAGTATGTATTCTTAGATTTTTAGTTTAGTATCTTATACAACTAGGCCTATATCCTATTTACTAAATTTGAGTTTTAACTTAGGCACTTGAGAACGAAAGTTGAGATTCATACTTTCAAAAATTGTGTGTTGTTTCTGTAAACAAATGATGGCAAATTTTGAATAAACAACAATAGCATAGGTATCGATTGTTGGAAAATACTTGAAACAATTACTACCTGTTTTTCTGTCACAATGAGCCGTTTTTGGGGAACTTAAATAGAAGCGATTGACACATAATTTTTTCAAATTTCTTTCATTTTGTCTCTATCGTTCTAATTGCTTCTGAATTCGAAACATACACAAAACCCAATCCACCAAATTTCATTCATTTTTGAAATTATGAAAGTTTCTGAACAATATTTTTTTCTCTCGCACGAACTTATAAACAAAACTTAGTTTTATAACTTTTCTGCTGGACACGTTATTCCAATATAGAGGAATTTGCTCAAAATCAAAGCTGTTTATTGTATATATATATATATATATATATATATATATATATATATATATATACAAAAGTCATATTACCGTTGGTAAATAATTACGGACCACATTTAACAACATTAATATCTCAAGTAGAAATATTAGTCGCTGGCAACACTTACTTGGTCTGTGTCATAAATTATAAACAGACAACATATAATATAAATTTACGCACCTTGAGTTATTTACAAATATACAATGATTGGTGATAGCATAACATTTAATAAACATATTATTGTGTAATAAGGGATAAGGGTGTAAAATGAAGGAAGGACAGTACTGGGAACTACACTACACTTGTAAACATCTTGAAACAATTTGAATATAATCCCTGGATACAAAGAACATAATCAGCTGTTACATTTACACATTTATTATCAGCCGGGCGCCATTGTTAGTAAGATAGTGGTCCCAAACTGGATAAAGGGTTCACATGAATCACAGACAATAGGAAGAAAGGCTGATTTACTTCTGTAGGCCCAGTTACTTAGGTTGTTTTACAATTATTTTAATTTACACGTTGCATATTAATTGGTTTTTAAAAGACAGTGTTTTGTATTTTTAACCATTATTTTTTAAATAGACAGTTAATTTTATTTACAAAAACAAGACTTATTCAAGTATGTTATCAAAGTCAAATTTAATGTTTACATTTTATAATGTGGAAACACAACAACAATGGTGTCTGAAAATTGTAAGTATATAAAGTAATTTATAAAGTATTTATATTTTAGTATATACATTAGCAACTTAATCCTTAATATTTTTATTCTGTTTCAACTAGTATGATCATATGTTGTTTGTAGTTGTGTACAAACGTTTTTAACACATAAACAATTAAGGTTATTCTGTTTATTCTGACATTTGTCATATTTGAGTACATCGAAACTATACACGACATTCGATAGTTGATCAAATCTCTTTCTCAAATGCCTAAATTAAAACAAACATCTAGGCTTATGTTCCAGTTAAGTTTGTTTTAAATTAGGCACTTGAGAACGAGGTTGATCCATATTCTCGAAATAATAATAAAAATTCAATACTGAAACATGTAATTTGCTATAAAAATCATTTCAAAAATACTGAACACTTTTTAATGCTTGAAAAATAGTTTACAATGATTAAGCATTATAAAGGAATTAAGACATCAATCAATTAATTAACAAAATAAACAAATTATATTTTCCTTTATTTTTTATTATTCAACCACACCACTTTAAACCTTCGTTTCTATTCGCTTAAATAAAACCTATTTTCATTGTAAAATCAACTTAATTTTTTAACTGTTTATATTAGGTTAGTTTCGTATATTTACAAAAGGAATTTTGTTTTTTATGTAAGTTAAATAATATTGATATTGATTACTGTTTTTTGTGGAAATATTTTTGAAATTATTAATCTCATTGTAATCTGTTGTAATTATTGTCATCACGTTAATTCATATAATTCTTTCCTGGTGTTTCAGTAATCATGTTAAAGTATGCTCGTTAATTTATTTAAACAAGTTTTAAATAACTTACATAAACATGACATTTGCTGTATACAATATTAATATAAACTTGTATTTATAAAACATAAATATTATAAATTAATGATAATGTGCGAGCTATTTACTGACACGTTAACGTACAAAATATAATTATAAAGACGCAATTTATCAATTCTAGTTTGTGCTTAAGTGCAATTCACTTGCCAGTACTTTTGATTTATAAATACAAGTCAGGCACTTTTCCCATTACAATTTTCAATAACCACCTCCTACTTATACATAACATATTTGTATTAATAATTACATTTTCTTCGCATTATCGTTGTTATATATTACATATAAATGAACTAAAGCATTCTAATAAGTTTTATATAAAAGTCTGTAAAATAATTCAGTTATATATTGACGTTCAATTTTTAAGATTTTAGTCAATATAGAATCGTGTTAGGTTTTAGTATGCGAATGTCACTTTTAACTAAAAAAATGAAAAATATCTCAAGTAATATGTGTTAGTAGGTAAGTATTTTGATTAAGCTAGATAATAATATGTTAAGAAAAAGCATTTGACTCTAGTTGACATAACTAACCATTTTTTCTGTTCGGACGTTATTAAATGTTTTCAGTCTTAAACAATCTCGCAGTACTTACTGCACACAGGAAATTAAATTAACCTCCCTTTCGGGGTGCTATTTGAATCATTCCTCATTACTTTCTAGACCAGTGAAACCCCCAATGATTGGGAAAAACCAAAACGTTCTATTACGCACGTTTATTGCTTCAACAAAACAAAAATTAAGTTTTCCCTGGCATAAGCAGCGTTTTAACTCAAACATTTCATTGCCTTTCTCCAGACTCTCCTTGGTATTTCTTGTCAGCACGTTGGTATCCATTACGGAACATTAACAATATCATTTAAAAAACAAATATTGAAAATTCAACCCACGATACAGGCAACATTTTTTTTATCACAACTGCAAAAACGCAAAACACTATTAAAAAAAAAATGAAGAAACGATTTTCCGGTATTTTAAAACAATGTAGTGAAACGATTTTCCGGTATTTTAAAACAATGTAGTGAAACGATTTTCCGGTATTTTAAAACAATGTAGTGAATAGATTTTCCGGCATTTTAAAACAATGTGTTGAAACGATTTTCCGGTATTTTAAAACAATGTGTTGAAACGATTTTCCGGTATTTTAAAACAATGTGTTGAAACGATTTTCCGGTATTTTAAAACAATGTATTGAAACGATTTTCCGGTATTTTAAAACAATGTAGTGAAACGATTTTTCGGTATTTTAACACAATGTAGTGAAACGATTTTCCGGTATTTTAAAACAATGTAGTGAATCGATTTTCCGGTATTTTAAAACAATGTAGTGGATACGATTTTCCGGTATTTTAAAACAATGTAGTGAAACGATTTTTCGGTAATTTAAGACAATGTAGTGAAACGATTTTCCGGTATTTTAACACAATGTAGTGAAACGATTTTCCGGTATTATAAAACAATGCAGTGAAACGATTTTCCGGTATTTTAAAACAATGTAGTGAAACGATTTTCCGGTATTTTAAAACAATGTAGTGAAACGATTTTCCGGTATTTTAAACAATGTAGTGAATAGATTTTCCGGTATTTTAACAATGTAGTTAAACGATTTTCCGGTATTTTAACACAATGTAGTGTTATGATTTTTCGGTATTTTAAAACAATGTAGTGAAACGATTTTTCGGTATTTTAACACAATGTAGTGAAACGATTTTCCGGTATTTTAAAACAATGCAGTGAAACGATTTTCCGGTATTTTAAAACAATGTAGTGAAACGATTTTCCGGTATTTTAACACAATGTAGTGAAACGATTTTCCGGTATTTTAAAACAATGCAGTGAAACGATTTTCCGGTATTTTAAAACAATGTAGTGAAACGATTTTCCGGTATTTTAACACAATGTAGTGAAACGATTTTCCAGTATTTTAAAACAATGCAGTGAAACGATTTTCCGGTATTTTAAAACAATGTAGTGAAACGATTTTCCGGTATTTTAACACAATGTAGTGAAACGATTTTCCGGTATTTTAAAACAATGCAGTGAAACGATTTTCCGGTATTTTAAAACAATGTAGTGAAACGATGAAACGTATTTTAACACAATGTAGTGAAACGATTTTCCGGTATTTTAAAACAATGCAGTGAAACGATTTTCCGGTATTTTAAAACAATGTAGTGAAACGATTTTCCGGTATTTTAAAACAATGTAGTGCTTACTCTATTTTCAACTAAATTATGATTTTCATAAAACAATTTATCAGGTTTTCCTTACATAAACTTATTACATACACAACACTAATTTGTTAATTTTGACACATTACAGCTTTTTAGCCAGCCACTGTTAGCTTTCCTATCCCTGAATGTATCTCTGAAGGCTTCAAAGCTCCTGTCCAACTACTTGACCTAACGTTAAAACAATTAAGTTTATTCGAATTTACAAAAAATTACCAAAACAATACATAATACATATACATTTTGCAGAAAGGTAATATTTGCTTAGAACTGTTCCACCAGGAAAAGACAGTCCTACGGTCGTAAGGTAATTCCGTACTTGTAATTGCATTACTAGTAAAGTAATTTCAGCATCATTATTGTACCATTCCAAACAAACCACCAACCAATCTCCGCTCTTAATTAATTATACGTTCTGTCAATTTGAAAGTAGGAAATTACCTGTCCAAATCCGACCAATAGACTTTACTTACCTGTCCCAAGTTAATATTAATACTCTCAAGTCACAGGTACCTAAAGGTACTGCTGTAGCATTACTTTGACTTAGTTTAAGGTAATTAATTACAGTGATTATTAAACTTGTGATGTGTTATACTGGGGATAATTGCAAACGTAAAATAACTTTTAAGAAAATTAAAAGTAACACAAACAACTTTCAAGACGAACTGTGAAAAATTATTCTACAAAACTGAATACTATATCCACTCTGTGATTAACTACAATTTGGAAAGTAGTTACATTAACGTATTGGCCTGATTTATAATTAAAAATGAACTTAATTTATAAAACGTTTTCCATTATTAAATGAATGTTATAATTTTTTATCAGAAATGTATATTTTAAATGATAATTATAATTAGTATTAATGAAAGAAAACATTTAAGATTCACTGCAGAACTTTGTTACTCACTAACGACCTTCTTAAATCATTTAAAAATAATGTAAGATACGAAGCTACGCGTTACAATCATTACTGAACAAACTAGAATATAGGGGAGGGTGACGTAGAGACAGAGAACTGCTTACACTGGAACAGGGTTTCGGGTTCTTCACACTCGTTTTTTACCCGTTTCAGTACGAGCAATTCTTACCCCCAATTTTATTCTACTTTGCTTAGTTTTGTTTGTATCTGTGTAGCTTAGTGTTTCACTTGAAACAAAGGGTGAGCATAAAGCTCTACAGTGGACTATTACATAAATCTAATTAAGTTAGACTTCCGCATAGTTAAAGTCTTACATTTCAAAATAACAGAAGTATAGCTGGTTGTATGTTAATTTCTTAACTTAATTGTAAATAGTTACATAATAATGTTAGTACGATTAAACTAATATTTTCTTGGATATGTTATTTTAAGTCTTTAAATGCTAGGAATGTAAAACTGATATTTGTTATATAATTAATTAATGTTATCGAACCAATGTGATTTGTATGGTTGTTATCCTGCAATAAATATTTTTAACGTTTCGTTTTGATTGTTACCAACTTAAGCAATAATCATTCTTAACAATACTTACGTCCTTAATTTATTTAAAAAATAATTAAAAAAAGAACTTAAAGTTTAAAAAATGAATAAAATTTTGGTGTATAAATGCAACTCGTTGATTCCGGGCCATCACAATTCGTACACGTCTCGGCCGTTGGGCCTTGCAGTTCTACTGGCACCGGCGCTCCGTTTATTTGTACACTTCGATGTCTCTCGTCCCCTTTGCGGGCTTGTATAAGAGTACATGTTGTACCCCGGAATAATGTGGACCCTTACATCTCCAGACGGCCTTGCCATCTCTCCGCGGGATCTCCTAGAGAACGTAACAGTGGTCTTGCAGCAACAGTAATGGAAGAGGTTGATGTAAGCGTTCCTGAAATGTCTGTTGCAAATACAGTAAAGGAAGTTGTTAATACAAGATTTACCGAGAGCTAGCCACGCCAGATTGTAGAAGACTCGAGCTGAGATCTTCTGTATCGAAGCTACGTGAAGCATTATTCCGAAAGGCAACCAAAAGAAGAAGAAAAGGAAGAAACTGTACATGTTTGTCTTCATCAGAGAGTAGTCCCAGTTAAATGCGACCGGCGGTTTGAAATTCGGATGCGATTTGGCAATTCGAACTTGCATGATTATTCTCAGGTAAAATGCAAACGTCATGATAGCAGGAAGTCCGATGAACAGTCCAGCTACGATGGCCTGATAGTAAAGCATCCGGGAGAACTTGCCTCCAATATTCTTGTTACAGTAGTCGGGGCCTAAATCGTAATAGAACTGCAACGCGACTGCCGTGGAACTGAATATCCAGATAAAGAGCGTTATGACTGTTATCTTGCTAGAGGTCAGTATGGCGTAGCAGTCAGGAGAAAGACAGAGTCTGGCGTAGTTCTCTCCTGCGGCAGCAGCTAAAGAGAACGCGGTGACCAGCCAACATAGAATAGACAAACACCATTGAAAGCTGCACACAGATGGAGAGTCCTTCAGACCGGCGAGTATAACTACCGCCGAGGCTGGCATGACCACTCCTGTGATTAGAAGATCGGCTAGTGCGACATTCACCACAAACGTGTTTCCTGAAATCAGATATAATATATTAATCGACTCAGTAGCTTAAAAGCAAAACTTGAAATGAGAAAAAATTGTACAACACATCAGATCCACCGAACTGTTTTATTGTTGAATTTATATTAAATCCTTTAACAGCAATAAAACAATTTACAATATTTTTTGTTCAATTAAATAAATTATGTTATTTTTTGTAGTTCTTTTCTATTGCAGTACCGTAAATTCAAAGGTGAGAAAAAAGAAAATTAAAGTTATTTTAGGCCCAGGTTAAGTTAGATTAGATTATACTAGGTTAAGTTGCATTAAATTACATTAGGTTAGGTTGATTTAGATTAAATTAGTTTAAATTAGGTCAGTTTATGTTAGATTGAATTAGTTTAAGCTATGTGATGTTAACATAACATAACGTCATTGAATTAGATGACGTTATGTTAGGTTAGCTTAGATAGGGCTCTGTAGAAGACTGTAGAATATAGAAAACAATGCAAACAATGGAAATAAAAACTCAATTCCACTAAATGCTGTTGTAAAATTTTTGTTACTGTTACAGATCTATAGTGGAGTTATGCATTTAGTAAAAGAGAAAGCACTATGATTATTAACAATATATTTCTCCGGTACTCAAAATAAACTGATTTTAGAAAACATTCTTTGAAAAAGTTATTTTTCTGTGCTTACAAAGGTATTCGGTAGGTACAGATAGGCAAAGAAACTTTTGCTTGTTTCTCATCCACTTCTGTTTCATCGTATTGTCAACATAAAAATTAAAATACACTGAACACTCACATCCGTAGTATATGATGTAGCAGATCGGCGAAGCTTTCCAGGTCCAGTCTGCGTCACTGTAGCACAATATATTGAGCAGTATTGCCAAGTTGTAACCATGTGTAGCAATACATCACATTTTTTTCTGTACCTGAACTTTATAAAACCAGTTAATAATTCTCCAGTACCGGCATACTGTATTCATTCAGTTTTGTGGTAGCTCTGACTTTGCCTCTAGGCTTCTGGAGAATCATTCAGCACATACGAGTACTATTCGAACAGGCATAAATGCCTGTATCTTTAGAAAGATATTTTAACCGGCTTCTTACATTGCGAAACGTTTTTGCGCTAAAACTTACTGTTTGTGGAAAATTTTAACATAAAAGACACTTTTAACTGTTATAGGCAAAACGGCATCTTGGATGCGCATGCGCGGCATCAAAAATTAGACAATATTTTATATATTTTACGAAACAAACTTATTAATCACAAATAGAAAATCTCATTAAAAATGCCTCTTTTTTGCATAACGAGCTTAGAACAATTGCAATATTTACTTAAAAGTCATGAAACTTATAGGTTACGTGGCCCTACTGACAGTCCCCTATCCCTGCCCTTCGTACAAGCCGGAACAAGCATTTGGAATACAAAACAGATGTTTGGATACTGTTTTTACACAAATATATTTGTGATTTCTTCTTTCATTGTGCATTTATCTGTTGTTAATACCGACATCATAAAATACGAAGAACTATACAATGTCAAAATACAATTAGAGGTTATCAAGCATTCCTTTTCAATTGATTAGAAGACAGTTAACTACTAAAATTACGTTCGCTATCACTATAAACGAGTCGCAAGGGCAAACACTTCAAAGAACAGGATTGTATTTATCAAATGACGCCTTTATTCACGGACAAAATTGTATGTAGCCTTTTCAAGGGTAACTAAAACAACTAACATGTTTTTATCTATTAAAGAAAATGTAATACTTATTAAAAGGCTGTGTTTACTTAAAACTTTCATAGTGTGAATTTTCGCGGGCCTGGTTTTTATTATTTGAAGAATCTTGCAAGCAAAAATAGCCTTTATTTTCTTTTGTTTCTGACATTGACTTCGTTGAGGGTATTGTATCGTATCTGACATAACTTTGTTGCTGGAAGGTATTGCCGCTTTCGTTAATATATATCTTTTATTATTAGTAATATTTATCTTTTATTATATATGATGATACAATACTTTCTAGAAGGTGCATTCGTCCTGAACAGATGACTGTAACATCTGACTGTAAACAGCCATCCGCAGCCTTCTTTGTCTGTAATCAGCGACACCCAGGGAGGCGAGAAGACATAGAAAGAGTCTAGTGCGAGTTGTTACAGAACCCTTGACATAGTCTTCACAAACAGCCAAAAACATATCCTAACCTCACTGGTGTTCACTTTGTTGAGGTGCAAAAACATGGAAAGATACCACTTTGGAAATATATTGAGTTTTATCTCTCGCACAAGTCCCCCAGTAAAGTTCATAGCCATAGATCAGCGGACTGTGCGGATCGAATCATTTCACACTTTATTAGTTCCTATGAAAGCAATAATGGTTTAAGAACAGCTTCAAAGCGTAATGGGTTGAACAAATTTGAATTGATGTGTTACGCTTTAAGTCATGTGCACTGGTGCACTTTCGATCACATTGAAATCATAAAGAGGAATTATAATCCCCGCACGCAACTGTCTCGCTGGTTTAAATAAAACG
This sequence comes from Callitettix versicolor, assembly GCA_022606455.1. Taxonomy (NCBI): domain Eukaryota; kingdom Metazoa; phylum Arthropoda; class Insecta; order Hemiptera; family Cercopidae; genus Callitettix; species Callitettix versicolor. Next base: position 35,858,834 of record CM040183.1, on the reverse strand, counting down.
AATTTCCGAAAGTACACTTTTATCTCACCTTTTTTTTAAACTACGATTTTACAATCTCATACATATACGAGTATTAGCATTTTAAAATATATTGAAAATTAAAACAATGAACATTTTCAACAATTCAAAATGCTAATTTATGCAGTTTTTAACACTGATTATGATTATCAAAACGTATTAAAAAAATACAAAAGAACAAGTTATACATTTTTAAATATTTGAAACGGCCGTCATTTTGAAACTCTTGAACTAATTTTGATGGTTAACGAACTAATCCAAGTTCTCCCTAAATATATTTAGGAGAGAGAGAGAGAGAGAGAGAGAGAGAGAGAGAGGGGGAGGGGAGAGAGAATATTTAGTATATCTCTTATATAACGAGAGTATATTGATCCTATTTTATTCAAACTTGGCATAAAAATCGATTTCTATGAAAATTTGTACAAAAATATTACCATTTTTACCAAATTGTTTTCCGAAAACGTAATCGGTATTGTGGCCAGGGTTAGAATCTGCAAAAAATTAGCATTTTAAATTTTTAGAAATATAGCACAATGAATCTAATGTCAGTCAGGGTTCATTTTCGTATTTCCATTGTAATTTGAAAGTGTAATATTACTCTAATTCAGTCAGATTTGATTTAAACTTGGCACAAAAATCAATTTAGGCAATAGATTGTGAATATTCGTGTTTTTCTGCGTAATCAGTTCTACTGTTTCAAAATGGCTGCCGTTCAAAATCATTGAAAATTTTGTTTCTCACCTGTAATCAGCGTTAAACTCTACATAAATTAGCACTTTTAATTATATTCTCGGGTTTGGATTTTATCATGATGTCCGCTGTAATGTTTCATTTCTCGATGGAAATTTGCTAATATTATGAATCATTAAGTTACAATTTTTAAATCAGAAAATATGAATATCGTTCAATTATTACAGAGTATTTGCAATAAAAGTGGATGTTTTTGGCACGTACAATAGTTTGTTGCGTGTATCGGACATTTTGTTTACATTATTGATTACCTCTCTTCTTCAGGTGATCCTCAATCATGACGGCGCTAATCATGTAAGCATTGCCAACGCTTCCAACCACTGACAGTCCTACCACCAGCAGTAAACGCACAACTCTGCTCCAATCAGAACTCAAGGTCACTGGTGACACTCCTTCTGCGTCCTCCAGTCCTCCGGAAATAGTCTGGTTCTCAGTCATGTCTGAAACATTTGTAGAAATGTATTACACGGGTTTTAATTAAAAGCTTATTGGACAAATCATAGCTAACGACGCCAGTTTAAAGTTTGACAATATGTATACAAAGTATTGTTTTTTATATGTTAAATAGATAAAAAAATATTTAGAGGTTATGGAGTTTGATTGCTCCTGGTAACTCGAACAAAGAATCTAGCTTACAATTAAGCTTTTTAGGTACTAGTTCAGTAGACTGCTTCCAGCAATGAATGTTTAAAGTACATTAGTTCATGCATCTGGAGGTCTTTAGGGTCCTGGAAGACAAATACTTTTTGCCTCTTGCTGATAAAGAGCATACAATCATAAATTATTTGACATGCAGCTTCCTTATCCGTGCTGTATAGTTTCATATGACATTTCTGCGGTCAAAATTTCTGGCTGGCAGTCATAAAAGCATATTATTCTAGAAACGTCAAATTTCTTTGTTAAAATAAATTTGACAGTTCTTTAATAAAACAACTCTTTAATCAAACTTCGATGAATTTTCGACAAAGACTTTCAAAATACGTAAGTATAACCTCAAAATGTTGTCTTTTCCTGTTTGTTAGACTTTAGAAGCAGTAAAAAATTTTAAAGTATGGAAAAGAAGAGTGTTTGTGGAATATCCGCACTAATGCTTACAAAAACCGAGATTTAAAATACACTCATTCTTAAAAATCGACTATTTGAATCCTGATCTTCCAAATGCAATTCTTTAATAAAGTGATATTTACACCTGGTATCTTCTTCCTTTTTATCAATGGTCGGACTCAAACTATTTTTTTTTCGATTTGCTATCTCTTGATATGCGATTAATGCAGCAGTAACAAGTCAGCATTATTCGACTCATTACAACTACTGCACTTGAGTAAAAATAACCCCAAAATTTGACTAGTTAATAGTCCAGCTCATCAAAGAAATTTGATGAATGCAATTTGTTTTCTTTGATACAACTATGAAAAAAATTTGAACATGATTTATGGTCAAAGTTTCATCAAATATCTTTGATACTGGAATATGCTCCTTAGAGTAGAGCTAACATCGCAGTCTTATAAGAATTTTATTTCTCGTAACTAAGGTTTGATCCCTGGAAGGTCTTTTGCGTCCAGGTTTAATTTGAAGTCCATTTGCAACTCTTCTCAGTTTGCGCTTTTGGACTCTTGTTATGATTTCATAGTACTCATTTGACATATTCGACTCCCATCTTTCACTGCAGGTTCGATTAGTCCGCCTAGTACCATCACGGTCTGCTGCTTCTGGAGGGCATACAGTCCCAGCTTCATCAACTCTATGTTATTTTCACTCCCCAAGTCCACTTTTGCAAATTTCCCTGGATTTTGTGAGTTTTGTTTCCAGCCATCAAAATCCCACAAGTAGCAAGACAAATAAAATGTCCAACCATACAGAGCCCCGCATGCAAACGTAAGGCTAGAATAAAACTGGTGATCCTGTCATTCTGAGTCCGCAGACTTCAGAATAAGCTCCTCCTTACGCTGTTCTACCTTGGGTTGGGATGAGGGATTTGAGACAAGAGCAGATATACCCAGCTAGGGCACTTAGCGCACGGGATATCAATACTTCCCATACTTCAATACTTGACTCATACTAGCAATGTGTGGGCCTCTCAAACTTCACGAATTTGAGAAAATCAGATTGTTTATAATTTGTTTAGTGAAAACTGACCGAACATTTCAAAAATACACTTTGAACGAACTGTACTGGGCTTGTAGCATTTTTAACGACTCCTTTAGAAAGTGTTGTAGAAGTGAGAATAGACGCTCATATTAAGGTTTCGTATTTGGGTCTCGCCATGATGGCCGTTCCAACAGCTTATCTTCTCATGAAAATTCTCGAATAAAAACTGCTCTTTACAAACACTGGCAAAACATTGAGTAACATATACAATATGGTGGTTGTTAGTCTTTATAAATAAATAACCGCAGCACGCACCTGTCTCGCTGACGTGATAGAAGTGAATTCACAAAATTTTTCTTTATCTTATCCTTTTAAAATTCTGATTTCACCATCATTAAAATCTGCATATATTAAAACTTTTAATTTTCAAATTACATTAAATACACGAAAATTCAGAATGCTGATTTATGCAGCATAACGGTGATTGCGATGGTGAAATCAGTTTTTCAAAAGTTACGACAAAAAATAGTTTTAAATCTTTACAAATTTTAAATAGCCGCCATTTTTAAACTGTTGAATGAATTCTGCTGGTTAATGATCTTTCTAAAATTTTAATGTAATCGATTTTCGTGTCAAGTTTGAATCAAATCGAAACCAGAATTGCGACACACACACAAACACACACACACACACACACACACACACACACACACACATATATATATAAATAAATAAATAAATAAATAAATATATATATATATATATATATATATATATATATATATATATATATATATATATACGCGCACACAAAATATTTTATCAACCCCTCAAACAGCAATCTAGAGGTCAGGATCAGTGCTCAGTTCAAGGCTTAGTATAATAACTGCCCTTATAGCTCATTTTTCCAATGGAAATTCGCTAATAAATAATATGGTCAGTGTGTAATTAAATCTATAAATAAATAAATTACGTACCTACAAGGCTGTAAGGCAGTCTAATGTAACTTCCTTAGGATTGCATGCAACCCACAGGAACCGGATGTAGAAGCTTCTGTCATTAGCTGCACGCCTATAGGCCTGACCCATATAACACCACTATCCTGCATGCATTATTTCAAGTGCTTATAAATATAGGCCATAGTGTAAAATGACTACACATTACTAAGGAGAGTGTAACAGTAACTGCTATGTCATTATTTTTTTTTTTTTTTTTGTGTTTAAAGTCCGACTATTGTGCACACTTGGGCTAATGCAGACGATGGGATGATTTATAGCGTATGCCAAGCCCTGGCCGAGAATCGAACCAGAGTCCTCGGGGTGAAAGCCTAGTACGCTATCAACTAGGCCACCGAGGCGGCCTTTATGTCATTATTAGTGTGTTTATATTTGAAAATTGAGTTATTTGGAGCGGCCATCATGGTAAGACCTGGAAGCGGAACCTTGAAATGAGCACGTATCCCGACCATATCATTTTCAGAGGGTTCAGGAAAATTTCCTCGAAATGTGAAAATATTTGGAACATAATGTTTTTTTTTTTTGAATTTTGAATATATATATATATATATATATATATATATATATATATATATATATATATATATATATATATATATATATAGGAGGAATGTATCACTTGTAATTTTGAAATCCAAAATTTACTTTTAATTTGTTTTATCCATCATTCGAAGTTTGTAAGTAAAGATTTACAGTTAAAATATTAAGGCCACAAAATGTGATATTTCAAGTCCAAGTTTCTTATAGTGTACGATATGTGTGATGCTAACTTGCCGATTCGTTTCAATTTAAACGTTAGCTTTTATAAATATATATATATATATAGCCGCCTCGGTGGCCTAGTTGATAGCGTACTGGGCTTTCACCCCGAGGAACCGGGTTCGATTCCCGGCCAGGGCTTGGCATTTTCATACGCTATAAATCATCCCATCGTCTGCATTAGCCCAAGTGTGCACAATAGTCGGACGATAAACACAAAAAAATATATTAAAAAATATGGTTTATTTTTATTGAGGACTACATCTAAGTACAAAGTTATGTAGTAGTTATATAACTTATAAGAGATCACTTTTCCCCGCAGGAGGTGTAGACTAGCTGCACCTATTGAGAGGGTTTAGATGTCCCTTGCGGTACCCGAGTCTAACACACACTTATACTTACAACACTACACTTACGAATTTAACACTTTACACTCACACTTACACTTAGGGAGGCGATAATAGCCTCGATGTGCTTTTTGCCTTAAAATAAACAAACAAACAAAAATAATAATAAAATAAAAATATAATGGATCACTGTATGTCAGACGTTTACTCCACCACCACGTGTAGCTCTGATTGTCAGCTACAGCCTCTTAGATTAATATAGTATCACTGCATCAAGTCGAAAGGGTTTATTCCTACGCAGTCTTCATTCTTAATTCCTATGTAATAACATCTGCTGAACGCTAGCATTAGTATAGGTTTGGAGTGGTTTCTCGTGTTTACTGCCTTGATTTCACCAGCACTTTAAGGTCTCTGCGAATATTTTCATTGCTTATTTATCACTCGCATTTACTATTATCCGAAGTATATACTTTTTGAATAATTTGAAATTTCTTTATTTTACTTCTCTTGGCACATCCACAAAATTTGCAACCCATAGCTCACACCAGCTTAAGAACTTGATTGTATAAAAGTAATTTATTACTTATACTTGTAATAATCCTACATTGTATACTTATATACAATCATACATTGTATATAAAAAGCCAATACATATTCTTGAATTTAATCATGAGCTCCTTTCTTTTCTTTGTAATGTGTGACTTCCATTTCAGCTTTAAAGTCAAATTCATTCATAACGTAAATTACTTTCATTTCCGTATGGAATAATTTTACTGTTATTCGTAGTAATGCACAACGAAACAATATTTAATAAACAATCTGAATTGTTTATTATGTAATGACAACTTGCACCGTCCAATGGTAACGTTAAAACAAAGACTTTCTCACTGAATCAATGAAGAGCATTTCTAAGTTTAATTAAAATTGTTTTGCCAGCAGCAATCTTTATTGCTCGCAGCAAAATCAAGACGGATTTAATAAAAAAACGTTCAATGAATAAGTTAATTAATTCAAATTACGATTCTGAATTCAAATTACTTTCATCTATTGTATACATCACTACCAAAGTAAAATTTAAACTAAATTAAAACACCTGATATCTTACTAGCTTAGCACGTAGAACTTCCTACTCTACAGCCTGACATCTTACTAGCTTAGCACGTAGAACTTGCTACTCTACAGCCTGACATCTTACTAGCTTAGCACGTCGAACTTGCTACTCTACAGCCTGACATCTTACTAGCTTAGCACGTAGAACTTGCTACTCTACAGTCTGACATCTTACTAGCTTAGCACGTCGAACTTGCTACTCTACAGCCTGACATCTTACTAGCTTAGTACGAAGAACTTGCTACTCTACAGCCTGACATCTTACTAGCTTAGCACATAGAACTTGCTACTCTACAGCCTGGCATCTTACTAGCTTAGCACGAAGAACTTGCTACTCTACAGCCTGATATCTTACTAGCTTAGCACATAGAACTTGCTACTCTACATCCTGGCATCTTACTAGCTTAGCACGTAGAACTTGCTACTCTACATCGGAGTTTTAACCTCCGATGTTTTAATAAACGACGGTCCTGACCTCTGAATTACGTTTTGACGGGTTGTGTGTGTGTGTGTGTGTGTGTGTGTGTGTGTGTGTGTGTGTGTGTGTGTGTGTATATATATATATATACGCGCGCGCGTGTGAGTGTGTGTATGTGTGTATATACATATATATACATACATATATATATATATATATATATATATATATATATATATATATATATATACGCGCACACGCGCACACACACACACACACACACACACACACACACACACACACACACACACACACACACACACACACTTAGAGTGCATATTTGAATTTACATGTTTGTTTTCATTGCGATCGCAATTTGATCTGTTTTGATTCAAACTTGGTACTAAAATCTGTTTTGATACTAGCTTGGACTTTTCAAAATGACGATTATTCCAAATTTTTATATTCACGGCAAGCATCAAATGTCTCGCTGACGTGATAGAAGAAAATTACCAACAGTATTATTCTTTATCCTGCTATTTTTCGATATTCTGAATTTACCATTGTAAACAGCATTAAAATTTGCATATATTACTATTTTAAACTGTCAATTTGCGTTTAAATTACAAAAATGAACCATGACCGCTGTCGAACTAAATTTTCTAACTCAAACGGATTTTAAAAAGTTACGTACTTTTTAATGTTTTGAAATGGCTGCAATTTTTAAACTATTTACTTAGTTAACGAATATGTCCAAGCTATTACTGAAATCGTTTTTTTGCCAAATTTGAACCAAATCGGAATAAAATTACAATAACGACGCATCAAAAATTTATGTAGATCAGGATCGACGCTCATTTCAAGGTCACGTATTTCAGTATTACCGTAATATCAGCTCCAAAAGCTCATTTTCCAATTGAAATTCCGTAAAAAATGCGTAAACTTTTATCTGACGTTAGAATTTATAACACAGTTTTAAAAATCTGGTTTTACTACCATAATCAGCGTTAAGGTCCGCATACAGTACGCTATTAATTTTAAAATTCCATTGAAAATATGAATCGAAGCTGAAAACGATCAAGGTTGAATTCCGTTTTTTTAAAATATGGATTGAAGGTATAAAACGCTAATTTATACTGGTTGATTTAAACGATACAAAAACTGATTTTGGTTTTAACTATAATTTGGACACGTTTGCTATCCAGGAAAATCAACGATTTTAAAATATATATATATATATATATATATATATATATATATATATATATATATATGTGTGTGTGTGTGTGTGTGTGTGTGTCCTGACTGACAGACTGATCAACGTACAGCCCAAACTATAAAACCTAGAGACTTGAAATTTTGAGGATACCTTCGTTTTAATATGTAAGCGCGTACTGAGAAAAGATTTTGCAAAATTTTGATTTTGACGTCATTAAACTACTTACCCAATACAAATTTAATAAACAACGTACAGCCAATACTATTATAGCTAGAGACTTGAAATTTTCACGATACCTTCTTACAACAATGTCAAGGTACACTAAGAAAAAATTTTGAAAAAAAATTGATTTTACGCCCTTAAACTACTTACCCAGTCCAACTTTATTAATCAAAGTATAACCGAGACTATAATAGCTAAAGATTTGAAATTTTTAGGGTTACCACCACATGTAGCGGTGCACTGAAAAACGATTTTTCAGTATTCACCCCCTAAAGAGATAAAAATGACGTACAACAATTTTTATTGGAAAAATATGTTTTTCGTATGACCTTCTTAAAATGTAACATAGTCACTCTTAAATATAAGTAATGAAATATATTTTTCACCATTTCCCAAAATTCATCCCGTAAAGAGATTGAAAGGTGGTAGAAAATGTAGAAAGGGGTATACAATTTTGCATTGAAAAAATATTTGTTTTGGATCGTATATTCTAGAAATATGCTATGAAACACAAATAATGAAACACATATTTCAACATTTTTCCGAATTCATCCCCTAAAAGAATAAAAATGTAAAAAAGAGGTATAGTTGGAGAAAAAGAGTGTTTTCATTGGAGAAAAATATTTTTTATCGGATTTTCTTAAAAGTAAACAAAATATTCTAAAACACAAATTATAATACAAATAATTCAGCATCCCCCCCACCGAATTCATCCCCTAAAAGGACAAAATTATAAAAGAGGTATAAATGTTTGTATTGGAGAAAAATATTTTTTATCAGATTTTCTTAAATTCGAATGGAACACGTTTGAAGACAATAAAACAACATATTCAGGTTATAATATTTTTTCATATTCACTGTAAAATAATCATGCGTTTAGATAATCACGCTTTTATTATTATATTTTTTTTATGTATCTAAATTATTATATTACTGAAAAAGTTTAAGTTTCGTGGGCAAAGCCGCGACGGGTAATGCTAGTTGTAATATAATTTTAAAGTACAGGTTAAAGAAATATTGTTGGAAATTTGCCTCCGTCACGTCAGCGAGCGAGACAGCTGCGTGCCGCGATTATTACTAATGAATATAAGGTTCACCGTGTTAACAGGTAAATGCTACGTTAATCGCGTGCAGTAAAGAGGATAATATTTTATAAATCTCGCGCTGAAAAACAGTTAAAAATCCTGATAACAATAAAACTTGAAGGTAATGTGGCGTGAAACGAGCAAAGTTTAATGGTGTGTGAAATGTCAGCTGAGAGAATGTCAAGCAACTCTTCTTCTGAATAGCCATCTGATCAGCTGTAGTTCTGATAAAAAAATATAACTACGAATTTGAAAATATTTGAATAATCGGCGGCACGCAGCAGTCTCGCTGAAGTAATAAAAGAGGACTTTTTTTATGTGACCCTTTTTGAGATTATTATTTCAGCATCACAACCAGCATTAAAGTCTGCATTATCAGCATTTTCTACTTGCAATTATATTGAATATACAAAAATTACCGCCTTTGAAAAAAATTCTAATTTCAACTGATTTTTTATTTATTTAAAATGCTAATTTATGCAGTTTGTAATGTTGATTATAATGGTGAAATAGGATTTTCAAAAGTATTTCAAACAAAAATTTTACATTTTTTTTAAAAATTTGAAATTGCCTTTTTTGAATCCATTAAACGAATTTTGCTGGTTAACGAATTTGTCCAAGTTATTACCACACGCACGCATGCGCGCGCGCATATATATATATATATATATATATATATATATATATATATATATACCTACAAATAGTAATCCAGAGATCAGGACCGGTGTGCATTTCAAGGACCCGGGTGTGGGTCTTACTATGATGGCAGCTCCAATAGCTTATTTTCCCGTGTAAATGCGCAAATAAATAATAAAGCTCAGTATCGTCTGAATTTTAATATCAGTAATGAAGCAAGCAGAAGCAGTCTGTTCTTGCCTAGTTTATCTAATACGAATCATTTTAGTAGTACTGTATTGATTGCAGCTAACGCCGTTACCATGACAACCTGGAACGCATCAGCTGCATAACATTCCTTTGTTTTCAAAATGTAGGAAAAGTTGAAAGGATGCTTTTTTATACAAAATATTTGTCATTTGTTATATTTTTATTTGTTAACAATGGACACTGTAGTCACGCTGGCTTCCCGAGCTGCGTACATATTGCAAATCCTACCTTTTCAATTGTTTTAAAAATTCAGACGTAGTTATCTGTTAGATATAACACTTCTAATTATATTATAAATTATATTTTTTATGTATCTGGATGTAGAAATACTACTTGTAGATTTAAAATATAAAACTGCACAGATATAAACAATTTATTTTATTGAGCGAAGGCAGTTTTTAATTCGACCGTTTAAACATTTCGGTTTGCGTGTGCTTGTTACGCAGTTTTTGTCAAACGCACTGACCGATTGTTTTGAAATGTACGAAATTTCTTTGTGTAAAACCCAAACGAAGGATGTGTGAGATTTTTTCTCATAAAATTCATTTTCAAGATGGCGTCCATTGATGTCGATGACAAGTGTAACTGCTGCCACCTTACTGTAATACTGACTGAATAGCAAGACATTGTAATTTTGTCAGCTTTATGAAGAAAAAGCATGGAATTTCAAATCAATTTGATCGGTGACATTTTTCCTAAATATTACGGCTACCGGTTAAATTGGCGGAAATTTTAACGAGAGTCGTGAGTGATGGCTAGGTAATTAATTAAGAATGTACTGCAAGGACCTCGTATTGTCCTTAGAACTGCTAGCTTTAAAGGAATTTACAGAAGTTAAATGATAATTAAATATATATATATATATATATATATATATATATATATATATATATATATATATATATATCCAGAAGTAATAAATTCGCCAACAAAAATTATTAGCTATTGAATTAAGTGAAGTAAATAAAAACACATACAGAAAACTCTTCTAATATCGATTTGTTCAAGTGAGTGTTGACAACTCGCTTCGTTTATTCAATCAATGTTTTTAAATAAAATATTCCAGCCTGTTGTATTGATCAACATTTTAATTACAACAAAAGTCAAATGTGGAAATAGTTAGAAATTTACATGCAGCAATTCTGTTCTGTTCTGAACAAAAAACTCTCTTACATTGAAATGGAGTCAAATTACTGTTTCCCACCTGATTAAAACTGTTTGTTTTATTAATTGCTTTTCAGTTTCAGGAGAAATGCAGAAACAATAAAAACGCAAAATTGGCGGAACGAGCTAATACCGCGAGCAATAAATGAGCTTTTACTTTCGTTTGTTAATACGCCCAAGGAAGGCGTTATTCAATACTGAAAACTGTTTCTAATATTGAGTAAATTCATTAAAAATATAGGCACGTTGTACAGTTTTGTCGGAATTCATTTTTAAATCAAATTTTTGAAATATGATACAGAGTTCGTTTTTACACAACTATTCGCTACCGGTTTCGGCGGCTTGCCATCATCATCAGGTATCAGACATTATAAGGTTAACCTTGCAACTTATATTACCTTAACAATCCTCCAGTAAAACCATTCAATATTTTTTTAAGTGAACATTTCTTTAAGCTCGGTACGGCAAATTTTATGCTGCAGTTTATCTGGATTAAGAGTAACGGAAGGAAACAGTAAAACGAGCCAAGGTCAGGGGTTTGTTTTTGAGTTGTATTGATTTATTCAGGAAACAAAAATTTCTTAGAGTTAATTTTTTTACAGTGTTTAAGTTAGCAACTAAACTAAGTTACTGGTTAAGTTACGTTGGAAACTTGAACCAGCATCAGATCAGTACAAAATTTTAACAAAATCTGATCAACGGATTTTTAAAAATTAAGCAGATTTTTTCAATAGTTTCCAAACAGGAATTTTTAGGGCTACGGCGACCAAGATATTTGGTTGAATACTCATGAATCACATTTTATTAAAATGTGATCAAAATCGTTAGGGTCAATTTGAGAAAATTTTAACAGGATTACGACCAAAATTGGTTTCAAAATCTTTTTTTTTAATTAAAAAGGTAAAGGCAAACGAAAACTGTGAGACAAGTTTCATCGGAATCGGTTACTTTGTTTTTAGTGTCCATCGCACTTACGCGAGCTTATTCGGTTAAATAAATATGATTTCTCCATCTTAATCAGCGTTAAAATCTGCATACAATAACACTTTAAAATTTCAAATTCGACTGCAATTATGAAAACGAAGTTGACGGCGACTGGGTTCAGTCCCCTTTTTCAATGTATTGTAAATCTACGTAAATATTAAAAGCTAATTTACGAGTTTTATTTAAGTGATTATGTTGGTGAAATCGGATTTCTAAAAAGTGTACAAAAATATAGTTACTGTTGGTTATTCGCTACTGTTACACCAGCGATACAGCCGTGTGCCACAGTTATTCTAATTTATGATTTATTGCGCCACTTTTGTTTATGTGGTCTCAGTATTTATTTATTTATTTTTTAACAGTGTCAAGAGAAAAATGCTAAACTTCCCGGTAAACACACAACTGTTGATGCAATAGTGTTTGGTAAATAATACATAGGATTCAGTACTTTATATAAATCACAAATCTAGCGTGATAAAAGATGGATGAAGGTTGTTATCTTCTTGAAACATAACGTTGAGGGTGAGATCGATAAAATACACCATCAGCCTTATTTGGTGAGAGGGGTGATAATCACGTGCTACATCATCAAAAACGATTTTCTTTGTGTAACATTTTTGATATCAAGTTTTTATTTCATATTACTACTTCAAATACAGTACTTTCATTCCGTTTTTTTTTAATTCCATTTATTTTTACATTTTTTATCTTACAAAATCCTTTCTAAATCGATGCAGTGACATTAATTTTGTAGACCCCTACGAAAGGAACGTAACAATAGTAGAACGCTTTAGTGACATGTTTTTTATTCAAACGTTTATGTTTTATCTGTCAACAATACAACACTAATAAAATGTACTTTTCATGTCCTGGACGCTGAAATCCAAGAGTGCCGGTATTTCATCTGAAAATCGTACTTTGAAATGAACTCAGGTTTTGGTGCAAACATATGTTAGCATTGAAGCAACATAACAGCATTTTGTCACCATCAAACAATGACCGGTTTATATTCACCAATATTTTTTTAAAATCTTTTTTTGATTTACAACTATTTACAATTTTCAGAGACGTTCGGTGTAAACTTCTTGTTAGAGTTAGTAAGACTTGCTTAAAAATCTTACCGTGATTTCGTTTGTTGTCACTGTGGTTGGAGTTTTTCAAAAACGATAAACATTACAGCTTAACTTGGAGGCGATTAAAAATCATTTTTTGAAATTCAGTAGCGGTTTGTGCTAAAGTTGGACAGATCCTAAAGTAAAAACGTTCTATTTGGTGATAAGAGCTATTTCAGTTTATAACAATACACAAACCAGAACGTAAATATAAATACTTTTAAGTGGAATCAACAATACTATCAGCTGATCGAAAATATTATAACAGCTGTTTCAATTTCAGTAGCCTACTGTTTATTTTGTCGCCTTTTGTATTTAATAAGTCGCCTTAACTGATATTGAAATGTTATTGAGCTATTGCAAGTTTTAATACATTTGCAATAAAAACAAACATAACATTTAGACAATATTGTCGATTATTGTGTCGTTTCGTTATTATTTTGGTTACAGAAAGTGTTATTTTTATTTATCTATTAAGCTATTTTGTTCAGTATACAAAAGATAGAGGATTTACCGTAATTATTGGACAATGGACCGTATAAATTCACTCGCATGTCACATAAAAGAAAGAAGAAAATTAAAATGTATTAATTTTCTCTGTTGCTTTTGAACACAGTAAATGGAGTAATGAATCTTCAAAGTGAAACTAATAAAGAAACACATAAAAGAAGAATATTAACTAGAATTTATCATTGTTGTAAAGATTACCTTTAAAAGTCAGATAAAATAACAGCATTTTAACATGTTTTTCTTACGAAGTTTTGTACAAATTTCCCTGTTTTTGTCAAGCTAGTGTTCTAAATTACATTGCATTTTGTTCGGACTATTTCATGTGGTTTCGAAATTTCGTATTCATTTGGCACTTTTTCTCGTCAGCCTTAAAAATTGTTAAAGGTGGAACCTATGATTAAAGCTCAACACAAATTCAGCAAATAAAGTTGAACCAGAGTTGACAACAATAGTTATTAACTTTTTAAAATACGAGTACTTAAAAATTATTTAATGTCCGTCATTTTGAAACTATTAAAAAATTTTTGCTGAAAATTTTTTTTGCCAAGTTTAAATGAAATCGATACAAAATTGAGAACGTAAGCGTGCGCACACACACACACACACACACACACACACACACACACACACACACACACACACACACACAGGCGCCCGCGTGTTCTGAGTGTGTTTTCCAGCAGTTTACTTCGCAATGGAAATTCTCTAAAAGGGTTAAAACGTCCTGGTTATACAATGCAAACAACACACAACTCTCTATGCCACTTATAGCTGATGAACTCATTGACAGAATAATAATGAAATGGGGAAATAGTGCCATGTTAAGCTCATTCTAAGCCATTATAACCTGAAATGTTTTTTTTTTTAATTTAAGTGGTAGTTTATTCAATAAAACCATCCCATTATGGAGGGGGAGTATTTTTAGGTTAATCGTAAGTGCTCTCCAAATCGGATGATGTAATAGTGTAAATCCATATTCAGTGTAGTATGCACTTATATTTGACAAACAATATTGTTTCCATGATATACGCGTACATATTGGGTAGTGTCAATACTGCCAACTTTTGAAGTTATATCTGAAAGTCTCAAATTTCTTTATACCATTCTCAAGTTGTATTGCTTTTCCTAGTGAATTATCATTACGAAATGAGCTATTGGAGCTCATACAACCACTATATTTTAAGATCAATGTATGAGTGCTTGTTAAAAATGTTTGTGTATGTACAAATACATATAAGTTTTTTTAACGTGCCATAACGATATTTACATTACAGAACATGCATAACCAAAACAGATTGAATGAATTGTACTTTGGCTTGTGTTTTTTAAGTTCATTAAAGCGAAGGTCGTTTAAGTGGATAAGAAGAGAACTGATCGATGGAAATACAGTAGTTAGAGTGAAAGATGAATTTGTAAATTGAAGCCTGAGAATAAATAACTTTTTCTCGTCTATCGTATAAAACTGATTTGAACAATTTCTGTCAAATGTGCATTATTCTTAGATTACATTGTAAGTACACATACTGCTTCAATTCAAAAAGTACTTTGAAAACGTCTTTATTTATTGACAGTCTTACAATTCTCAGCATACTGACGCAAAGGAAACAAAATACCAAAAATAATTGTTATTAACTCTTTTGAGAATCAGGGTTGCCATAACAATCAGCATTAAAATCTGCAAATGTTAGCGTTTTAAATTTTTAACTTAATGCTATTTCATGCAGATTTTAACGCTGTATACTACTGTGAAATGAGATTTTTAAAACTTTTTCAGATTAAAAAAAAATGTTGGTAAGACACTAAGTTTCCTTCAAAGTGAATACTTTCAATAACCCTTTTTACACCGGTATCCGGGATCAACTTTAATTGAAGTTGATGACTTGTACTTGTCTCTTACCCTCTTTTATATGAATGTACACTCTAGTGTAGTATATATAAGGTCTCAGTGGTCGAAGTGGCTAAAGCATCGGTCAGTCCACCGCATCACTTAACTGCGCACCTAAAGGTTCTTAGATCGAGTCGCAGTTTGCCCCTCTTGCTTTTCCCTTATCGTTAACATAGATCCCTCGTCCTAATTAATCTAACTGGCATATATATATATATATATATATATATATATATATATATATATATATATATATATATAAATTATTTGCACATAGATCCTGTTGGATCACGCAAAGCACTCCTACTCATGACTTGTTCCTACTAATCCTCCACACCTCCCTCATCCTGTCCCCATGGATCAGACACTACAACACAGTCATAAAACCAGATGCAAGCGGGACGCTAGCATTCTACACAAAAGCTACCATGGAGGGTATTTTGAAGGAAGAACGCAAAATCTTGAGGAAGATCCTTGGTCCGAGATTAACAGAAGATGGATACAGGTTGCACTCCCGGAAGACCACAGAGAAGATATCGAACCTGGCAGCAGATATCAGAAGAAGGAGGCTTCGGTTCTATGGACACATCAGTAGACTCCCAACAACGAGACTTGCCAACAGAATCCTTAAGTATATACAAGGTATTAAATCAACAACGTCGTGGATCGCACAAGTCAGAATAGACCTACATGACGCAGGAATAGACTCAACAGATGTTGAAGATAGGCACGCATACAGGAGAAAGATACTCGGTTGGAAGGTCCAAGAGAATGAAATCCCAAAGAGAGCAGGGGTAAAATGGACGGAGGAGCGGAAGAGGATCCATGGGGACAGGATGAGGGAGGTGTGGAGGATTAGAAGGAACAAGACATGAGTAGGAGTGCTTTGGGTGATCCAACAGGGTCTATGCACAGATAATAATAATAATAATATATATATATATATATATATATATATATATATAAGTGTGTGTGTGTGTGTGTGTGTGTGTGTGTGTGTGTGTGTGTGTGTGTGTGTGTGTGTGTGTGTGTGTGTGTGTGTGTGTGTGTGTGTGTGTGTGTGTGTGTGTGTGTGTGTTTAAACACTTAAACTTTCGAAATTTCTGTTCTATTTGCTTCAAGCTTGACATAAACATAATACCCCAAAAAAGTTGATTATCTTGCAAAAGCTTTTTGAATGGCGTTAAAATGACGTTTCAAAATGGCGTTAACTACAAATGTTTAAGAAAATCATAATATTTTCATTTTTCATTGGTTTTAAAATCTGTTAATTCATAGTTTCTTTTAGTTTAAAAGTGTTAATCTTTGCAGATTTCAATTCTGATATTCGGTTTAAAAATTTTTTTAGATAAAAAAAAATATTATTGTAAATTAGTTTCTATCAGGTCAGCGAGACGGATGTATGGCGCGAGTTTGGTAGTAAAAAAACTTAATAGACTTCATTAACAAAATGAACATTCATGCATCGTCTGATCAAAATTATGATTTCCTTTAGGGACTAATATATATTTATTACTGAGATAGGAAATACGGACACGCCCTGCCAACACACTTTACCAAATTGCCTAGTTTATACAGGCGAAACAACACTTGACTAGTGCAGTACTAGTTTCATAAAAGAACATGTTACGTTAACGTTTAGTTCAACTAATATGAGTATTAAAATAACCCTGGCACGAATATGTCTTGCTGATGTCATGGAAGTGAATTTCCAACAATAATGTTTTTATCACACACTGATTTGGATATCGTATTTCTTCGTCATAACCAGTATTACGAGTGATTATTTATTATTCTGTTACTTTTTTGAAAATATGAGTTTTGAAGAGTTTGATCAATTCTAGTAAAATTAAGTGAAGTATTGTTGGTGATTTCTCGTAAAATCTGTAGTTTAAATATTACCATTTTGAACTTTGCCATTATAAAACACAAAAACGAATCCTGACAGCCGTAAAATTAAATTTTAATTTTTTTGTATTACGATAATTGAAAATACAAAATTCTCATTTATGCACGTTTCAATTACGACGATCATGACGGAAAAAACAAAATTTAAACAACGCTATGCAAAATTTAAGACAAATTTTATGAATTCCTAAAGATTTCCAATGGGCTCCGCTTTCAAAACGAAATAAGTTTGCTGATTAACGAACTTGTCTAAGCTATTAACAAAATCGATTTCCGTTCCAAGTTTGATTCAAATGGGCTCAAATTGCGAAAGTGAGCGGGAGCGCGCGCACACTCTCATATATATATATATATATATATATATATATATATATATATATATATATATATATATATAATGGGTGATTCTTCTCGAAATTACCTAAGCAATTTTTTTTTAACTTTTAGGTTAGTTTATAAATCAAGATTTTGTAATAATTTCTTTTCTCACTTAAAAAACACATTACTCGTACAATCTTGTTAACGCTTATAAAAAAACCATTATTCCACAGCTTCTCTACTCGACTAAACCACGTCGTGAAACTTCAATCTTCCCTTATAAATGTGTGCCTTGGGGATTAAATTTTCCCCCTTCAATTGCAATTCAATTTATTTAAATCTCTTGCAATTGGTGGCGTCATTCTATCTTATCCACACGTTAATCTGCTATCCAAACTTTAAATTCAACAGTCATATCTAAATAATCCATATTGTAAAATGAAATGATATGTTACTTACAATACGTTATTTGTTAATTGTTATTTGTAGTTTTAACATTTATTACTTTTATCGACAAGTAATACATTTAGAAAAGTACGATAAAATACTACACTCGTTTAATGTAGGCTATACTCCTTACTGCATAATTATTTTCTTCTGTAGAAGATAAAGTAATATAAATTTGGTTTCTTCAACATTAGCAATTAAGATGTTATTATGTTGGCCAATTTAAGAGAAATGTCCTACTCTATAATGAAAATACTTTCATAGTTAGTTAATTCTTCCAACATAATTAACAACTGTTACAGATGTTTGTGCTTCAACAACAACATCGATCTATACATCCCATAACAAATGCTAAAATACGCACACTTCGTAATACAATGTTTTTAAATTTAATGATTGGGGGTTATCAATTAATTTTTCCCATAAGTTGTGTGCTTCTGCTCTGTACTTTATAATAAAAAAGCAGTTATGTTAAACTCTTAAAAATAGCATTAGTGTAGTAAAAATTAACTGTTTTAAACGATTTTAGTGTCATTTTAAATTAAAAAATTCACATTTTCAGGTAATAATAAACCTTCCTTGGTATGTTAAAAATATTTTTACTGCTATAAATTTATAAGTAGTCACTAAAACAGCGCAGTACAAAAATATGTTTAAACAGTCACCTACCATACTGCAGTGACGCTACCTTAGATAATCCTCGAAGGTTAAAATGAGCATTAAAACTTTTCTAATGTTATTAACGTACTGTAAAGTTAGTTATATTTTGCATCACATCCCTTATACGTCGTACGTGTTCCATAAAATGTTCGTGGAATACATGACACAAGGCAATGGAACGTGGCGGGCAAGGAAGTGAGCGCCTGCGTTTTTGAAGTTGTGTAGGCGTAACGTTTACTTGTTCCACAATCAACGGTATTGTATTAGCATTTATTTTCTGTTAAATTACGTTTCGTGGCTGTAATTTTATTATTGCTCATATATTTGTTCTCTATTTTATACTTCGTGTTACAGAACGAAGTGTTTATTGACTTTAATATCAAACGCAATTTGTATTTTGTCAACTGTTTTCTTGTAAAAATATGTTAAATCAGATTGCGAACCGTCCTGATCTACGTTACCCTCGCAGTATATTGTTAATTAATTGCCTGACCAGTGCTTCACGACAGCGCTCGTAACCTTCTCGGCCCATTTAACCGGTAACCGTAATAATTAGGAAAAATGTTACTAGTCCAAATTTATTTGAAATTTTTATATTCTTTGTCCACGAAGCGGACGAAATTATGATGTTGCAACAGTATTCCCTGTACGTATTACAGGAAATAGCCAACAACTGCACTCGTCATCGGTAAATCAGAAGCCACCATCTTGAAATGGAAGTGGAAGGGGAAAATCTTACAATACATCATTATGGCTTTACATGAAGTACCTTTATACCACATTTAAAAACAATGCGTTTGGCCAAAACTGAGTAAGAAACAAACAAGCACACAAAACAAATGAGATCGAGTTCAAACAGGGAGGGCTATGTCACAACTTTAATTTTCCTGAAAGGTCGAGAAGAGCCTTAGAAAAGTAAAATCTTACTTGACTAATAATTTATTCTTAAATTCAGTTCGGTTGAATGTTTTCTTTGACCGATGTAAACTTTTCACTCAACACAGCGCTTACTTGCAAACACATACTTTAAGTATAAAGTTTCAGATTATTTGGTGTGTTTTGTTTCGCTTAAAATAAATAAAATGTCCTTCGACACTATAATAAGGTACAATGGTACAGTGGCACAACTAGTTTAACTACTTGGGGAGGTTGAGTGAAAACATGAGGACTGATTTTAGAGTTCAAAGTTCAATTCCACAGAATATTTTGAATAGTGTTTTTCAAAAGATGTTATTTACGATTATATTTATAAAATGCCTAAAAACAGTGGAGGACAAATAATTGCGGCATGCAGCTGATTTGATGACGTAATAAAAACGAATTTTCAAAAATATTCTTGCAAAAGTATTATCTTTTTTTTTGAAGTTATGATTTCACCAATATAATCAACACTAGGATCTGTTTACGAGGGTTGATCAAATATAAACGAGACTGACTTTTTAAAAACTTTTCCGTTGGACATTGAACTCTAAAGGATGGGGTTTCAGGTAGCCTGAGAGGTTTGGGACGGGCGTAGACGGGCAACATTTCCGTTCGGACCCTTCAGTAAAAAACTATACAATGAGTGAGAGTGAAGTGCACGTTTCCGTGGAGCAGAGAATTATTATTAAGTTTTTGGCCAAGGAGGGGGTCAATCCGACTGAAATCTTTCGTAGATTGACGGCTCAATACGGGGACAGGACCCTGTCAAGAGCTCGCGTTTTTGCTTGGCACAAGGAATTCGCCGAAGGACGGGAAGCAGTAGAAAACCTCAGCCATGATCGTCGCCCGACCACTTCCGTCAAGGACGAAAACATTGATGCTGTTCGGAAGCTCCTGGACGAAGACAGACGTATATCGCTGCGATTTATTGCAGATGAACTCCAGTTGAGCTATGGTAGCGTTCAAAAAATCGTTAGCCTACATCAAACCTGGAACTCAGCAAAGTATCTGCAAGGTGGGTTCCACGAATTTTGACCGACGTTCACAAACGGAATCGTTTGGAGATTTGCCAGCGACTATTGACCCAATTTGAACGAGATGGTGAGGCATTATTAAACCGGATTGTCACCTGTGACGAAACATGGGTTCACCATTACACTCCCGAGTCGAAACAGGCAAGTATGGAGTGGCGGAAGAGGGGAGAGAGGGCGCCCTCTGAAGGCCAAATCACGATCGTCGGCCGGGAAGGTAATGGCCACTGTATTTTTCGACAATCAAGGCGCCTTTCACGTCGATTTCCTCCATCAACGACGCACAATAAATGCACAATATTATTGCGATGTTTTAGTGGCCGAAAAACAGTCTTTTCGAAGGAAAAGTAAATCTAAACCGGCGAGAAACGTCATTCTTCTTCACGATAATGCCCGACCACATTCGGCGAGCGCTACGAGGCTTAAACTCGATCAAATTGGCTGGGAACCAATGGAACATCCCCCATACAGTCCAGACTTATCACCCTGCGACTATCACCTGTTTGGGCCACTCAAAGAGGCGCTTGGAGGCCAGCGTTTCGAAGACGATTCTGCGGTGGAGACCTTCGTGCTCCAATGGCTCAATGAACGCCCGAGAACTTTTTACGAAGATGGAATTAAAAAACTTCCAATCCGGTGGGAAAAATGTGTTACTCGTGCGGGAGACAATGTAGAAAAATAAGTTGTATCAAGAATAATTTGTAAGTAAGCAATAAATCTTTTAAAAAATCAGTCTTGTTTATATTTGATCAATCCTCGTACATTAGCATTTTAAAATTATAAATTACTTTAAAATACGAAACTGAAACCTGACCACCGTCAAATTGACAATATTTTTGAATATTTAAAATGCTAATCGTAACTGTTTTTGACGTGAATTACGACGGTGAAATCAGACATTCAAAACAGTTAAGTCAAATAAGTTTTAAATTTTTAGATATTTAAAATGGCCGCCATTCTGTAACTGTTGGACAAATTTTATTGGTTCATAAACTCGTCTAAGCTGTTATCGTAATCGATTTATTTGCGAAGTTTTGAATCAAATCGGACTGAAATTGCGAAATAAGCGTGCTAAAACACACGAAAAAATCGAGGGAAATTTGCCGTCTCAAATACACGCGCGCGCGCGCGCACACACACACACACACACACACACACACACACACACACCACAATAAACCACAATGATATATGCCTTAATCAGTCAAACCAAATTTTCTTTGTATGTATCGACACTTATTTTACTTTAATATCGATTAGCCTATATTTGACTATAATAATTTAATAAATCCATGTATAATTAAGTAACAGCTATCGTGTGTCAGTTTATGTTAAACAATATATTTTTGAAGCTAATTAGTGTTGCGCACGCGATTGTACGAGTAATGTAATCTTGATTGGCTTGTTGTTTGTAGCGAGTTTGAAAAGAATATTAATTTAATCGCGACACGCAGATGTCTCGCTGAAGTGATGGAACCGACTTTACAGCACTATTGTTTTATCTTACAATCACTTACAAATCTCTATCCACCATCATAATCAGAATTACAACATGCACAATCTATCACTTTAAAATTTAATATTATATTGACGATAAAAATGGACCCTGACCAGCGTCGTATTTATTCGTAATGTCAAGGGATTTTGAAATATAAAAATTTATGCAAACTTTGATGTTAATTTTTAATGATAAAATAGTTTTTTCTAAAAATTGTAAGACTATATTGTTTTCAGTTGTCGAACGAAGAACCTTTGGTGTACAGCAGGCCGATCGTTGTGCACGCTAATCGAATAGTCATTGCTATGACTCTTGTCACAGAAAACTGAATACACACACTGCAATTTGTAAGTTGGTAACTGGGTTTGTAGTTCCGATTTAGAACAGAACATTGCGCAGTTCCATATTCCGATTTATTACAGCGATGATGCCAATTTGTAAACGCTTCCCTTTCCACTATTAGAAATGGGAGTAGGCAGATTGGCAATACTGCTTAGTGTGTTGTTACAGTGGCGCAGTCTAGTGCTGAAAGTGAAAAGCTCGACCAATTTTATTAATATAATTACGTCCTGGGTACTATATTATTTTTCTGTGTTGCAGTAACGGGGGGGACTGCTGCCTTAAAATAATATCCTTAAACTGTTGTTCCGGAATATTTGGATTCACACAAATATTAAGAAAAGATATTAAATAGTAAATTACTATTAACTGAATAAAACAACACTGTCAATATATTGAAACATAATAGGTTCTGTTTTTATTTGTAAAGAAAATCACAAGAACACTTTGGGCGTTTATAGTAGGACGTCATAACAGTAAAATCTAGCGTGGTAAGGCTTTTGCCTAATTAATTAGGATCTATATAGGGTATCATCGCCCCCTAGAGAGTGGATGAATGACGGGCAAGTCTGGACTTGGCCTATTTATACTAATGGACTTTTTATGTGCCACCTCTCAATCCCTACCTTGATATTTCGTGACAAATAAATTCAAACCCAATAAAATACGCTCTTCTGTTTTTACAGGGTGCGGTAAAACTTTTGTTACAAATATAGGATGTACAAATTAACAAAACTTTTTTTTTACTTTTTGAAAGTACGATAGGTAAATTACTATTGTATTAAATGTTGATTAGCGAGAGTTATTTGTTATTTCCATTGGGTTAATTGAGTACCAGTTTATACTACCGTAATTTGAGTAAAATAGTAGATTGTGTAACAAAGATTTTCATTTTCTGTAATGTTATATTAAACTTGATCAAGTCACTGGAGCCTAAATGTTGCCTATGTTTCTATTTATAAACTTCGGAAAGATATATTTTATAAATTTTCGGAACATCCTCTATTTGTAAGCTAACAGAAGGTTTTCCACATCTTGTAAAAGTACACTAGAAAAAGTAGCTTGTTTCATTGTTCTTAACGAAAATGGGGCAGTCGTTACCGAATTTGTGGAACACACCTTACTTCTGCAAAAATTTATTATAGTATTTATTTTTTTAAACTAATAAAAGCGCATTATATGGATTAACAGTTTCTCAAATTTCTATTCTCAAAATCATTTTGGCTAAACCCTTACAAGTTGGTACACTGACTTGTTCAACAAAGTGACATAAAGTGCAGCTAGAAACAATAGCTGCTAAATATTGTGAAAGCCCCGTTTAATTTTGAAAAATAAAATTACGTTTCAATATAGAAGACGAGAAGTTCAACTTATAACTTTGTCACAAAGGTACGGTGTAAATATTATTGTGTAATTATACGATCACCTTTGTATTCTGACAATTCATGTCTGCATTTTTCTTAACGTGTCTTTAAATATCATCTCGTTCTTTCTAAATATTATCAAGTGAGTCTTTTAAATATAAATTCTCATCTTTCCACACAAATTTTCCTGAAAATTGTTCTGCTTTGATACAGACCATTTGTAATTATTTCGATCTTCTCTGGTCTAGGTGCGATCTCAGCCACGGATTTTGCTGTATAACGAACTTGTTCTTAATCGATTTTCGATTAAAAATTACAACTCCCTCAAAAAGTGACTTATAGGTCGGGATCGACTCTCAGTTCCAGATGCCGGGACTGGGTCTTACCGTGATGGCCACTCCGATAGCTCATTTTCTAATAGAAATTTGCTAACAGACTAAGTCTTAATTTATTTTCATATTCCATGCTGCACTTAAACGAAGACCATCAGTGTATCTTATATTTAACCCCTATTACTACAGTTTGATTAAACCTATAATTTTCCGGTTGATTATACTGCATTTCACAGTTGTTAAGACTAAATGGCTGTGCGCGATGAAAATAACTGCCACTTTACAAAGTAACGAACTCCATAAATAGTTAATTTTGTGTCAAGCAAGTTGCTATTGCTGTTAAAACAGCTTCAAATCCGAGTAAGACACCTGTATTTTCTAGTTGTTATTTGTTTTTGAAAACAACACTTTTATTAAAGTTACTTATACAAGTATTTATAAATTCTAAATAAAACCGCAGAACTGTTATTACTCCATTTGTTGACACTTCTATCGCAGCCTATTTGTTGAAAGATTAAATTTAAATTCTTTTTTATTTTTTGAAACTAAAGCATACAAAATAATCATACTTTATTTTAAGAAAATTTGCTCTTATTTTTATTTTTTTTAATAATCTCAATATTTGAAATCAAAAACAATGGCTAAATAACTTTATACAATTTTTCCAGATTAAATTATTTTCAATAAAAAAATTTGATTTGATATCTATAGGTTAAAGCCTGCACAATTTTTCTGGTTTCTCAAAATTCACTTATCACTTTGTTCGTATATTGACGATTGTGTAACAAATTTGAAATTTACGATTCGTAAATAGATCGACAAACAGAATGAGTCGATTTAAATGAGTACATTGAATAGCTGAGTACAATAAATATTGTACAATAAGTACAATAGCTGAGTAAACAGTACAATAAATAAATGAGACAATTGAAATGAGCTATATTGAAGTGGACGTTACGGAAAGACCCAGACCCTGGACCTTGAAATGAGAGGTATTTAATGACCTTATCACTTTTTGAAAATTTATATATACGTATAAGAGCGAACAACTTGGAATGAAGTACAGACAAATGTATTGGATTATCGGAAGGAACTCTGAATTGTCCGTACATAATAAACTGCTTCTGTATAAGCAGGTCCTGAAACCCGTCTGGACCTACGGCATTCAATTGTGGGGATGCAAGAAGAAAAGTAACATCAAAATAATACAAACATTTCAGAACAAAGTTCGTCGTAGTATTGTCGGAGCACCGTGGTTTACCCACAATGCAGATAGCCATCGGGATTTGAAGGTGCCTTTAGTGGCCGAAGAGGTAAAAAGGTATGCTGTAAAACATGCAGCAAGGCTCTGTGAACATCAAAATGTAGAGGTGGTACATTTGGGCAACGTACTACAAGTGAGGAGACTGAAGAGAAAGAAACCTGTTGACTTGGTGCAGGATTGATACACATAATTTAAGTGTAAATGCATTGTTAAGGGCGACTCTGGACGTTTTTCATCACACAGACAGTAGACAGAAAAATATTGCTAAATAGTCTTAAACTAGTTGTAATTGTATGTAATAATACATATACAATATATTTTGCCATTGTAAGGAGAGTTAAAATCTACATACCTTGAGCTGTATGTAAATTTAACGTATGTAGATTTTGTATGCAGATTTGAGCTGTATGTTTTAAATGACATTTTAAACTGTGAGCTGGATTCACTTTTGTATATTCAACGTATTTTTCAATTTTAAAATGCTAATTTAATACAGAATTTAATGATGATTTCGTTAGTGTATGAAGTTAAAACAAAACACAGCATAAGGAAAAAATATTGTTGAAAATTCGTTTTAATTACGTCAGCGAAACAGCTGCTTTCCGCATTTTTTTTTCATTTCAAATAAAATATCTAGTTACAGGGTAACGTTTGTCATCTGATGTAAGACAAACGAGCAGTTTGGACAAACTACATTTAAGCTGCCGACTGGACTTATAATTGCGTTTTGAAACAGCTTATTTTTAGAATCAATCAACATCTTTGTTCTGTAACACGAAGTAATAAAATAGTGAACAAATTTATGAGCGCAAAATAAAATGACGGCCATGAATCTTAATTTAACAGAAAATAAATGCTAAATACAGTACTGTGTTCGTGGAACAAGTAAATGTTTCGCCTACACAACTTCAAACACTCCGCGGGCAACTTCCTTGCCCGTCACGTTCGGTGCCTCGTGTAATGTAGTCCATGAACATTTCATGGAACACGTGCAACGTGTAAGGGATGTGATGCAAAATATAACAAAGTTTACAGCACGTTAATAACATTAGAATTGTGTTAGTAAAGTTTTGATGCTCATTTTAACCTTCGAAGATTATCCAAGGTAGCGTCACAGCCGTATGGTAGGTGATTGGTGGAGCATATTTTGGTACTGCGCAGTTTTAATTATTAATTTATTAATTTTTACTACACTCAAGCTCTTTTTTACGGGTTTATCGTAACTGCTCTTCATTATAAGGTACAGAATATAAGTAAACAACCTATTGGAATAATTGATGATGACTCCTAAACATTACATTTAAAGAAGTGTTTTACAGAGTACACGTTTTCGCATTTTTTACGGAAGTATAGAAGGCTCTTTTAAGTAGATTAAATTAAAAACAACTCAATTACAAATATTTATAATTCCTACAATTGGGAAGTTAGTTAAATTCTGAAAGTTTGTGTGTTTGTTTGTTTGTTTGTTATTCAAACGCTTTAACTACTGGACCAATTAACTACGTAAATGGTTTGACTTATTTTTATAATAGCCTAGTACAGTACAGTGGTTCTCTGCAATTGGGAAGGAACCTAATTTACGTAACTATGTTTTATCCAAAAGCAAGAATCCAAAATATGAAAGCAGGAGAAGTACGATAAAAATAGAAAATAAAAGTGACCAACATAATCTCAAAATTGCTACCGGCGAAAATCGGTACAGTTTTTTTACCATTCCCAAAACTTTTATTATACTGATTTTAGACGTATTTTTATTGTTTTACTGATCTACAGATCAGTAAAACATAAAAATACGTCTAACACGGGTTTGGGTGATAGGAAACCCATTTTTTAAAAGAATAGTGGATAACCTAAGTGACACGGTTGTTAGGCCTAACACGGTGATGCGTGAAAAAACCTTTATATTTTTTTAAAGATTATTTGGCTACATATCCTAACTGTCACGGTTGTTAGACCAAACACGGTGATGCGTAAAAAAACCTTTATATTTTTTTAAAGAATACTGCATATCCTAACTGACACGGTTGTTAGGCCTATCACGGTGATGTGTGAAAAAACCTTTAAATTTTTTAAAAGAATACTAAGTATATTAACTGACATGGTTATTAGGCCTAACACGGTGATGTGTAAAAAAAACTTTTATATTTTTTTAAAGAATACTACATATCCTAACTGATATGATTGTTGGGCCTATCATTGTGATGTGTGAAAAAAACCTTTATTTTTTTAAAGAGTTTCCAAACCTTAACTAACACGGTTGTCAGGCCTAACATAGTGATGCGTGATAAATCTTTATATTTTTTTAAAGAATACTCCATTAGCTAACTAACATAGTTGTTAGGCCTAACACGGTGATGCATTAAAAGAACCTTTATTTATATTTTTCAAAAGAATACTCCATAACCTAACTGACACGGTTGTTGGGCCCAATACGGTTATGCATGGAAAAAAACTTTATATTTTTTTTAAAGAGTACTCCACAACTTAACTAACACGGTGATGCGTGAAAAAACCTTTATATTTTTTTAAAGAGTACTACATATCCTGACACGGTTGTTGGACCTATCACGGTGATGCGTCAAAAACTTTTATATTTTTTAAAAATACCCTAAATAAAGTAATTTGCAATAAAAACTTTAAATTAGACATGTATAAATTGTTAGTGTTTTGCCTTGCATTTATAAATGCATTATTTAACGATAAAAGTATTGAATTTTAAAACTACCAATAATAATTAATTAAGTAACAACATAATGAATGATTTGATTTACGTTTTCATTTTACACTATATTATTCCAATATGACTGTTGAATTTAAATTTTTGTAGAATATGTATGTGTGGATAAAATAGTGATAGCGCCAATTGTAAGAATTTTAAATAAATTGAATTGTAATTGAACGGAGGAAATTTAATCCCCAAGGTACACATTTATAAAGAAAGATTAAAGTTTCAAGACGTGCCTTTGTCGAACAGAGAAGCTGTGGAATAATGGATTTTTTGTACGCTTTAAAAGATTGCAAAATATTTCTTAAGAGATCAAAGGAATTATTACAAAATCCTGCATTTATAAGTTTTCTAAGAATTGAAAATGTTAAAAGTTGATGTTTGTAATAAAAACAGCCGCCTCGGTGGCCTAGTTAATAGCGTACTGGGCTTTCACCCCGAGGACCCGGGTTCGATTCCCGGCCAGGACTTGGCATTTTCATACGCTATAAATCATCCCATCGTCTGCATTAGCCCAAGTGTGCACAATAGTCAGACGTTAAAAATAATAATAATAATAATAATAATAATAATGTTTGTAATATTAATGGATATAACAACGGCAATATTATTTAATGAGTCGATCAACAATCCTTCTAGAAGGGTAAATCAACAATTTTTATTTTGATTAGAAACTTGTTAAATCAGATTTTCAAAAAAAAGAGTAAGCGTTATACTCTTATAACGCTTTTTGAACAGCAATTTTTTTTTTTTTGTATTTTGAACAGCAATTTCGAAAGAGTGGGATGGATTTTCCCGTTAGCGAATATGTCCAAACTAAGGATTGAACAAACATGGTTGCTGCAAGTAGTATAGGCTAAAGGTAAAGTTTTTAAACAATTATATTAACCTAACTTAACCTAACCTAACCGTAAAGTTATCAAGACCGTGTAATATCAATCTGATATTTAAATATTAAATTTTGTACATTGTAGTAGGTAATTTTTTACAAGTATGCACAGATAAATATATATATATATATAAGTTATATAGGCAATAAGTGTAGACTTTGTTAGATTTAGTGATGACAATGTAGTTTTTAGCATGGTAAGCATTTTTATTGTATCTGGAGAGGGAGGAGCACAAGCTCAGTGTTAGTCGAGGTTTCACTCAGCTCGCATCTCAATGAATATGAGACGAACTTAAATAATTATTATAAGTTTTTAAGTGCATATTAAATTCTTATTGTAATTAATAAAAAGTTGTTTATATATATATAAAAGGTTATATATAAAAAAGTTATATATATAAATATAGAAATCCCAAAGAGAGCAGGGGTAAAATGGACGGAGGAGCAGAAGAGGATCCATGGGGAGAGGATGAGGTATGTGTAGAGGATTACAGGGAACTAGACATGAGTCGGAGTGCTTTGCGTGATCCAACAGAGTCTATGCGCAAATAATAATATAATAATAATACACACACACACACACACACACACACAATTTTTAGTCGCTCAAATTAGACGTCAGGGTCGGCGCTCATTTCAAAGTCCCAGGTCTGGGTTTACTTTGAAACCCGCTCCAATAGCTCTACGTACGTCCTTACCATTAATTTTTTTTAGTTTTGATATATAACACATTTTGTAAGTCGTCACTGAAATTCAGTCAATCACAATATTGCACTTTTATTTGACAGAATATCTTAATTCGCATACATTTCACTGTGTAAGGTTATATATTGTTGCGGTTATTTATAATGTATGTAAGCGTGACAATGTATGGCGACATTGACAAACAACAAGAAACTTTTCACGTCGTATGATTTATTCAGTGAAAAATGAATCCGCCTCTTCCTCTCTAAGGTCACGTCAATAGAACCACAAAAAACACTTTTCAAGACTGTATTGTAGTCAGTACAATTGAGTGCCAAAAATGTGACAGAATTTTGGGATTCGGAGTGAATTTTGTTGATCTGATGTATTTCTTATATATTAAATTTCTTTAAAGTTTTTCCAAATTTTGTTGCTAATACTGTTAATCTTGGTTAAGACTTCACTAAAGGTACTGAGGGAAAATGTCGTTATATCGGACTGATGTTATAAAAACTTAATTTTAGAGACTATACCAAGAATCACGTGTTTAATCCGTCGAGAAACGTGTCTGTTCGCACTGTGACCTTGAGCCAACCAATCGGAGAAAATCTGCCGGGTCGCTACGTACAACCCCCTCGGTTTTTCCTGTCACACGTTTTTTGTTTTGTTTTTTTTTTTGTGTGTTTAACGTCCGACTATTGTGCACACTTGGGCTAATGCAGACGATGGGATGATTTATAGCGTATGAAAATGACAAGCCCTGGCCGGGAATCGAACCCGGGTCCTCGGGGTGTAAGCCCAGTGCGCTATCAACTAGGCCACCGTGGCGGCTACCTCTCATGCGCTCGTACATAACACATTTTTGCAACCATAACCGAGTAGTACAATATTTAATGCCTGTAATAGTATTTTTGTAACGGTAATGGTAGGCGTTTGTTCCGACACAAAAAATGACTCTACATCCAAATTAGCGTAGAATCTGAAGCAAATTTGACTGTGTATATTTTTTGATATCCTACGGCTGCGATCTTAGGAAAGCCTACCTGTGTATCTCTCCTTGCAGTTGATTACATAACAGCACCAATCCATGTGTGTTATTATTTCTAAAAAATCTCATTTCCGTACATTTTGTTACCTCAAAAAACTGTTTTGAGTTATAATTTTTTTTCAAGACCTACACACACAACTTTGATCAAATGTCCGAACATTATACCAAACATTCTGGATCAGGATTAATCAAGGAAAACTGAAAAATCTGTGCAGTTTCACAAAATTTGTTCGTTGAATTTCGCTCAAATTTTGGTCAGATGTGAAGATGTGCAACACAAGTCAGTGTAGCGAATTTGAAATCAAAGAACTATTCTGTTCAGTATTTAAGCGAAAACCCCAAAATAAACACTGACCGCATCCACGTTTTTCTTATTTGCTCTAGAACCATAAATTTCTTTTATATTAAATTTAGCGTATTGATTTCTTTTATGATTCTACATATGTTTTTTTAATTTGACAGTAATCCAGTTTATCGATTTTATGAAATTAGTACTTTGTCCTTGTTTTTCGATTAAATCGAACAATATGTGTTTTTTTTACAATAAAATCGAACGTGACAGTTATGTTTGTGTAAAGCATGAGGAAAAGTATTCTAGTCTCAAATAAATTGCAGCAGGCGTTCCACCTGGTGAGTGTCTTCAGACCAGTATTGTATCTTTTCTTTACAAAGATATACCAGTTTCTGGTGACCTTAACCAGTATCTGTGGCAAGATTTGTAGATAGTACAGCACAATGGCTGGTGGAAACACTTTTAAATAAGCCACAAATAAATTGCAGCAGGCGTTCCACCTAGTGAGTGTCTTCAGACCAGTATTGTATCTTTTCTTTACAAAGATATACCAGTTTCTGGTGATCTTAACCAGTATCTGTGGCAAGATTTGTAGATAGTACAGCACAATGGCTGGTGGAAACACTTTTAAAGAAGCCACAAATAAAAAACAAAAGTCAATCAACGCAGCGAGTGGCTGAAAAAACACAGGAGAATAAAACTGAAAGAGAAGAAATCAATACGTAAATTCACGAATAGGACAATCAATACGACACCGGTAGAAATAGATTCACAGAGTCCTTTACGTGAACAGAGTAAAGTACTTGGTCATTGCGACTGACGCTAAGCAGAAATGGAAAGATAATGTCAAAAAAAAAAAAAAGTAGAACTAAACTCAAATATAGAAATATGCACTGACTTTTGGGAAAATATTCAAAGCAGTCAGTTCACAATAACGGTTGCTGTATTAGCAAATGCTTAAATCCATTTGGATGTACGGAACAGAACTCCGGGGCTGAACCAAGAAGACCGACAAATGCCAACATTTTATTCTAGAACAAAGTGCACCGAACCACAGTAAAGGCTCCGTAGTACATTACGCCCTTGGTATACAAAGTAAAAAGGTGGATTTCATTAGAGAAGTTGTAAAACAAAACCGTGAAGCGTATTCAATTTTAGACAATTTAAGGAAATCAAAAAGAGCAAAGCATTTTGATAATGTTGAGTAGTAATTTGGTTATAACATGTAAAAAGCTAATAATAGGTAGTTAAGGTATTATAACCTATAATGTAAATAAGTTGTAAAATTTTTTTTAATTATTTAAATTTTTTATTGTTTACAATAAAAGGTTTACAAATATTGCGCAAAACATTCTCAAAGTCTGTCTAATTTATCGAAATCGGTTTATTAGATTTCGTTAAAACTTCTTTCATAAGATCAAGCCAATGTAGCAACCGATGTAACAAATTTATGTGTCTCTTAAGGTTTTCTATTTTCCCTCTCTCTCTCCCTAACTGTTACTTCGACGTCTTAATGAAATTTGTCCGATTGGGAAGACCACATTAATCTCACGGTGTGCCAAAAAACAGTTCCGAAACGAAAATAGCTCCATTTATCGTAACGGACCGTAATCATACGTTCGATATTTTATAGCGCCGTTTTTTGCAAATGGTCTACGTAAGAGCGAAATTTGATCAAAAATCATTGAAAATAATAAAAAAAAAGTATTTACCAAAAAGTAAAGGGAATCTAAAATCATATGAAAAGACAAATATCACGCTGCCAACTCTACAGGGATTTTCGCTTTTAAGTTACGATTAATGGAAGACCGACACTTGTCACCTTCCGTATAAGTACAAGGCGGAATTTCCATACGGTAACTTGGCAGGTGGAAGTAAATAATTTTAAATATTAAGAAAGGTCTATTGTTTTGTTTTTTTTACCTTAAAATATGGAAATTTCTATTATAATCATTTTTAAAAACACATACTCAATTTAAGCTGTTCTTAAGGGAATTACTGTATTGCTATAATGAGGCAAAGTTAGGTTAGATTAAATTAGGTTAAATTAAAATAGTGAGGTTAGGTTGACTGACCTAACCTAACCTACACACAACAAAAGTACAATAATGAAAAGACGATCTGAACACTGTAAATAAAACAAGTCGATAAATATTCTGAAAGCAACGTCTGTATGTGGAACTTTCAGCGCATTGTAATTCTAAACTGATTTATTAAGTGTAATTCTAGTAGTCTACCAACATGTAATGTTGGGAATGAGAGAATGTCTACCCCTGCGTTACTTTATACAGTCTAATCCGTCAGCTGAAATGTGAAATGAGCTTAATGTTGCTTTGCTAAAATATTTGATCTTTTCTAAAAGCAAAATACAAAACTCTTAGTGAGTAAGCTCTATATCTACAGTACTTCCAAGATTAATGTGCTCTTTAATATGAAAGATGAAAGAAGATGAAAGTATGGTGATTGTGAAAAATTACGAATCCGTTTATAGGTCCTACGTATAAAAGAGTAGAAAAAGTATTGTTTACGTCCGTTCCAAATGTATGTCAGCCTGCATCGCAGGAGACTAATGGAATTCTATTTAGATGAAATTTAATATGTGGTTTGCTTATTTATTTATTTCGAACACATTTAATTTTTTTGAAGAAACGTTTTGAATATTTTAAATTATCTTAACAGCTGCTCAAGCTTCAATGATTTTATACAAGTATGCAAAGAGCCATTTTGGCTGATGTACTACAAAAACCATAAAATGAAGAAAAAAATAAATAAATGGTGCGTAAAGACTACGCGCCTTTCGAAGGAGTAGATCCTTCTTGTTAATGATCCTGTTTACACTGGTATTTATCGACTTTTAATGAGGTTGATGACTTGTACTTGCCCCCTCAAATGTCAATATTCCGTTACGTTACTCTTCATTCGATTGCACCACAAAAATTGCCGCACCGGGCTTAAGAATTATGTAGCAGCCGCCTCGGTGGCCTAGTGGATAGCGTACTAGACTTTCACCCCGAGGACCCGGGTTCGATTCCCGGCGAGGGCTTGGCATTTTCATTTGCTATAAATCATCCCATTGTCTGCATTAGCCCAAGTGTTCACAATAGTCGGACGTTAAACACAAAAAAAAAAAAAAAAAAAAAAATTAAAAATGTAGTTTCGCACCGGTTGTGACGTCAGCCAAACACAACACTTTTCTGTATTTATAGTTTTCGCTATTATTATCAAAATTTATAAATAATGATATTTCACTTATTTTATTCAGTTTTATATATTAACTTCTAATTCTACCATTATTTTATTTTATTCGTTCCATTTTTACCATTCAGTAGTCTATCTATGGTCAAGTCACCTGATTTTGTAATACATATTATTGTTACTCACTGACTGGCATTTCTGTGATAATCAGCTGTTTCATGAATTCTTCACAGTTTCCTTCCGTTACTCTTAATTCACGGCACCGTAAAAATTATCCGTAACGGGTGTAAGGGAATATAAAAGATAATTTCATATGAACAGAATAAATATCAAACTGGTGAACTTACTTTAACCTTTAGTACGTTTGCGGTAACATAGTGGGCTTCTTCAGATTATCTATGTAATTTTTACACCTGCTCTAGTACCTTTGCCAATAAGCTGCGCGGAGTGAACAGCATTGCCGTTACAGGGAGTTATGAGGAACAGCATGGAAGGCCCCGCCAAGTGGGAAGATTGATACTGTCGACTGCGTGAGGTGATTGGTTCTTGGCGGAATTCAAAGATGATTTAACAAACTTTTTTTTAAACACAGGCATGGCAGAGAACTTTT
Organism: Callitettix versicolor; assembly: GCA_022606455.1. Taxonomy (NCBI): domain Eukaryota; kingdom Metazoa; phylum Arthropoda; class Insecta; order Hemiptera; family Cercopidae; genus Callitettix; species Callitettix versicolor. The sequence goes on along the minus strand of CM040183.1, from coordinate 35,823,734 downwards.
TGTTACTTCTTGCTTTTGTTTGCATTTATAAGTAGTATCCGTAGTATAAAAAAGTATGTTTTAACGATCGCGCAGTATACGGTAAAAGAAAAGGCACACCTATCTTCCTCGTTGCGTAAGAAGATCCCTAATAATTAGTTCTTAATGTAATTCCAATGCAAATTACGTTTCACTTCATTAGCACGTCTCCAATAGAAACTGTACCATTTAATAATCTCAGAACATTGCTAAATTAATAATATCGCAGTACAGTCAATCAGTTGATTGTCAATATTGAACTCATTAAGATCAAAGAACTTCAGATACGTGGTTGTCTTTACTGCACGTATCATTTACCTAATTACCGCTGGAAAATGAGCTACAAGAGCGGTCACAATGGTATGATCCCAAATCGGAATTATAAAATGTGCAGTGATCCTAACTTATTGAACACGCTGTAAATATACATATTAATATTTCATAAGGTGTCAAAAAGAAGTTTTGAATATTATTCTAGTATGCTTAGTTTTCGTATTTGTTACTTATAAATTTATTTCATAAAAATGTTTCTTTACGCAATACATTTTGTTATTTTTTTTTAAAATTTCTTCCATCATGTCTCCCAGACTGATAATTCAAATATTTGTTTAACTACTGTGTTTTCACTTAAATCCTTTCTATTATTTTCGATTGTCTCTTCGTCTGGCTGACAGTTTTCAAATTTCTTCCATACATTCATCGAGCTGAAACTTTCACATAGACTCATATTTTGTACCAATATTAATCAAATTTTAGGGTCACCCAAACACTGATTAAAGACGTTGCTTATTATTTAATAATGACTGTGTAACAGCTTTTTCATATTTTAAAAAATGTGAACCGTACGCCTTGGACTAGTTCAGCAATTGAATGTTTCACTAATTGAACGTAAGTTCGAAACTGATATTTTGACCAGAAAGTACTTAAAACCTAAATTAAATGGCATAGAAGACAAGAGGTAAATTTTAATGATTCTAAACTTTGTTCAACGAAAAACCTGGCAAAACACTTAATGCCTCCATTTGCAAATATTTCTAATCGAAATATTAATATCCGCGGTACGCAGCTGTCTCGCTAACCTGATAGAAGCGAATATCCAAAAGTATTCTTTGTCATAACATTTTTTAAATTCTGTTTGCCGCCAAATTAAATTTGTTTATTTCAACATATTTTTAAACGCTAAGTTACGCAGTTTTAATGCTGATTACGATGGTAAAATCAGATTTAAAAAATAGACAGAAATGTTATAAAGTTTTCACAACTTCTGTTGAATAAAAACGTTATTCCTTATTTCACTACAATAAATCCTAATGTTGTAGATATATCTTTTAGATGAAACGTAATATTATTCACAGTGAAACGAGAAGAACCGATAAAATTTTGGCCATCTTGCGAGGTTCTGAAATTTACTTTTATATTTTGCAACACAAAATTGCTCAGTTGCCTATGACACTAAAAACTCAAATGCATACATATAAAGAATTTAGACTACAATAAAAAACGAATTTTATATGGTTTTTTTGCATAGTAGTTTTTCTTTAGAGGAAATTTATTTTTCTTTGATAATATGTATAAGTTTTTTTTCATAAACTATCTCTTGTCCGAAATAATGTATGTGATTTATCTTTTATTTTTAAGTAAATAATATGTAAATACTATAGAAATATTTACAAATTCAATTAAAATATTTTAAATACGTTTAAATAAAACATAAGTACACAAAAAAACCATATTTTGTTAGATGGGGGGGGCATCTAACAATTCTTGTTGAGTAGCGGTCAACAAAAATCGAAAAAGTAGACTAAATTTCTAAATCGCCTAAGGGTAGCAAATTTTAAATACAGTTTAAAAAAACTGAGGAGATGGAAGCAAACTTCGCTTTGGTCAAACAAATTCTATTTATTCATAGCCGAAAAATTGGTTCGATTATACTGAATTTTGTTATGAACGAAATTTGAGCAAATTGTGATGAACAAATTTTGGGTTATTAAGTATTAGTATCTCTTACACAATATTGTTCAAAATGTGTTGTTTGTTTTGATATAGAGATATATCATTATTGAAGACTACAAGTGTAGCAAATTAGAAAAATTGTTAAATTAATTCAAATAAAAATATATTATTGTGAGTTTTTAAAAAATAAACACTAAAAAATGCTTGAAAACTAATTTTATTTTGTAATAATTAATGTGGTCAGGGTATGGCTACACCAGAAACTTCGTTTAACCTACATTTATATGCGGAAACAAAATAGGACAAACATTCAACTAACAATATTATTTAGCGAATTGCCATTGGAAAATGAGCTGCCATCACGGTGAGACTTAGACCAGTCATGGTCGCGACCTTGAAATGAACGAGATTCTGACTTCTACATCACGTTTTGACGAATAAAATCTGTCCAATTGTTTCAAAATAAGGAGTCACTTCAAATTTTAGAAAAACCATTAAAATGATTTCCGTACAAATTTTTGAAATTTTGAATTCACCACCGTTATCAGCGTTGAAATCTACATAAGTTAAAATTACAAGTTTACAAAATCATTGAAATTAAGAAAGTATATTCGACTGCGATCAGGGATAGTTTTCGTATTTTTGTGTAAATTTATTTTTTAAAAAGCTAATCACGCAGATTTTAATTCTTATTACGATGGTGAAATCAGATGTTCAGATTGTTGTAAGATAAAAATAATGATGTTAGGAATTCAATTCCATTTCGGCAGCGAGACAGCTGCGTGCCGTGATTATTGAACTCAGAGGTACCTAATAAAGATTATATGAATCATAAATTCAAAGATGAGTTGTTTTCGGTATGATCATTACACTTTCTGTGCACCAATTCTCACTCCCTTATCCAATTCTTCCGAGCTTTGTCTCTGCGCTATTGTCTGATTTGTTCGCCGTGAGCTTGAGTTCACTTTAACTTGGTGAACTTTATAAGGTTCGGTTTTGAACAAAACTTTTAAAATTTACGTACACAAGTTGAAATGAAACCATAAATCAAATTAACAATGACGTACAGTCTACACGGGTATATGGAAAAGTTTCACTCGAAGTCCCGCTGGTTACATAATAGTTTTTAGCGATTTTTCATAGAAAAAGTAGCTGTCTCCATCAAGTAGTGGTAGCGAAATTCTAACAATTATTTTTTTTTATTGTACTTATTACTTAAAAATACGATTCCACCATCATAAGCAATAAATTGGTGTTTTAAATTTTCAAATACGAAAATAAACCCTTACAGTCGTTAATTAGTTTTCTTCAATATAGTTTAAGATTTTCAAATATTAATTATTATAGATTTTAAAATTAATATCAATGAAAATAAGTTTTCATAAAAGTGTACAATTATTAAGTTATGTTTTTTTTGAAAATCTGAATACACCGACATATCTGAATTTACAAAAATGAAACGTGACCGCCATTCGTATTTTTCAAAATTAAAAGCTCATTATGTTGGGGAAATCTGATATACGACCGCCATTTTTAAACTGTTGAAGCCATTTTGCTGGATAACAAACTTGAAGATGTATTAACCTTTTCAAAGTTTGATCAAGTTGTACCAACTTTGCGAACGTGAAAGTGTTAGATTATTTAAAATATTTAACGACTCCTCAAATATCGTGAAATCAGGATCAGTGTTCATTTCAAGGCCGCTCCATTTTTCAGGACAAAATCTAGTAAATATTTTATATTTTAATTAACAGTTTTAATATTTTACTGAAAACGTTAACATTTTATTTAAAGTACTGTAAGTACTGAGACTGAATGCAATTAGGTGTGTCAATGTGCCGCTTAACAATTTGTACCGTCTCCATTTTGTAATATTACAACTTACATCCCTTACCAATATAGAGCGTTCCATGGTACACAACTGCTGTGTGTGATATTAATAAAATGTAAGATGAAATTGCATGTCACTATGTGTATTAAGCTTTTTAATATTTGAAATGATTTTTTTAATGTAACCACCTCAAAAATACTGCACTTTAATTTAAATTTTTAAAAAATATTATGCAAACATTACACAAACTTCCTCACGTTTAAATATTTATTCAAAATATTCCGATTTTTCTCAAGCTACCGAAGAAGAAAAGAGCAGAAATGGGATTATATTTACCAAAATTGGTTCATATGATTTTAATCGTACTTGAATAATAATAAATCAAGTCAGTATTACCAAATTTGAAATAAGAGAAAATTACGGTTCGATGTTAAATTGGTAAAATGGAAAATTTCTTTCACCACAAATTTGCTACACTGGTTTGATCTATGAACCATTATTTCTGAAATAAATTTGACTAAAAATCTGATCAACCATTGTTTGAGAATCTAGGCTGATATTTTTTTGTTTTGTTTTGAGGGGTTAATTTTATTTTGACCATATTATACATATTTTAATCAAATAAAGACTATATTTGAGCATAGTTTGATCAAAATCGTATTAGCGTATTTTTTAAAAAAAGTTAAAAAGTTTTTATTATCAAAAAGAGCTTTAAAATTCATCACTTTTAAAACAATAAAATAATTCGGCTATATGAACAAATCAGACCAATTAAATTTAATTAAACTCCACTTCTGAGCATGATAAGTGTTTATTTTAAATTCGCTGTACTGACTTAGTGTATATTCATATCTGACAATAACTGATAACTTAGGCCGTTTTTCGTAATTTTTTGATAGGTCCTGAACCGGATTTTTCAGGATATATATAAAATAAAAAAGTCTATATCTATGGGTTGACATTTTGTTTGCGTACATGTTGACTAAATTTCAGCAAACATTTTTATCAAAAACGTTATAACCTATAAATTGTCGATTTTTTTTCTTAACCTCGATACTTCATGCCAGTAAGGTTAATGAAGACGACCGATCAGTGTTAACGTAAATTTCAGTCTCAAGTATATGACCTTGAGTTACGCAAGTTCGTAGACCCGACATACTGACCAGTGCTTTACCATCTCGGACACGTCGCCCCTGATAACGCATCTATAGTTTATAAACTAGTAGTATCTGCAAGTTATCACCCCTTGAAGAAAGAATAAAAATTTCCGAGCATGAGGTAGTATGTTACAATAGTTCTCTTTATGTTTTTAAACTAAAATATTTTTAAAAAAGGTACTAGATAACGTCACGTGCAATTTTCAGCTGAATATTTAACTTAAAAAAAATCGAATTGTGTATTGGAAAATCCGACCTTCTTCTGTTCACCAATGTTCACCAACTTTCGATATTACCGTGCCATACATTTGGCTCTACATAACAACACACACACACACACACACACACACACACACACACACACACACACACACACACACGAACATTTCCTTTTTATTGTTATCGATATATTTCAAATAAATAATGCATTAATTTTCATTAACTTCTCAAAAAAAAATCCAGTCAGAAAACTACTGACAAAAACGTTTTCAGAGTAAAGCCGCCTCGGTGGCCAAGTGGATAGCGTACTAGGCTTTCACCCCGAGGACCCGGGTTCGATTCCCGGCGAGGGCTTGGCATTTTCATACGCTATAAATCATCCCATCGTCTGCATTATCCCAAGTGTGCACAATAGTCGGACAATAAACACCAAAAAAAAAAAAAAAAAAAAAAAAAAAAGTTTTCAGAGTAAAAAAAAAAACTTCTTTGTATTGCAGTGTATTCTATTACGTTGTCATTAGTAATTGTGTCAGCGTCTTTAATGTAAACCCAGACACTTGAAAGCAGTGTTTATTGCAGCCATATGTCAAGCTGTGCAAAACTAAGTACAGTACTGTAACTTGACTTTATCATTCCCAAAGGGAAGAGAAAAACAAGTAGGTCAACATTGTAGCTGCAGAGTGAAGGGTTTGTCATGTAATGGAGGACAGAAGTAGAAAAACTTGAACTGATGAGTCTAATAAGGGCAGATCTTTAATTTATTGATGATGGTAGAGATAATCACGCCCATAACAAATTTTAAATTGTACATGTCATATGGATAGTGCAAAGGAGTAACAGCATTGGCAATCCTGTCGTCCACAAAAATGTAAAATATCTTGTGCACACCATTGCAAAAAGAGACTGAAAATATTCCAGTAGAATGCTGAAAGACTATCAAAAACAAAATTAACGAGATTATTGATAACGCTAGTCGTAAAAGTATTGATATTTTAATAAAAACCGCAGCTAACGTAACATCGGATAACTGCAATATTATAGTATTAAGGATTTTCTATACAAAATTTTATTCTTAAAAATAGACAATGCTAGTAAATTTATTATTGAAGTGAGACAACCTAACCTTTAGATTTAGGATTGTAAAAGAAATGAATGATCATAACAGGGCCAACATTGCGGAGCTGAGTATCTGGACTAATGGAAGTATCATGAAAAGTATCTTGACGCTAATCAAAGAATATAAAAAATAATAAATAAATTATGTTATGCCAGAACACTAATGGAATAGGATCCAAAGTTGCCATAAAAACAAACCTAATTTATATAACAACTAGGCTGTGTTTATAGTTAGGTTTAATTAGTTGTAACACAATTAGGTTTATAGAACAACTAGGCAAGGTTTATAATTAGGTTTAATTAGTTGTAACACAATTATGTTTATAGAACTAGGCTAGGTTTATAGATAGGTTTAATTAGTTCTAACACAATTATGTTTATAGAACAACTAGGCTAGGTTTATAGTTAGGTTTAATTAGTTGTAACACAATTAGGTTTATAGAACAACTAAGCTAGGTTTATAGTTAGGTTTAATTAGTTGTAACAAAATTAGGTTTATAGAACAACTAGGCAAGATTTATAATTAGGTTTAATTAGTTGTAACACAATTAGGTTTATAGAACAAGTAGGTTTAATTAGTTGTAACACAATTAGGTTTATAGAACAACTAGGCTAGGTTTATAGTTAGGTTTAATTAGTTGTAAACAATTACGTTTATAGAAAAACTAGGCTAGGTTTATAGTTAGGTTTAATTAGTTGTAACACAATTAGGTTTATAGAACAACTAGAAAAACGTTTTCAGATAGGTCTTTACATGGATGATTAGGCTTACGGTGCACAATTTCAACTCACTTGGTTAAGCTATTCTAGACATATAAATTATTTAGTTAAAAAAAAAATATTATATCGGTTGGTTGGTAAAAAAAAGTGTTTATCTTGTATTTGTAAAAGGACACGTTAATCTGTGTATTGTGTGGAAGGGTTCACACGTGCACGCATTTTATAGCCAAAACGCAGTGATATGAAAATTTTAAGGTAGGTGGAAAAACAGACAAAAATTCGAAGTTGGATTTAAAAATTTTTAATTCGATTTTTTAAATTAAATATTCAGCTGAAACTTACACCTGGGTACTTGAAACATTCACGACGAAAACATTTCAATTTTACGGGCAACACCGCGCAGGTACTGTTAATGTATTTATAATAGAACTTAATTCATTATTTTGACACATAACATTCTGAATTGTGTCGCAGTATTATAGAACCACTCTGTATAGCCTAAATCATTATTACACGAACTTTGCATCTGTCTTGTAAAAACTATCTTTACGTAAGTCTATTAATTAGCCTACATTCCTCAGTATACACTAAATGTTAGGAAGGCACTCGGAAGGTGGAAATTAAATAGCGACACGGAATACCGCCCTTATGTGAAGTGTTTATGACATCATCTAAGGGTTAAACGCCCTTACACACTTCATTAATCTTCTCCTTTATTAAACCAGAGATGAAATAAGTTAATGATGCTTCCAAAATAGTTATTAGGCTAAATACGTCACCATTTGCTTAGTTACGTAAAGGACTAACAAGTTCGAAAAGTAACAGTTTACTGTAAATGCCATAATAGTTTCCAAGGGAACTGATAGATACAGTTTATTAACGATTTTTCGTTGAAAAAATTACCTATTGGAGCGGGAATCATGGTAAAACTCAGTGTGTAGTTTCAGTGCAATTTAAAAGTTTAATGTAATTAAAGCCGATTTGATTCAAACTTGGCACGGAAATCTGCTGTATAGCTTAGATTAGATTAGAGACTAGAGGAAGGGATTATAAAACCCCAGGCACTGCGATCGAAGGATCTATTTGTGCAACGAAACCTCTTAATTAAGTACTATTTCAGCAGATTGGTGTCCTTAGTAAGTTGCAACAATCCACTGAGTAGCTCATCTTGCTGGAGGACTCTAGAGTCCTGGAAAACAAAAACCCTTATCCTCCTGCTAGCAAGGGCCACATAATCATTAATTATGTGTCCTGCGGTTTCTTCTACTTTACTCCATGTACTACAAACTGTCACAGCACTTGCATACCACTGTGCCCAGCAATGAGCCCCGTGATAGCTTAATAGCTTGAACAAATTTATATTTTTTTCAGAATAAACAGTTAAAATTTTTAAAAATGGCTGCGATTTATTTTCTTTAACTTATCTTTGTTTACACTTCAATTAAAAGTACGAAACTAACAGCTTCAATAAGTCATGAGTACTAAAAATTCATTATATTTCATGTTCTGAATTTTTTAATTATTTGATATACCAACTGTTTTTAGTGTCCAATTAAGGCGAAGTAGCTGTAAAGAATTTTTACAGAGAAAAAGTTGTTATAAAAATGTAGGCTTTTGTTTCATTTGCTCAATTATAAAAAAAATCTGGTGACAGTGAAAAATACTTTCGTATTCTGAGAAACAAAACGACTATTTTGAAATCAGAGGACGAAAAAATAGTGTTCATTTTCAGAATTGATTTTTCATAACAGTAACACTTTCTGTATACAGTGTGTTCAAAAAATAATACAACCTTATGGGGAAGTAAGACAGTTATTTTATTCTACAAGCTAGCTACAAGAAGTATTGAAAATTTGAAAATGGACTCCATTGTGCGATTCACACAACTGAAAACAACGCAGAAGAGCTCAATGACAGATTTTATTCCGACGAAGCGTGGTATTTGGTGTGCAATGTCACGAAGTCGAAACTTCATAACATTATTTCATGGCACAATAAAGAGTGCAGTTCGTGAATACCATCCCTACAGACCAGCATACACGTGGTTTCTGCAGGACAGTGCTACGTCTCATACAGTCAACACCATGACTTTCTTGGAACAATTTTTTCATGGACAAGTGGTTTCAAAGGAGTTGTGGCCTTCTCGGTCTCTCGATTTATCGCCACCAGACTTTTCTTGTGGGAACACCTTACGGATGTTGCTTACAAAACTCATCTCCATACCACCCCAAATTGCAAAGAGAAATGGAACAATGTGTTGCTGTAATTTCTCCACAAACACTAGAATGTGTGTTTAAGAACACGCAACGTCGTATTCCGCTGCGTGGATCCCGTAATAGAGTTTTAACATTTTTTGTAACTAAAAGTCAGAATAAAGTAACATTCTTATTTTGTCATTAGGTTCCGTTACTACTTGAACACTCTGTACAGTAGAGACATTATTTAAAACGGAAATAAAATAATATTTACATTAAAACTCTCGGAAACAACTTATTGCCTACATAGTCGTATCGCATCCAAACTCTAATTATTCTCAACGGTTTTAACAAAATTGAATGTTTTAACCAAACGTTATTGTTCCGCTAAAAGACAGGTGTCAATATTAGCTTTCCTCATTTCCATCGACACCTCCATTATCAAGCTGACAGGTTGTCAGTGTTTAATTTTCATATTGATCGGATGATAGGTATAGTTTCGGTTGTTTCCTGCACACATCTTTCGCTCTGCTTGTTACAACCGCCACAACACAATTAAAAAAACAAACAAATTTGGTCTCGGATTTTTTAAAACAGTGTGACCACGATAAACGGTTTTGGAGCTGTTATCATGTTAAGTAAGTCCCAGGATCGTGGACCTCGGTCACTGAAATGAGCGCCGGTCCTGGTCTTTAGAACACTTTTACAGGTTTCCTTAAATTATTTTTTCAAATATACATGTAGGCCTATTATTTTTAGCACGCTTACGTCCGCCATTTCATTCCGCTTTGATTCAAACTTGGTACAAATATTTTGAAGCTTAAATAAGTTTCATAACCAGTGAAATTTGTCAAAATTTCAAAATAGAGGCAATTTCAAATATTTCAAAATGTATAACTAGTTTGTTTTAAATTTTTATGGAAATCAGATTTCACTATCGCAATCAGCTGAATTAATTAGCATTTTGAATTTTAAAAATCGGTTGAAATTGAGAAATTTAATTTGACGGCGGTCAGGGTTCATTTTCTTATTTTCAATTCACTTTGAAAGTTTTGACGTGCTGGTATATGCGGATTCTAATGCTGACTATGACGGTGAAATCAGAATTTCAAAAACGGGAATGTAAAAGAAAACAATCTTTTTTGAAATTCATTGTTATTATATCAGCGAGAGAGCTGCGTGTAACCATTCTTTCATTTCAAATTTTGCACACTTACTTCAAGTTTTTACATTTTGTCAAATTTTTTTTGAGAAATTATATCAACTGGACTTTTAAAACGGACATTTTGGAGTAAATATGTGTCCGTCTACAAGAAAAGAAAGCGCAAATCGTACATGAAAAGATTAGTTTAATTCGGTGAATGAGCTATTGGTGTTCAATCAAGGGGAGACCGAGATCAGAGATCTTAAAATGATCCCATATATATGTAGGCATTTTCCATTGTAAAAATGAGCTTTTGGAGCGGCCATCATGGTAAGACTCAAACTCTGCATCTTAAAATGAGCACCGATGCTGAATTCTAAAATCACTTTATACCTGCACCTATAAAATCACTAGCTGCACCTATTGAGAGGATTTAGATGTCCCTCGCTGTGCCCGAGTCTAAAACACACAAACACTTACACTTACAACACTACACTTACGACTTTAACACTTTACACTCAAACTTACATTTACGGATGCGATAATAGCTTCAATGAGCTTTTTGCCTTAAAAAAAGGCACACGTGTGTGTGTGTGTGTGTGTGTGTGTGTGTGTGTGTGTGTGTGTGTGTGTGTGTGTGTGTGTGTGTGTGTGTGTGTGTGTGTGTGTGTGATTACTGTCAAGATCCCAATTTCGGTTTGATTTGAATCAAAATTAACACGAAAATCGATTTAGGTAATAGTTTGTACAAGTAGGCCTACGTCATCCGGCCTAATCGGGTCAACTATATCAAAATGGCAAAAATCTAAAAATAATTGCTGCACGCAGCTGTCTCGCTGAATTTCCAAAAGTACTTACCTTTATCTTACCCTTTTTAAAATTCTGATTCGCCATCATAAACAGCACTAAAATCTGCATATATTAGCATTTTCATACTTACAAATTACGTTGAAAATACGAAAATGAACAATACATTTCCGCCGTCAATACATTTCTTAATTTCAACGGATTTTGAACATTCAAAACTAGTTTATGCAGTTTTTAACGCTGATTACAATAGGAAAATCGAATTTCTAAAAGAATTTAAGACTAAAACGTTACGAAATGTTTAAAATTTGATACGGTCGTCTATTTTGGAACTGTTTGACAGTTTTTGCTTGGTAACGGAATATTTCAACCTATTAGGATTACCATAATCGATTTTTGTGCTATGTTTGAATCAAATCGGACAAAAATGCGAACAGATGCATGCACGCACACACACACACACACACACACACACACACACACACACACACACACACACACACACACACACACACACACACACACACACACACACACACACACACACACACACACACACACACACACACACACACACACACACACACACACACACACACACACACACACACACACACACACATATATATATATATATATATATAAATTTAAGGACCCCTTCAAAAAGTGTTCTACAAGTTAGGATCGGTTCTCACTTCGAGATTCTGGGTCGGGATCTTACAATGATAGTGCTCCAATAGCTCTTTTTACCAATGGAAATTGGCTAAAAATCGTATCTTTTTTATTTTGCACTTTAAACAAATTCTGATTGCACACAAAACGTTCCCCGTTTCCGGGAATGCATTCACTGCACTGAATACACGTACAGTGTGGATACTACAATAGTAAATGCAATACATCATGGCGGGGAGGTGCTTTGATTGCTTCATTGAATCAGAACACAAACAAAGCTCGAAACGCTTTAGTTCGCCAAATAAATTATCTCGAATACAAACAGTTTGCTTGAAGTAACAGCAACAAACGTTTCGGTATTACGGTAGAATCAAACAATCGTTTGTTTGCGTTAAAGTGTAAAGACTTCTTGGTAAATGATTTTCAATCCAGATCTCTTAAAATGTAAGAGATTTAGTGACGTAAACACATTGAAATCAACGTGTAAAGTTCACGATGTGTGTAATGTTTATAAAAATAATATCTTTAAAATTGTTAGTTAACGATAGAATTTTCATTTAATTTGTGTTGTTTTCACTGTGAACAGGTGTAATTTTCAGCTAAATATTTCATTTTAAAAAAATCCAATTTGAAATTTTATAACTGAGGGGTTGTTATCAGACCTTCTTTTGTATACCTACATTAATAATTTCAGATCTCATCGTACCATAGGTACACGCCTGCACGTAGCGCGAGCGAGCCAACACACACACACACACACACACACACACACACACACACACACACACACACACACACACACTTCTTCTTATTAACACAGATTCGAAAATTTGTCATCATTTATGTATT